>VZQC01014945.1:765706-938718 GCA_009823505.1 Rhizomys pruinosus
ACACGGGTGCACAGACCTGCATGCAGACAGTACATTCATACACATACAAAAATAAATAAATAAATAAATAATAAAAAAAAATTTAAAAAAAAAAATGTTCAACTTTGCTAATAATAAAATGCAAATTAAAACCAAAAAAAAAAAAAAAAAGAATATTATTGACCCTTCTCTCAATATCAAGGAGTCATTAGAGCTTCTGACTTTAGCCACTTATTTCTTCATGATGATTAACCTATCTAAAGGAATATTGCAGGTGCTTGGGAACTATTCAACAAGACAATTCTGTTTCTAATTCCTCTGTAGATGCATAAATATCTTCAACAGTTTTAGTATATGCCTTGCTCTTTCAAAGATGAGGCATCTCCCTAAGTTTCAGGGTTTCGTCCCATAGATGTGAATCAATTACTCATTTCAGTGAGATGTTGGGTAGCAGTGAACCAGTTCCTTCTGTTAGCAGATCCGATGTATAACTTGCCCTGAACTGGGACTGTTGCTGAGAAGAAGTCTTACATTCGATATGCCATCCCTCCCTTTTGGAATCTGAACAAGATAAGACATTAGTGAATGAAAGTCCTCCCCTTCCATCTCTGGTTATTTATGAAAGTGGCGAGGACTCCCAGTGTGTTGGGAGCACTCCCAGTGTGTTGGGAGCACTCCCAGTGTGTTGCACCTGCCTTTTATGTGGCCTGCCTGCTCCTATAAGCATAGAGCTACTGATGAGGCCTTCGGAAATCTTTATTCTGCTTTCCATACTCATTTCTACTTTGACCTTAACAGTATTGCCCTTTGTTACTTTCAGATAACCCCAATTTTTAAAAAAGAAAAATTTGTATGTGACAAACATTCACCTACAATTGGTAAGAGGGCTCTTTCCTAGTTCCTCACAGTTAAACAGTTTCTCTATTCCCTGCCATTGTCCTTGGCAGTGGAACTTCTTGCCATTTGCAAAGTGGAGCTTTCCAAGATCCAAAATAATTTTAAAAGATAAATTCTATGAACCCATCCTACCATCAGTGCAGGAAATTTTGATGTCAGACATTTCTTTCCCTCTGAAATCTCTGTTCTGGATTCCTCTGAGTAACTTCTCATTTTCTGTAGTTAAGTCAGCATGATTATCCACCCGCAGCCCTTTCAAGGTTATCACTGTAACACTGGTATTTCCAAAGAGGTTGTAATGTAGGACGGAAATGGTCTATAAATGGACTCAAGAGACCTTTAATTGAGATCCACATTGCACATTAAAATGCAAATGTTTGTGGTGTTCATTGCAAGAAAGTACATTGCCATGTGCTGCAATATTTAAGAGCCCACAGCAATACCTAAGCACAGTTAAGCTATAAGCACATTCCAAAGGAATGGGTGCTGCCTCTCTGCCTTTTCCACCAATATAGAAAAAATGAAACAGAGAAACAGAGGGAAATGCATTAGTTCAAAAGCGTACTGGAAAAAAAAATATATATATATATATCAAAAAACAAAACAAAACAAACAACAACAACAACAAAAAAAAACAGAGCCAGGCAGCGAAAACCTCCCATTGAGTTTGAGTTGTTGGTCAGAACAGTCCAAAAGACTCCCCAAAATATCACAGGCCATTTCCACATCCCTTGATTCCCTCCCAGAACTTAGAGGTAAGAATTTTTTGCTGAAGATAGAACATACTTTGACACAGACTTTGGAACAATCAAACTGGAACTGATCTGGAAGACTCCTCCCTGAAGAACATCTCTCATAATATCAGAAAATGCTATGAAAACTGTCGAAGGAGAGAACCGATGATGCCATGTCGCCATGAAGTCTATGAACCATGACAATGGCCAGCCCAGCAAATGATCTCTACTGGTGCAGTCAGGGCACCTTTGTCTGTCAGTAACCAACAACTGTGTAATTGGACTTAAGGACTGCTCAGCGGAAGGGAAGTCTTGTGTGGTTCTTTAAACATAGCAAAATATACATGGCTGGAGAAGTTATAGATCTAGAAAGGAAAACATAGCTTGTTACATCCCTAGGCCAAGGTAATTTCTTCCTGTATTCTAAATGTGTATCCTTTTATTTATACACATGTGTACCTCTCATCACTCATTTTGATGCTTCTTTTTGCAACAGTTGGAAACTATTACAAAGTTCTACAACTGGTCAGACACAGAACATAAGTGTCTCTGAGGTACCCAGCCCTAAGTGACATATCTATAATGCAACCTCTATATCTAAGGTTCAAGGATCCTTGTTGAACAGGAGGAAGGAAGAATAGTAGTGCGTCATTTAACTCTCAACAGCCAAGCTTCCTTATGAAACAGATAATTATTAACCCAGAAAGCCAAAACTGGACCAAGTCCAGGGAAAAAAGACTGCAGACTGTTCATCCCTGAATAGGACACCTATATCAAACCTCTGCCACCTAAGGCTCAGCGACCATTATGAAAGAGGGGTAGATGGGGATGGAGAGATGGCCTAGCGGTTAAGTGCACTGACTGCTCTTGCAGAGGACCCGGGTTCGATCCCCAGAACCCACATGGCAGCTGAGAACCATCTGTAACTCCAATTCCAGGAGAACGCCAGTTCCAGGGGAATCCGACACCCTCTCTGACCTCCTCGGCATTGCACGACACGGGCGCACAAACCTACATGCAGACACTACATTCATACACATAAGAAATAAATTTAAAAAATTTTAAAAAAAGAAAGAGGGGTAGAAAGATTATAAGAGCCAGGGGTGGTAGATGACCACAAGGAAACAGGATTTTTTTTGACAACTTGGAAGTTACTCATATGAACTCACAGCAATAGTAACAGCATGCAAAAGACCCACACAAGCTCAAGCCAGAAAATAAATCCTAGCATAGAAATGGGGAATTGGGGAAGAAACCCCAACCTTAGCTGATGAAGTATTAGGAGCCAATAACTGCTGGGAGAGGGAGAGTCAGTTTTATTTAATGGTGTGGTGCTAGATAGGTTAGCCAACATCCAGCAGATGGATGCACACAGAAGGACATTGATGGCCAAACTTGACTAGATAATTATTAATGTATATGATAGAGGACATGAAATTTGGTGAGGATAGGACCATAATAAAGGTCCACATTGGAGAAGGTGTCTAAACATGATCAAAATATATTTCATGAAATTCACAAAATTCAATAAAAAATAAAGTATTCCTGATGAAATATGGAGTATGAAATGAAATCACAGCATTCTGGTTTAGTATGATCAGTTACAGATACATTCCTTTAAAAAAAACATTTATTAAGGTATGATCAAGACACCAAACCATGGGTACAATTACGACTCTAACAAGATGACCTTGAGATATATGCACCTGTGAAACCATCGTTATAATCAGTTCTGTAAATATCCATCACCTCTAAACTTTTCCTCCTGCCCTCTTTAGCAAATGTAGTCTTCAAGCTTAATCGTTATGAAAAGTTCAAACCAAGTGAGAAATTTCCTTAAGGGGGTCTGAGAATTCATTGTCTTCCTACTAGACAGCATGGAAGGGGTGTTAAAATAGTCTCTATCTAATTATAATTCCACGGGGTCTCAGTATTAACACCTAAAATCCCAATATGCTGAGTTCTTTCATTCACACTTAAAACACAATGTATTAATAAAAGGACCATTTAGAAGTAGGTATGCTTGGGCTAGAGAGATGGCCTAGCAGTTAAGAGCACAGACTGCTCTTGCAGAGGACCTGAGTTCGATCCCCAGCACACAGATGGCGGCTGAGAACAGTCTTTAAATCCAGTTCCAGGGGAATCTGACGCCCTCTTCTGACCTCTGAGGCATTGCATGACATGGGTGCACAGACCTACATGCAGACAGTACATTTATACACATAATACAATTAATAAAATTTAAAAAAGAAATAGGTATGCTTATTTCACCTTTTTTAAAAGCTAAGCAAATCTTTTTTTAAAAAGAAAATTGCATAGCCAGGCGTGGTGGCACAGGCCTTTAATCCTAGCACTCAGGAAGCAGAGGCAGGCAGATCTTTGCGAGTTCAAGGCCAGCCTGGTCTACCGAGTGAGTTCCAGGAAAGCTGGGACTATAGGGAGACCCTGTCTCAAAAAGACACAAGAAAGTTGTATTTATTTTTATTTTATATATATGACTGCTGCATGCATTTATGAAGTGCACCATGTGTATGAAGTGTATCATCTGCATGAAGTGCCCAGAGAAGCCTGAAGAGAGCATCAGATCTCCTGAAACTAAAGTTACAGATACTGGTGAGCCATTATGTGGGTGCTGCAAACCAAGTCCAGGTCTTCTACAGGACCTGCAAGTACTTTTCACTACTGAGCCATCTCTCCACCACCAAATTACATATAGCATAAGAAAATATCATTACACTCGGTATCATTGATAAAGTTCTCTAGATTCCTTCAGATCTTTCCCTTCTGTCAGTCTGCACTCTGGAAATTTATCTGGAGAAAGCAACTATAAACAAAGGCATACTAAGCCTACATCTTTTGTGTTATGACAATGGGGTTTACATGAGAGGTCTTGTTTGTTTTGAAAATTCCAGAAGGAACAAGTTACCTGTGAGAAGTGAGAAAGTAATCACGTTGCTTGTGGCTTTTCAATCTTGCTCAAATTCAAGACTGATTTTTATATTTTATTAATAGCACCAGAAAGTTATTAATATGACATATATCAATTATTAAGGACTCCTTCAAGGAACATGAAGACATGTATAAAGCACTAGAAATCATGTATTATCTTTAGAACAAAGAATAAGTTTAGGGCATTGTAGAGACTTCCCTGTTTAATTGATCAATTAGTGTATAGAGAACACGTATTCTCCAAAACTATTATTCAGGTAAGAAGTTTACCACTAGGGAATAAGGCCCATTATTGGTGAGAATACTGGAGTTGAAAAAATGTACTGCTCTAAGAGATTTCTCTAAGTTAATACATTCTGAACATAATGAAGACAGTCTTCCATCAAGGAGGTTGAGGAGAAAGGCAATATCCACTTGACAGTCTTATATGTGTATTAGTGGTGATTTAGTTCATATAGATTTAATTTATCAATGAAGTATCCATCTGTGCTAGGTATCTTGCTAGAATCAGAAGTACAATGGTGAATTGAAGTCATCTCTGCTCTCAGTGAGTAAATGTACCAATGCATGGATTTAACCTACCTAACACTACACATAAAGCCTAACCTCCATAAACACCTAACCATGAATCCCTGGACTTGTCTCACAAGCCCTTTGGGAAGTATTTACTCATTTGAAGAAGAAAAAGAAAACTTACAAAGGTGTCTTGATATGATAGATAGATAGATAGATAGATAGATAGATAGATAGATAGATAGATAGATGACAGATAGATGATAGAGAGATGACAGATAGATGATAGATAGATGATAGATAGATGACAGATAGATAGATAGATGATAGATAGATAGATAGATAGATAGATAGATGGATGGATAGATAGATAGATAGATGATAGATAGATAGATAGTCCAATGATAGATGCAGAAATCTGCTCCAGAATGCTTTTTCTACCCTCTTCCTGCTCTCAGTTTTCTTTTGGGAACACAGGCTATCAACTCTCCCCAGAATTATGCACAGGAGAGCAGCCTTCCAGTATTGCACTGGCAGCTTGCCCTAAAGGCAGTAGCTCCCTCTACACTCACAAGGTGACAAACTGTCACAAGTAGCTTTTGTCTGATCAATCTGCTGCAGGAATTGTGTTGTGGAGAAGCAGTCTTTCATTCCAACATTTCGTGCACAGAACTGGGTGTACTAAGATGGGCTCTCTCAGAATCCGTAGATAGATCTGACTCTCAAGTTCTGCCTATACCGGTGTCCTCAGCCTCCCATCTGCACCAGTCCTGAGACCACAGAAGGGCATCTTTCCTTCTAATCATACCTGAATGTCCATTGAAGTTTTCAACAGGATCTGGTAGGAATTTCAGTAAGCTAGGATAAACCACACATTTTAGAAACCAAGTTGGGAGCTCTAAGAAGTAAGATCCTTTATGAAAAAACTCCAGGAAGGTGAGACGGAAATCACTAATCCTGACCTCTCAACTAAGCACAACCTCTCTGGCATCTAAAAATCCATATGACCTTGAACTTGGGCCAACAAACCAGTTTCCATCTGCTTGAACTGCTTCTTGACATCACTTCAGACCTCTGTGGGTTAGACTGTGGCACATCCTAAAATATTAACAGCTCTCAACAGGACTGAAGCAATCAGACATTTCCTATTATTGGTCTCTGTAACCTTTCAGAAATCCAGACAGATAAATGCCTCTGTCTGTGGGAGGTGACTGACAGGAAGGAGCCTAGCAAAGGCTTGTCACAGGATGAATGACAGCTAAAGGCCTGTAACCATTTCCTATCAAAATAGAAAAATGAGTCTGACATGGAACATATTAGATTGTCTGCAAGAACATCAATATAAGTGCCCGAAGACTTGTCCTGGAGATGGACGGACCCTGGTTTTAGGTCCTGCCTGTGTTGGACATCACATGAAGGGAAAGTTAGGAAGGAGCACACATTTATGTGAAGAGCCTCCTTTCTTGGCAAAGTGACAACAATGTCATGATCTTAGGACATTTGCTCTTCCTGTGTTTGTCACGGAATTTTCTTTAGAACAGACACAATTGCTTATGCAGGAATGTCGATTTCTTTCTCTGTAAGGAAATGGAATATCTCATATCCCACAACAGCAATGAACAAGAATTATTCAAATATGGCCTTCATCCCCAGAGGGGAGGAAATATTCCTTCAAGTCTGTTTGCTTTTCTGAGATAATCTTTGGCCATGCTGCACCAACGCCTGCCTTTCTCTATGGTAGACTCTCTTCCTTTCTTCCCTGGCAGTTTCTTCCTGTTCACTCAACTCTTTGTGTGCTTATCCTTTTCACTGGTCCCTCAGCCCTGGGCTGTGCTCCCAGAACACAGCCCTCCATGGGACTTTGCTATGCAAAATGGGGGGTCAAGTGCTCATTGTTTTGCAGGATGGTACGTCTTCACCTTTCTGCCCAGGTTATTCATCTGAAAGTGAGGGATGAGACTAGCAAGGACTTGAGAGGATTGGTACAAGAACCTAGAGGAAATATATATNGGACCAACCCTGGTTAACAGATGGTGGAGCAATAGACCATTCTGGGATCTTTATTTCCCCAGATTAAAATTGTCCACTGAGTAAAACACACGAGAGCCAGGATGATGCCTGCAGTCTGGAGAGCCAGGACATCTTTGCCATCCCAGAATGGGTCACAAATAGGTGGCATCTGTGTGATTTATTTGTTTCTGCAAGTTTTTAATTATTCACATTCTACCAAAGGTACATCTTGAAAGTGTCTGAAGCCAGGCCCTTGCCTGTGCTATGAGTTGTCAGATTCCAATTTTGCAATGAAAATCTCTAGTCAATATGTAAAGATGGCCACTGTCCCTTCCTCCATCTTGAAATGTTTCCTTCATTCCTTTTCTGTACTTTAAATTCTTTCTAGCAGAAGGAGAAATTTACAAGCAAAAGTACAGTCAATGGGATGAACTGACACAACAGTTAAAAGGACACACAGGTGGACCTGGGGGAGATTTAGCTTCTGTCTACTTAAATGCCTCCAGGGATGAAGGCATTAGAACAATGATTTAATAAGAGAGAAGTGTGCTGCTCTTGGGAAGATTAAGCTAGAGCCTGAGACTCTGATCCCTTGACCCTTTTCACTTTGTACTGAAAACGTGGAATCCACAGAAATAAAGGAGCTTGCAGGAGATCCCAAAACTGTCTGGTAGACACAGCTCCATTCATCACAAACTTCCTGTGTCCCTTTTCTGTAGCAGTCCCAGCAATCTGGCTGCATAATGGCAACAGACTCATTTTAGAAAGAGGAAACCAGAAGACAGTAGAGACAACACAAGCGCTGGAGTCAAACTGCTTGGGTCTGAATCTACCTCTGCTTTCAGTGGCTATTTGATTTCTGGAATACTGATTAAACTCTTTTTTAAAAAATATTTTTTATTTTATGTGTATGAGTGTATTGCCTGCATGTATGTAAGTGAACCTGTGTTGTGCAATGCCCACGGAGGTCAGAAGAGGGTGTCAGATCCCCTGGAACTGGAGTTACCAATGGTTGTTAGACACCATGTTGGTTCTAGGAATCAAACTGCAGCCCTCTGCAGGATGAGCCAATGCTCTTAATCTCTGAGCCATCTCTCCAGCCCATGATTAAACTCTTGATTGTTCAGTTTCCTCTCTTGTCTGCTTAGTGCTAGTGCCCACCAATTTAATATGCTCAGTTACAAGAAGATGACATTGTTTGTAAAAGGATGGCTGTTTCCATTGTCCAGAACTTGCAGTTAGTCTGTTGTAGAGGTGGGACTTCACATTCATTCTGAGCAGTGGCTAGACCACACTACCCTTAACTGACCATGCGACCCAGCTCCAATTGGCTGAGCAGACATATATCTTCCAATTTACCTCAGTAATTGAAATGTTTAGAAAGTGAAGCCCACATCTCTTTTATATTTTTTTCTACTTTTTTCCTCATTTTTCATGGAAGCCAGAAAGGCTGTAGAGGGAATGATGTGTGAAGAAGGCTTACACTAAGATATTTGGGGAGAAGTGTGATGTAAGAGTGTAGGAAAGCCTTTAGAGCCTTTGAACACCCAGACACAACCTTAGAAACAGGTATTAGGCCAGGTGTGTTTGCATAGGCCTTTAATCTCAACATTTAGAAGGCAAAGGCAGGTGGATCTCTGTGAGTTCAAGGCCAGGCTGGTCTATATAGTGAGCTCCAGGCCAGTTGACCCTGTCTCAAAACAATGAAAAAAAAGAGAAAGAAGGAAGGAAGGAAGGAAGGAAGGAAGGAAGGAAGGAAGGAAGGAAGGAAGGAAGGAAGGAAGGAAGGGTATTAACTTTATAATGGTTCCAGCACATGGAACAGATTCTCTGACCTCTATGTTCAGGATCCTGGAGGTGGTCTGGCTTAAAGAGGCTCACCCATTCTAAGGAAGTTTATAGGAGACCACTTTATAAAACCCCAAAGGACCAGCTCGTGACATATTGAAAGCTGTAATTGTTGGTTGTATAGCTTTGTTGTTTTTCATTTGATTGGTTTGGTTTATTCTGGTACTGGTAAGGTTAAAGTTCTCTAGTAGTTAAGTAAGGTGGGAAATGAAATAAAAATCACATGCTTTGTTGAAATGTATGAAACCAATTTTTCTTCATTTACCAAATATCTAGATTACTATTTTATATGTCCTATGCTACATTCTGAAGTTATAGCAGGGGAGTGGGATCATAATAGTAAAATAACAATACTTATGAAGTCTAAGTATCATTTTATATTCTCTCTATATAATCATGTATATATGTATGATATGCATTTATTATGTTCACTTGGCATCCAAGACTCTCCTAAGTATATAGTAAATATATATATTTACTATATACTTAGGAGAGTCTTGGATGCCAAGTGAACATAATAAATGCATATCATACATATATACATGATTATATAGAGAGAATATAAAATGATACTTAGACTTCATAAGTATTGTTATTTTACTATTATGATCCCACTCCCCTGCTATAACTTCAGAATGTAGCATAGGACATATAAAATAGTAATCTAGATATTTGGTAAATGAAGAAAAATTGGTTTCATACATTTCAACAAAGCATGTGATTTTTATTTCATTTCCCACCTTACTTAACTACTAGAGAACTTTAACCTTACCAGTACCAGAATAAACCAAACCAATCAAATGAAAAACAACAAAGCTATACAACCAACAATTACAGCTTTCAATATGTCACGAGCTGGTCCTTTGGGGTTTTATAAAGTGGTCTCCTATAAACTTCCTTAGAATGGGTGAGCCTCTTTAAGCCAGACCACCTCCAGGATCCTGAACATAGAGGTCAGAGAATCTGTTCCATGTGCTGGAACCATTATAAAGTTAATACCCTTCCTTCCTTCCTTCCTTCCTTCCTTCCTTCCTTCCTTCCTTCCTTCCTTCCTTCCTTCCTTCCTTCTTTCTCTTTTTTTTCATTGTTTTGAGACAGGGTCAACTGGCCTGGAGCTCACTATATAGACCAGCCTGGCCTTGAACTCACAGAGATCCACCTGCCTTTGCCTTCTAAATGTTGAGATTAAAGGCCTATGCAAACACACCTGGCCTAATACCTGTTTCTAAGGTTGTGTCTGGGTGTTCAAAGGCTCTAAAGGCTTTCCTACACTCTTACATCACACTTCTCCCCAAATATCTTAGTGTAAGCCTTCTTCACACATCATTCCCTCTACAGCCTTTCTGGCTTCCATGAAAAATGAGGAAAAAAGTAGAAAAAAATATAAAAGAGATGTGGGCTTCACTTTCTAAACATTTCAATTACTGAGGTAAATTGGAAGATATATGTCTGCTCAGCCAATTGGAGCTGGGTCGCATGGTCAGTTAAGGGTAGTGTGGTCTAGCCACTGCTCAGAATGAATGTGAAGTCCCACCTCTACAACAGACTAACTGCAAGTTCTGGACAATGGAAACAGCCATCCTTTTACAAACAATGTCATCTTCTTGTAACTGAGCATATTAAATTGGTGGGCACTAGCACTAAGCAGACAAGAGAGGAAACTGAACAATCAAGAGTTTAATCATGGGCTGGAGAGATGGCTCAGAGATTAAGAGCATTGGCTCATCCTGCAGAGGGCTGCAGTTTGATTCCTAGAACCAACATGGTGTCTAACAACCATTGGTAACTCCAGTTCCAGGGGATCTGACACCCTCTTCTGACCTCCGTGGGCATTGCACAACACAGGTTCACTTACATACATGCAGGCAATACACTCATACACATAAAATAAAAAATATTTTTTAAAAAAGAGTTTAATCAGTATTCCAGAAATCAAATAGCCACTGAAAGCAGAGGTAGATTCAGACCCAAGCAGTTTGACTCCAGCGCTTGTGTTGTCTCTACTGTCTTCTGGTTTCCTCTTTCTAAAATGAGTCTGTTGCCATTATGCAGCCAGATTGCTGGGACTGCTACAGAAAAGGGACACAGGAAGTTTGTGATGAATGGAGCTGTGTCTACCAGACAGTTTTGGGATCTCCTGCAAGCTCCTTTATTTCTGTGGATTCCACGTTTTCAGTACAAAGTGAAAAGGGTCAAGGGATCAGAGTCTCAGGCTCTAGCTTAATCTTCCCAAGAGCAGCACACTTCTCTCTTATTAAATCATTGTTCTAATGCCTTCATCCCTGGAGGCATTTAAGTAGACAGAAGCTAAATCTCCCCCAGGTCCACCTGTGTGTCCTTTTAACTGTTGTGTCAGTTCATCCCATTGACTGTACTTTTGCTTGTAAATTTCTCCTTCTGCTAGAAAGAATTTAAAGTACAGAAAAGGAATGAAGGAAACATTTCAAGATGGAGGAAGGGACAGTGGCCATCTTTACATATTGACTAGAGATTTTCATTGCAAAATTGGAATCTGACAACTCATAGCACAGGCAAGGGCCTGGCTTCAGACACTTTCAAGATGTACCTTTGGTAGAATGTGAATAATTAAAAACTTGCAGAAACAAATAAATCACACAGATGCCACCTATTTGTGACCCATTCTGGGATGGCAAAGATGTCCTGGCTCTCCAGACTGCAGGCATCATCCTGGCTCTCGTGTGTTTTACTCAGTGGACAATTTTAATCTGGGGAAATAAAGATCCCAGAATGGTCTATTGCTCCACCATCTGTTAACCAGGGTTGGTCCGTCCTGAAAGAGGAAGAGGCAGCTTGACTTTGGAGCAGGATGTTTTTACTAGAGCCAAGCAGGAGTTCCTTTGAGTGGTTTCAATAAAGGCATGTCTGAGCTAACCCTTCGTAAAGTAAAAACAGCTGTACCTTCTAAAGAAGCATATTCTCATTTTGTGGCTATGAACCACTTTTTCAGAAGAGAAGTGGTCCCTTTAAATCTTTCTGAGAGCTTTATGATGCCTTATGCTTCAGAGTTAGGATTATTTCCTTATGGGTTTCAGCAATATAATTTAATGACCTGAGGAGTAATTTTTGTAGTTACTGGCAAACACTATAAGCCCCTCTTGCTTTATTGATGGCTAATAAAGTTCTTGCAATCTCAGTGTCTTCTTCCTTTTGAATATTGGGTTATCCAGTCATGTACTGTTATGAAAAAAATACCCAAGATAAGTAACTCTTTGGGAGAAGAGACTTATTTTGATTCGCAGTTTCAGAGATATTAGCCAGCAGTCACTTGGCCCAGTTGCATTTAGCCCTGTAGAAAGGCAGCACATCACAGCAACAACACATGGTAAAGAAGTGCTGCTGACCTCTGGAATTGTGTTTATAAAGTTTGGTGTACCAGAGTCTGGTGTGTACATAGGTGATGGTTATGTAGGCATATGTTGGAGCAATACAAAGGGGAGAGAAAAACAACATAAAGACTGGGTCAAAGAACTGACTGATACAGTTAAATTCGGCCCAAAATGACAAGCCTCTGGAGTGAAAATTTTTGGAAAGACTGAGAGAAAGATGCAAGACATGTACGGCAGAAGGCATGAACTGAGGTGGGGTCGGGAGCAGAGAGGGGAATATGTCTAAATTATACTGAAAAATAATGTATGAAATACACAAATCATCAATAAAGCATTAAAAAAAGAAAAAAGAAACACTGTTGAGCTCTCAGGGCCACCAAGAAGTAAAGAGGGAGAGGAAAGGAACAGGGTCCCAAGAGCCCCTTCAAGGGCGAAAACGATGACATGAGTCCTCAGCTAGACATATCATCTCCAGAAGTTTCTGGCACTTTCCAGTGTCATCTCCTGCTAGGAACCAAGCTTTCAACATATGTGGCTTTGCGGACATTCCTGATCCAAACTGTATCAGATAATTTTAATAAAATGACAACATGAGCTAGGTGTGGTGGCATACACCTAATTCCAGCACTCGGGAGCCAGAGGCAAGAGGATCTCTGTGAGACTGAGCCCGGCCTGGTCTACATAATGAATTCCAGGGTAGTTGGGCTACAGGGAGAGCTTGTCTTAAAAAAAATAAAAGGAAAACAGAACCTAGGTCGTTGACAAAAGTAATTCTTAAAATTTGTGCAGAGCCTCACTGTATGCTTTCATTTCTTTGCTCACTAAAATAACACTGAATACAGAACACAGCACATATATGTCTTAAAGCAATGATGATAATTAATATTTATTGCATATGTACCATGTTCTGACACAAAGATGGGATTCCTCATTGAATCCTTTTAGCAACCCCACAGTAAAGAAAAAATATTGTTATCTTCTTGGAGACAGAAAAGTGGCTCACATAAGATTTGACTTACCCAAAGTCACATTCTTACCCTGGAGGAGAATAAATCAAGAACAAAGTGTGGTACCAACAACCCAGTGGCTCTACCCTGGGGCCGAAGAGAGAACATTTTCATCGTAAGGCACATGCAGATATATGGAAAGAAGGCCTGTGTACACGGGTTGGTGGTGAAGGGTGACTGAATCATAGAGATGAAAGATACAAAGAGCTTTGCCACAAGTTATATAATGATAACTAATTGTGGAATGACACTCAAGAATTTGACAGTTGTAATTCTAGGGAAATCCTTGTGCCAGATTTCCTCAAGGAAAACCTTGAGGTCAGATTCCTGCAGTGTGGTTCTTACATTAGGAGTTTTATTACTATTACTATGACTATTACTATTACTATTAGAGAAAGAAGCTTTCCTCCCCTTTCCCACACATTTCCCTGCAGATCTTCAATTCAAGCTTTGCCTGGTGGCCTCTGGAAGGAAACTGCTTCAGAAGGGTGCTGGGAGAGACCTTAAAAGCTGGGACAGATGATTTTATCTGGTGTGATGACTCCTGTGATTCCATTGTTTTCTGAGCTTGCTAAATTGCTAACAAAGATTTACCCTCTCGGCAGAGGCAGACATAATTTATGATAGCCATTTCATTATCTGGAAGGCTCCACATAGCTTTACATAATGGTTCATGTTGTCTTTATAGATTTTTTTTTTCCTAGGGAACATTTTAATCTAGCTGGAGTAAATAATATCAATCACCTTGCTCATGTAATCATTATTGGCTTGGGTCTTTGATTGATTTTTAAATATTGTTTTCTATGCTAGAGGCAGCCTAGTAAAGAAGAAACAATACTGGCCTAAACTGCAGAACGGTAGGATTCTCAGGCTGATTTCTTTAGTACAGGCTGACTATCTTCCCAAACAGTCTGTCTATTATTAATTATGCTTTGGGCCTTTGCTGGCATAGAATGGTAAAAGACAGAATAGGGACACAGAATAGTATGTACTTTGAGAAACTCTCAATATTAGAAGCCTCCTTCCACTACTGCCTATCTGTGTGAACTTGGGCACACTACAGAACTTCTTCTTGCCTCTATTTCTGTATCTGTAAAAGTGATAATCAATTAAACATATCACCCATGATAGTTAAGAGGTTTAATACTCATCTTCCTATAAAGTACTTTGTAGAGAGTCTATATCATGAAAGTACTCTTAAAAATCAGTTTTTATCATAACTACATCTTCACTTCTATCCCAAAACACCCCATATATACACTTAGCAAACTCCTACAAGTCCCCTCCTCCAAGAAGCCAGGCATGTCTGCCTCCCAGTAGGTCCCTGTATGAAATGGATGTATTTGTCTTTCTGACATTCCAATAGCACTTTGTCCATACAGACAAGAAGTGTTCACAAGGCTGAATGGGTATTCAGGGGGACATCCAGGAGGTCACTATCACCAGAGAGATGTGATACACTCTAGTAGGGTAGTATGGTGGCACAAAGATGGTTTCTTGCTCATATTAGTCATTTCTCAAACTGTAAAACCCAGGCCCAGTCTATGGGACCACATCAGCTGTACCAGTTTTTTTTTTTATTTGCTTTTCTTCCATTCTGCAGTCTGTTGCATTTCCCAACACTTTCACTGTTTTTTTTTTTTAATCTTAATCTTCCTTATTGTCCTTTGGATAATCCTCCTCCACCTCCTCTTCTCTCTCTCTCTCTCTCTCTCTCTCTCTCTCGCTTTCCTTTTCTTGCCCCCCTCCCTCCATTTTCTCTCCCTCTCACTTTTTCTCCCTGTCTTCATATAAGGGCATAGGACACTCAAGGTATCTTCATAGAAGACTTGATGTTCAATCTGAGTTTTCAAGTCAGTGTAGGATTTAGACAATGATTTGGAAGAGAAGTTCAGGTACAGATGGACTAGACAGAAACAGATGGAACACGAATGAGATCCATGGGAAGAAAGAATATGAGACAAGATACATGAATAAAAAATGAAGTGCACCAAGTTTAGTGCAATCAATGATGCCCCAAAGCTTGGCAGGAATTATCAAGAGAGAAAATGTAGGCAGTTGACAGAAATACAAGCTCTAGTTCTCTTTGGGATCAGTTCTACGTTGATGTAGATGATGTGAGTAAATTTGGATGCTATAAAGATTATCCAGAAATGATAATCTTTATAGCATCCAAATTTACTCACACCATCTACATCAACGTGTGGAAGACCAGTTGGATACAGTGTGTTCAAATGTAAACTAGTGAAAAAGTCTAAGTAGGAGGTGCTGTGGACTCCAGGATGAAAGAAGGATGCAGAGTAGCCAAACATGCTTCGTCACTGGATAGCAATCCAGGTTCTGTCTTTCATAGATGCCAGGAAAAAGGATCACTGCCAATGTCCTTCACTCCTGGCTAATAGATCAGTATTTGGAAGTGGGCCTTTAATCCAAGTGGCCAACTATTTAACTTCAAGAAACAAAGTGATTTTCAGAACAATTTATCATTAGATTTTACAGATAAGGAATGGAACATGAGGCTGACATTTTCAGTAATTCATTTATTAGTTCAATTCTCTACAGTAATTGCTGTATGCAGAGTTATCAGAGACCAGGATAGACCAAGGGCCTCCCATTCTAGAGAGAGTTTACCATAGAAAAACATATCAATGTATATTATCTTACTTGTGATATGTGAATTGATATATGCTATGAAGAAAACTGAAGCAATGAGAGTTTAATCAAATAATGAATGACAAACTTATATAAGCATGAGGACTCCTATAAGGAGAAGTGAGTTAGTTAACCAGGCATATGTTTAGGAACAGAGCTGTCCAGACTGAAGGAATATCAGGTGCAGAGGACCTGAAGCAGGAGCATAGGGGTGGCTTGAGTGTCAGCCAGGAGGCCAGCACGATACATGGTATTGGGAAATGACTCAGTGACAAAGATGCCAGAGGAGGAGCAGCCTCAGAGATTATTGGCTTGGGTTTATTTTCTTTCTTTTTTTAAGAAATTTAAAAAAAATTTTATTTATTATTTTTGTTATGTGTATAAGTGTACTGTCTGCATGTAGGTTGGTGCGCCAGTGTCATGCAATGCCTCAGAGGTCAGAAGAGGGCATCGGATTCCCCTGGAATCATCTCTCCAGCCCCAACTTGGGTTTATTTTCTAAGTATAGAAGTATGCTGGGGAACCATTGGAGCAAAAGAGACTGGAAAGCATACGATTTAATACATGATCATGTACACGTTGGTAGTTGGTAGCTGAATGGAAAATAGATTGTAGTGGAATTAATGGGCAGGACCCACCTAAGAGATTCTTAGAGGAGCCAAAGGAAAACTGATGGTGGAACAGACTGGAATTGTGTGGGGAAATACTAAAAAGTGGCAGCATTCTAGATCTATGAAAAAACTGACATCAAGATATGGCATTAATCTGAAGTAGGACAAATAGGGAGAGGAATGTTTCTTTGCTTCAGAGTCGAGCTAGCATCTGCATTAAATGCATGGTGTTGAGGCACATGAGCACAAGAGACAGCTTAGCACCCTGGGACTCCCAGCTGGTTTTGGATTATGGACACAGCTCTTATAGGAATGGACTTGGCAGCCTAGTTCATTCACATGCACGCACTACACACACACACACACACACACACACACACACACCTCCAAATAATGCACCTAGCTACCTCAGGACCCTGTTTAACACCCAACACTTTTTGGCCCATATATACTCTCATTTCTAAACACTATTACAATTTTCTCTGCCCGGGCAACAATCAAATTTAGACAGTTTCAATTCAAATGTATTCCCATCTGTCTTGGTATAGAGAAGAGAAGGGCCCATTCCTCCTGAACTGGTGCATGCACAGTAAGGCAAAACTGTTCTATAGTAACCTTTTAGAGAGAATCTTATCATCTTATGTTTATGTATAATTGGGAAAACATATGATTAAAATATGTTACATTATGGGACGTGGTATATACTATAGAAAGATAAGTGACCTAATCTATAAATCAAAATAGGGAACCATCCAAACCAAGCCCCTTAGTATCCAGCCCCTCCATCCTTTACATTCCATAAAAAGACATACCAGGCTATAGCCTGGGATTCTTAAGTACTCTTATGGATATGGCCCACTGCCAGTCCTGATAGTATGTTCCTCTTTAATGTGTACTATTGCTCCACTCTGAATAACATTATCTTGCTTCTTTTGCACATATGCTGTGAACCTTTATTTTCAATTTTTTGTATAAGAGGCCAAGAAACTGAAAACATCCAATCCAGGCCCTGACTACTTATAACAGTGTTGCTGTGCATCTGGTGATAGGGAAATAGGTAAGTTTGGGCATGATGACCTTGCAATGCCTAGTAAATCCACACGACAAAGTAGATGTCATGTGGATTCAAGACTCAGTCTAGAGAACCTGGGAATGCAGAGGTGAAGCTGATAGTCACCAATCAGCAAGTACCGTGCTCCTGAGCTCTTTTTGTGCATTAGGGTGAAGAGAAGTTCTAATGATGGAATTCTGGACCATTTCTGCAGACAAAAATTGAAAAGCTACAAAGAGGTTTAGTAGCAGGAACAGATGGGGACAGGGAGAAACATGAACAAGAATTTTTAGAAGGGTAGAGGTTTTGAAAATATTTGTGTAAAATCAGCCTTTTCCTCTCACTTCTCCCAAATCAGATAAACCCACAAGGAGAATGAAACAAAAAAATCTGTAAGCCACATATTTAATGGAACTTTCAGACATCTGTAACCACAAAATGGATGGCAGCGTGCCAAAAGAAAGCTGAGTACTGAACAGGGCCACTGGGGGAGCAGAAAGGTGACTAGGATCGCAGCTCTCAGACAGGCAAGCAAAGTGCACTTTCCTGGGAAGGAGAGATGCCGAGGTGCCTAGGTAGGTCTACAGGGACACGGCCAGCAGCCACTGTTCCCTGGATGGAGCAGAAATGGGGCTGAAGACGAAGTCATATAGAGGACGAAGGAAGAAGAATTTTATATTTAAAAATCCTACAGATGCCTGCTTCTGATAGGTAGAAAGACATATAAGCTAAACAAAGGCACAAACACAATACTGGTGCCTGAAGAAATTCTTGCCAACATGAACCACCTCACACATGGCAGTCCTCCTCCAGCAGCTGGCCCAAGAATCAACAGCTGAAGACAAATAATCAAAAGAGAGCACAAACACAAACAAAGAAAAGTGAAAGACTGAATGAAACAGAGAGAGCACAGGGTGTACAAAGCAAATTCATCAGAGAAAAACATGGCCATAGAGAAAACATCATCAGATGTTTTGTTATAATGCACTAGAGATTTAAAATTGATGCCCAACTCATTTTCCAACTTTTGTAAATGGCTAGGAAATGGCAAAGTATCATTTGCAGACATGAAGCTAGAGGTTTGCCCATGAAAAAAATCCACTAGGCACAAATACCATCCACAGTCTAAGCAACGAACAACAGATTCACATATGGGAAAAAACTGACCTCCTGGTAGAGGCAGGAATGCCCGTCCTCAGTGCTGGGCTGCACGGTGTCTCCTAGCCCATCTTCTGTGTCCCAGGTGTCCATCAAAGGAAATAACCGTGTTCCTATGAAAACCCAGCCAGTGGACCTGGACATTCTATCGTTCTGCCCCCAACTCTAAAGTATTCAAGCCTCATTCCTGAGCATTCCAGGAGGGTTTGTGAGCTTCCAAACACACTTTAATGAATACTTTTGTTTGAACCATCTGGTGCAAATTCTGTTTCCTGCAACTAGGGAGATTAATCAATATTCATAGATTTTAAAAAGAGAGAATTCAACCAAGCCATTACCACTATTTAATAACTGCACTAAGCATAACACATAGAGTTAGGGAATAGATAATGACATGGTAGGAAGAGATCAAACAGAAACTTTAAGATCAAGGTGATGGGGGGGGCACACAGATGACAGCAAAACAGAAACCAAAACAGAACACCCAAATCATTACTGTAAGTTGCAAATATTTTTAATATTTGGGATCAGTTCAAGGATAATGGGTTAGAGAGATGGCTCAGCAGTTAGGAGCACTGACTGCTCTTACAGAGGACCTGGGTTCAGTTCCAAGCACCCGCATGGTGACTAACAAGGATCTATAACTCAGATAGGGGATTTGATGCCCTCTTCTGACCTCCATGGGCATTGCAGGACATGGGTACACCTACCTACATGTAGGCAATACACAAATAACACATAAAATGCAAATAATAAATAAAATAATAAAAAATAATGTAATAGTCCAGTCAGTGAAGTGCACACACCAGCGCCTGATTTCAGTTCCCCCAATTCCCTTAAATAAGAATGATGTGTCATGTGCATGAAGAAGCTTTCAATGTTCCCAGATGCTCCATTTGATCCCTTTCTTCCGCTCCATTCCTTCCCACGCTACAAACACATCTTAAAAAGCATTTACCTGAGTGATTTGAGGCTTGTACTACCCCCCCATTCTCACTCTTTCCTCTGCATAGTGTCTGTCTGTCCTCATTTGCTTTTTGTTGCAAATGTGATAAAACACTAACCAAAACCAATTGGGGGGGTATTTTACCCTACAATCACACAGTCCATCATCCAGGGAAGCCAGAGAATCGAAGCAGAGACCATGGAGAGATACTGCTTACTAGCACACTTTCTCAGGCTTGCTCAGCAGTACATGCCTCCTCCCTAGAAATGCACCTCCCCAAGTGGATGGGGCCCTCCAATATCAATTAGCAAGCAAGAAAACACAGACATGCCCACAGGCCAGTAAAATGGAGGAAATTCCTAAATTGAGGTTCCTCTATCCAGATGTCCTCAGTTTGTCAAGTTGACAAAAACTAACCAGCACAGGATCCTTCCTTTAGAACTTGGATCAATTCTTTATCATCTGCAAAGCTATCCCTAGCTAACCATAACAGTGATTACATGTCTTAAAAAACAAACATGGAGGCTAAAGGGGACCATGGAAACATGATAATGCTTTGATTTGATTAGTTAAGGAAAGGTTGTAATATTTTTTCCTTTAATATTAATATCTGCCAAAAATAAGAAAGTAAAAACAAAGGGAGACTACTGACGAATAGGGTTACACAAAAGTATTCCACAACTAATTTATTTCCAAGTGATGCTGAAAAGCATATATGATGTAGACAATTTTACGGGTCACAGGAGAAAGAAGGAAACTAACCTGTAATCAAGAGTCTTAAGGAAGAGAGGTCATCTAAGTTCAAGTTCTGAGCACAGAGTAAACCAGAAAGGAATTGGGGAGTGTGATTAGTTCTCATCATAAGCACTGACTGTATATTATGGTAAGTGCTGACTGTCTAGGAAATATTAGACCTCAGCCAGTTTGAAAAGCTTAACTTCATGATGAGGTTGATTTCATTCACCTCACCTGAAGGGGACAGAAAGTAATGCATTCATCTCCTCTAATTCCCGTGGTGTGGTTCTATCATCATTGAGCTATATGGAAGATTAGAATATAAAATAATAATTCTTGCATGTAATTCCCTTGCTAGGAGTAAAGGCTCCTAGGCTTCTAAGGTCTGTGTAGTCTTCTTTTCTAAAGAAAAAAAGATATTCTGGTTTTGAAGGACAATAGGTGTGAAATTGTGAACTTAATGGTGATCCATTTTCCTAATTAATATTGCACTAGATATAAAGATCTACACTGCTCTCTCAGAGCAGGTTTTCTAAGGAAAAATAGTTTCAGAGGTTATGTGCATTGGCACCTAAGAGTCTATCTAGTAAAATAACTAGTTTTCAGCTTGTACCTTACAACAGTAATATCCTTCTAGCCATAATAAATAATTGAAAGGGCCCTCAAAACTCACATTACTTGTAGGAGAAAGTACTGAGAGTTCAATATGAGCATAGTACAATGATATGGGTATATGAAAATGTCAGCCGGGTGTGGTGGCGCATGCCTTTAATCCTAGCACTTGGGAGGCAGAGGCAGGTGGATCTTTGTGAGTTCAAGGCCAGCCTGGTCTACAGAGTGAGTTCCAGGACAGCTGGGGCTACAGGGAGACCCTGTCTCGAAAAGACCAAAAAAAAGAAAATGTCAAAATGAATCCACTAATTTTTACACTAGCTAGATAAGCCAAAAACAAAGAAAAAACCCACAGAAAATTTCAGTATCTGCATGCAAGGGTCTCTGTGGTAACAACTTCTTAGCTGTATTCAAACACTCCACATCAAATAATCAATCCCAATAGCTTATCTGGCCCCATGTGCCCAGGAGTAGAGCTCATTGACTATCTGTGAAGATCCTGCTACACGTAGCAGGTTATGACACTTTATCTGTCCTCTTGGTGCATTTGGTTGTAGCTGGGCTTTCTTTCTATATTTCTTTCTATATTTCTTTCTATATTTCTCTCTATATTTCTTTCTTTCTATATTTCTGTAGTCCTGTAGAAGATTCCTATAATGAGGACCTGCTAGATGGAACTCAGGGCACAGATCTTAAAAGAACTATCACAAATATGGTCAAAGAATTCAAAGAATTTAAAGAACACACATACAAACAAATCAAAGCACTAAAAGAAGATAGGGATAAACTAAAAGAGTATAATGATGAACTGTAGAATGAATTCACAAATGTATAGAAACACTGAAGAAAACTCAGGCTGAAATGAAAAAGGAAGTGGAACACACAAAAAGTCATTTGGAAAGGATGGGAGAAAGCCTCAGTAACGGAATGGATGAAGTAGAAAATAGAATATCAAGACTGGAAGACAACATGGAAGAACTGGATCACTGAAGATTATGAAAATTTTCAAAAAACACAAGAATGGAATAACCAGGAACTGTGGGACACCATGAAAAGACCAAACCTGGGCTGGAGAGATGGCCTAGCGGTTAAGAGCGCCGACCGCTCTTGCAGAGGACCCGGGTTCGATCCCCAGCACCCACATGGCGGCCAAGAGCCATGTGAAACTCCAATTCCAGGAGAACTCCAGTTCCAGGGGAGTCCAACACCCTCTTCTGACCTCTGCGGCGTTGCACGTCACGGGTGCACAGACTTGCATGCAGACAATACATTCGTACACATACAGAAATAAATAAAATTAAAAAAAAATAAAAAAAAAGAAAAGACCAAACCTACACATCATATGTATAAGGAAGGAGAAGAATCCCATGATGACGGTATTGACCAGAGCTTCAACAGGCTTATAGAAGAAAGACATACCCATACAAATACAAGAAGCGCATAGAACACCAAATAGACAAAATCAGAAAAGAAATTCCCCATGCTATACCATAGTTAAAACACTAGATGTTCAAAACAAAGAGGTAATACTGAAAACTGCAAAAGAAAAAACAATAAGTCATATACATATAAAGAAAAAAACCCATCAGAAGTACAGCTGACTTTTCAATGCAAACAATGAAAGCTAAAAGAGCTTGGACCAATTCCCGGTTCTAAATGACTACAGATGTCAACCTAGAATACTTTACCCACAAAAATGTCTATTATAGTTGAATGAGAAAAAAAAATCTTTCATGACATAAATAAGCTGAAATAATTCATGTTCAGAAGTCCAGGCTTTCAGAGAATACTTGAAGCAATATAAAGAGCAGAAGGAAGGAATGGCTATACGCAAGCAGGAACAGAAGATACTTAATGAAGGCATTACTGTGGAAATACAAACCTAGAACAAGAATGCACCAAAAGCCAAAATGATGGGAAGCAATATACATCTCTCACTAGATTTAAATATCAGTGGACTGATGCTCCAATCAAGAGGCATAGACTAGTAGAATGGATTAAGAGATAAAAATACATCTTTTATTGTCTACAAGAAACCCATCTCACTTTCAAGGACAGGCACTATCTTAAAGTGCAAGGATAGAAGAAAATATCCCAAGAAAATGGCACTAAGAAGCAAGAAGAAGTTACTGTTCTAACATCAGATAAAATAGGCTTCAAACTAAAACTAATCAGAAGAGATGAAGAGGGTCACTTCATTCTTATCAAAGGAACAATTAACCAAGAAGATATCACAATCATTAATTTATTTTTTGTTTTTTTCCTTTTTTTGATATTTTTTGAGGAAAGGTCTCCCTTTTAGTACCAGCTGTCCTGGAGCTCACTCTGTAGACCAGGCTGTCCTTGAACTCACAGAGATCCGTCTACCTCTACCTCCCCAGTGCTGAGTTTAAAGGTGCATGCCACCACACCTGGCTACACAATCATTAATTTATACACACCAAACTCAGATGCACCTAACTTCATAAATACACTTTTACAGGACTTTAAGACACAGATTGACTCTAGTATACTAATAGTGGGAGAATTCATTAATCTACTATGTCCATTAGACAGGTCAACTGGACAAAAAATAAACAGAGAGACATATGAACTGAATAATACAATACACCAAATGGACCTAACGGACACCTACTGAATATTCCACCCGAACACCAAAGAAACTACTTTCTATTCAGCACCCGATGGAAACTTCTCCAAAATCAACCACATACTGGGACATACAGCAAATCTCAACAAGTACAAAAAAATTGAAATAATTCCATGTATTCTATTAGACCACATGCAAAAAAGTTTAATATCAACACCGAAAGAAGCCATAGTAAATACAGGAACTCATGAAGGTGAAAAAAAAAAAAAAACATGCGCATGCGCATGCACGCACGCGCACACACACACACACACAATGAGCCGGACGTGGTGGCACACATCTTTAATCCCAGCACTCTGGACACAGAGGCAGGTGGATCTCTATGAGTTCAAGGCCAGCCTGGTCTACATAGTGAGCTCCAGGATAGCTGCAACTAAAGAGAGAACCCATCTCAAAAAGAACCCCCCCCAAAATAAACCCCATAATGAACAATAAATGGGTCAAGGGAGAAATTAAGAAAGAAATAAAAGCGTTACTGGAATTAAACAAAAATGACACTGCAACAGTACTCAACCTCTGGGACACTTTAAAAAAGCAGTTCTAAGAGGGAAATTTATAGCTCTAAGTCCCTACACTAAAAAAAAATAATAATAATAACCAGAAAGAGCACAAATAAATGACTTAATGTTACAACTCAAAATACTTGAAAGACAACAAGTGAATCCCAAACCCAACAGACAAGAAAAAAAATAACAGAAATCAGAGAAAAGATTGATGAAATAGAAGCAAAGAAAACAACACAAAGAATCAATGAGTTCAAGAGCTTTTTCTTTGAAAGGTAGAGAGAACTTTAAGCCAGCTAACCAAAAGAAAGAGAAAATCCAAATAAACAAAATTAGAAATGAAAGTGGAAACATTACAAGAGAGAATAAAAAGATTTAGAACATTATGTCAAAATACTTTAAAAAGCTTTACTCTACTAAATTTGTAAACCTAAAAAATGGATGAATATCTGAAATCATAGGACTCACCAAAGCTCAACCAGAGTTAAACAATTTAAACAGACCCATAACATATGAGGAAATTGAAACAATATAAAACCTCCCAACTAAAAAATAGGCCTAGATGGATTTACGGCAGAATTCTATCAGACATTTAAAGAGGACTGAAAATCGATATTACTTAAGTTGTTCAAAAGGATAGAAGCAGAAGGAAATCTCCCAAAGTGCTTCTATGAAGCCACCATCACTTTAATACCAAAACCAGGCAAAGATACAACCAAAAAAGAAAACTATAGACCCATATCCTAAATGAATATAGATACAAAATTCCCAACAAAATTATTGCAAATTACATATAGGTACCCATCAAAAAGGTTATCCACCATGATCAAGTTGATTTTATTCCAGATTTGCAGAAATGGTTGATTGTTGATGGTAATTCCTGAGCAACTGCTGTCTGATTTAGAAAGACTTTTCCTACACTTATCTCTTGTAGTTTACTACCCCTTTTCTTGTAACATTTTCAGAGTTTCAGGATTCACATAGAGGCCTTTAATAAATTTAGAATTAACTTTTGCATAAGGTGAAAGGTAAGGGTTTAATTTCATTCTTCTACAGGAGGTGGTCCAGTTTTGACAGCACCATTTGCTGAAGATGCTACTTTTCCTTCACTGAGTGTTTTTGGCTCATTTGTCAAATATCAGGTGGCTGAAATAGTATGTGCTCAAGTTTGGGGCTCTGATTTTATTCCACTGATCTACGGGTCTATTTTCCTGCCAGTACCATTTGTATAATTTATGACATTTATTGATTTACATATATTGAACCAAAAAAAAAAAAAAAAAAGAAAATGGTAACACAGTTACATAGCAATTGATTGACTGATTGATTGATTGATTAAGATTTTGTGACCAGAGACTTCAGACCTTACCTCTTTAATTTTTTAAGGAACAGTCCAATATTTGATATTATAATGTTTAAGGAGACTTTAGAAATCATAATTATCAGAAATTACAACTAGTATATATAGTTTTAATGTTATTATTTGATTTAAAAACATATTCAACATGACTTGTTTAAAAATAAAAAATATTTCTTATCAGTTCAATTCTCAAGTGTTTCAGATGCTTTCAGTGGTACAAGAATGATCTGTATTACAATAACCTAACTTTTTATTTTATATATCATCTTCTTCTGCATCTTTGATAAAAAGAGAAAATTGTTCCATGTAATTATGAATCAAAAGAAAACTGGTATACTTCTACTAAAGTTCAGGAAGTGTATAATAAAGATTAAGAAATAGAAGGGGCATAGATAATTACATAAGAATAAGTGGATCCATTTTTCAAGTTGGTATAACAGTGCTAAGGGTTATGTACCTAACAGCAGAGCTTAAAAATGACACCAACAATCTCTACGACAAAAATTTTAAACCCCTGAAGGAGATTGAAAAAGACAACAGGAGATGGAAAGACATCTCATGCTCAAGGATTAGAAATATAAATATAGGAAAAATAACTATTCTAAAGAAATTATATACAGATTCAATGCAATCCTAATTAAAACCTCCATGAGTTTCTTCACAGACTTGGAAACAATCCTTAAATTCATATGGAAAAACAAAAGACCCCAAATAGCCAAAGCAACTCTGAGCAAAAAGAGCAACACAGGGGGGATCAGAGTTCAAACTGTATTATAGGGCTATAGTCATAAAAACAGCTTGGTACTAGTGCAGAAACAGACCTGTAGACCAATGGAACAAAACTGAAGATCCAAACTTGAGCACACACAATTTCAGCCACATCATATTTGACAAAGGGGCCAAGAAGTTTCTTCCTCCATTGACAGCATCTTCAGCAAATGGTGTTGGCAAAACTAGATCAACACTTATAGAAGAATAAAACTAAAGCCCTACCTCTCACCCTGTACAAAAATCAACTCCAAATGGATCAAAGACTTCAATGTGAAATTGGAAACTCTAAAGGTGATAGAAGAAAACATTGGCAGAAACCTATAAGACATAGGTATAGGAGAAGACTTTCTAAATCAGACAGCAACTACATAGGAAATAAAGTTGACAATTGACAAATGGGACCTCATTAAACTCAAAAGCTTCTGTACAGCAAAAGAAACAATCAAGGAAGGGAAGAGAAAACCCACAGAGTGGGAGGAAACCTTCACAGCTGATACATCTGATAGAGCATTACTTCCAGAATGTATAAACGACACAAAAAAAGAAGAAAACAAATGATGCCATCGAAAGATGGAGTAAAGAGCTGAACAGAGACTTCACAAATGAGGAAATAAAGATGGCTGAGAAATATCTTATGTTATAAGCCACAGTAAGACCCTGTCATATTTAACAGGGGGGAAAATTGTAATTCATGGATTAACATATCCAAACATGTGTCTATGCTAAAGTAACCTACCATAACTATTGGTGCTGCTTAAATACCTATATATCTAATTGCTTGTTCTTCATTAGTAGGATCGAAAGGTTATTCCTGGACAAACTGTCAGCCCATGAAAGGAAACAGCCAGAATTGACCAGAGTCCAAGTCAACAGCTCCAGAGAGAGTGGACTGTTTTACCTCTCATCCACCTGTGCCCCTTTTCTAAGCCTAGGGAACAACCTGCGGAAGAGGGGGCGTGGTAGAATGTAAGGGCTGCGATTGGGGTGAATGGTGAAACTACAGCAATGTAGTCTGGACACTCATTTGATCAACTTGATTGAACAAACAACCTGTCACCCCCCACTGGATGGTGGGGCTGTAGGTGTTTGGGCACAACAGCCTGCAGATAGGTTTTGCATGAAGGATGCTTGTACTCATGGATTATCACTTATAGCTAAAAATGAAAAAAAAATGAGAGAAAGATGCAGGACAGTTATGGCGGAATGCATGATCTGGGAGGGGTGGGGGGGAGGGAAAGGGAAAATAAGCCTGAACTGAATTGGAAAAAATGTATGAAATGCACAACAGCTCATAAAAAATTAATTAAAAAAAAAAAGCCAAGACACAGTTTTTGTCTTGGTGATTCAAAAAAAAAAAAAAAGCGTTCAGAGATCTCCTGAGACCAGCCAAAGCACAGAAAGGTAGGTAGGAACTGGGTGTTTCAGCAAGGCTGATTGTTGATTGACTTAACGTAGTTAATCCATTAATCCAGTTGTCTTTGACCTAATTGGCTTTTGTGGCTGTGTGGGGCAGAGTTTATCCTCCCAGCTGGTATTAAAGGTAGGGTTGTGTGAGTCTTGAGATCTGAGATCTCCTGAGACCAGCTGAAATTGCAGGTACCAGGGTGTGGGCTAAAGAGCATCCTCCCCCCCCCCGCCAACTGGGATGATGAAAGCATCTGAAGAAGGCAAGCAAAGCAAGCCTTCAACACAGTGAAGAGGCATTTAGGACTCACATTGGAATGCAGGCAAGGAGAAGCCCATATGCCAGGAACACAAAGAGACAACATGGGAAAGGGGCAGGATAATGCTGCACCAAGCTCTACCTACCTTACGGAAGATTCTTACAATGGGAACTCTTTGGGGATGCCCCAGGACACAGATATCAGAAACATATTTAAAGAACTACAAGATTATAAAGAGCAAATCAAAGAATTAAGAAAAGAGAATGAAGAACTCAAGAAGGACATATAGAGAGAGAAATGACAAATCTCTGGAAGGAAGTAGAAACAACTGAAAGATCCCATGCTGGAAAAGATAAGAAAACCAACCAGGAAGCAAAGAGCTACAGGAAAGATTGAGAAAGCTCGAAAAAGAAGTAGAAATACTAAAAATCAGAGGAGGAAATGAAAAGGAAATCAAACACCATCCAATCAGAGGAAAGGATGGAAAAAGCCCAGAAGTAGAAGAAGAAAGAACAAAGATATCAGACCTGGAAGATAATACAGAACAACTAAAAAACCTCAAGGAAAGATTATGAAAAATTAAAAATCACAAAAGTGGAACAACCAGGAACTGTGGAACACATGAAAAGATCAAACCTCCACATCATAGGGATAGAGAAGGAGAAGAATCCCAAGAGAATGGTATTGATCAATCTTCAACAGAAATAGATGAAAACTTTCCCCAAAACTAAAAAAAAAAAAGACAAACCAATACAAATACAAGAAACAACATAGAACTCCAAACAGACAAGATCAGAAAAGAAATTCTCCAGCCACATCATAGTTTTAAAAAAATCAGACATCAAAACAAGACAAAATCTTAAAGCAACAAGAGAAAAACAACAAGTGACCTATAAGGGGAAAGCTATCAATTACAACTGACTTCTCAATGTAAAACTTGAAAGCAAGAAGAACGTGGAGCAAGCATTCCCAGTGTTAAAGGACAATAGATGCCAACCCAGGTTACTATACCCAGCAAAAATGTCTAATAATAGAGTGAAGGAGAGAGAAAAACTTCCATGACAAAATAAGTTGAAAGAATACATGTCCAGAAAACCAACCTTCAGAGAATACGTGAAGCAATTCAAAGACAGAAGAAAGGAGCAACCAACCCCGGCACCTAGAAAGAGAAATCAATAAAGCATAATGCAGAAGTAAGAACCTAAACCAAACTGCAAATGGTAATAAAAGGCAAAAGGAAGCAACACAAACCTGAAACAGTCAAACTTGAATATTAATGGACTAATTCCCCAATCAAAAAGACATAGACTGGGAGATTGGATTAGAAACAGAATCCATCGATATGCTGTCTACAGAAACCATCTTACTTCCTTCAAGGACAGGTACCAACCTTCAAGTGAAGGATGGAAAAGATATCACAGCAAATGGTACCAAAAAAGAGGCAGGTGTTGCATTTTAATATCAGAAAAAATGACTTCAAAGTAAAAGAAATCAGAAGAGACAAAGAGGCCATTATATTTTTTATCAAGGACAATTCACCAAGAAGTTATTACATTTTGAATATAGTATGCCCCAAACTCTGGTGCACCAACTTTTATAAAGACAATTCTCCAGGACCACAAGTCCACAGACTACCCCAGACACTCTTAGTAGGGACTTCAATACTCGACTGAGTCCTTTGCAGGTCAAGACAAAGAAATAAACAGAAAGACATCTGAACTGAATGCTACAATACACCAAATGGACCTCAATAGACACACCGAATATCCACCCTGATACCAGAGAATACACTTTCTACTCAGCACCCCATGGAACATTCTCCAAAATCGCCACTATACTGGGACACAGAAGAACCTCCACAAATACAAAAAGATTGAATAATTTTCATGCATTTAACAGACCACAGTGCAATAAAGCTCAACATCAACAACAGGATAAGCCTACTGCTACAAAGAACAAACATGGAGACTAAACAACACACTCTTGAATAATGAATGGTCAAAGAAGAGAAAAAGAAAAAAAAATAAAAAAAAAAAAAAAAAAAAAAACAAAACAATACAACACACAAAACCTATGGGATACCTTAAAAGCAGTCCTAAGAGGGAAGTTTATAGCCTGGGTGCCTACATTAGAAAAACAGAAAGAGCACAAGTGAAATGATCTAACACTACACGCTAAAAGCACTTGAGAGCAACAACAGATGAACCCTAAAACGCAACAGACAGGAAAGAAATAACAAAATCAGAGGAGAAACCAATGAAAGAAACAAAGAAAACAATTCAAAAAATCAATGAATCCAATAGTTGGTTTCTTTGAAAGAATAAACAAGATAGACCAGACCTCTAGCCCAGTTAACCAAAGAAAGAAGGAAACACTCACAATACAATCCATGAGGAAAAAGGAAATATCAACGACAAGGAAAAGATCCAGAAAATCATATGGAATATTACAAGAACCTATACTCTACTCAAGTTAAAAACCTAGAAGAAATGGATGAATATCTGAAATCTTGGAAATCACCAAAGCTCAACCAAGAAGAGATCCACAGATTAAACAGACCCATAACACATGAAGAAATTGAAGATGTAATAAGAAACCTCCCAACTAAAACAGCCCAGGCCCAGATGGTTTCAAGGCAAATTCTATAAAACATTTCAAAAAGACCTACAACCATTATTACTGAGACTGTTAGAAGGATACAAAAGGAATCTCCCAATTCCTTCTATGAAGCCAGCTCACTCTATTACCAAAACCAGGCAAAGATCCAACAAAAAGGAGAATATACACCCATCCCCTAATGAACACAGATGCCAAAAATCTAAACAGGATACTGGCAAATCGCATACAGACACACTTCAAGAAGATCGTCCATCATGAACAAGTTGGATTCATACCAGAGATGCAGGGATGGTTCAACATATGAAAATCAATAAACATCATCAAACACATAAATGGAAAAAGACAAAAACACACTATCATCTCAGATGCTGAAAAAGCCTTTGACAAAATCCAGCATCCCTTCATGCTTAAAGTCCTAGAAAGAATTGGATTGGAGGGATCATTCCTCAATGTAATCAAAGCCATATACAGGAAACTCACAGCCAAATATCATCCTAAATGGGGAAATGACAGAACACTCCCTTTAAAGGTAGGAACTCGGCAAGGCGCCCCCCTGTTCACCACTCCTCTTTCAATATAGTGCTTGAAACACTTGCTAGCAGGCAATAAGCAAGAAAAGGAAATTAAAGGAGTCTAATTGAAAAGAGAAAAGTCAAGCTATCCCTGTGTTGCTGATGATATGATTGTTTACTTAAGGGATGCAAAAACTCCACCAGAAAACTCCTAGAAATGATTAACAGCTTCAGCAAAGGTGGCAGGATACAAAATTAAACCTAAAAAAAATCAATGGCCTTTCTTACCCAAGAACAAGCACTGGAGAAAGAATTCAAGGAGACCTTCCCACTCACAATAGCCTCAAAAAAAATAACACCTAGGAACAAACCTAACCAAAGACACCAAGAACTCTAAACAAAATTTTAAACCTTAAAGAAAGAAATTGAAGAAGACATCAGAAGAGGAAAAAACCTCCCATGCTCATGGATTAGGAAAATTACATTGTAAAAATGTCCATTCTACCGAACTCTTGTATAGATTAATGCAATCCCAATCAAAATCCCCAAGAGTTCTTCTCACAGGCTTGGAAAAAAAAAGTCCTTAATTTCATTTGGAAAAACAAAGAATCCCGAATAGCCAAAACAACCCTGAGCAAAAAGAGCTACACAGGGGGATATCTATACCAACTTAAAACTATACTACTGGGCTATAGTCATAAACAGCCGGACTGGCACGAAAACAGACCCATTGACCAATGGAACAAAACAGAAGATCCAAACCTGAGCACATAACAATAGGCCATCTCATATTTGACAAGGGGGCCAAGAAGACACAATGGAGAAAAGACAACATCTTCAGCAAGTGGGGTTTGGCAAAACTGGATCACCACTTGTAGAAGAATGTAATTAAACCCCTACCTCTGCCCTGTACAAAAGTCAACTCCAGATGGATTGAAGACCTCAACGTGAAACCCCAAACTCTGAAGGCAATAGAAAGAAAAAGTTGCAGCAAGACAAGACATAGCGTAGGAAAAACTTCCTAAATCAGACAGCAGCTACCCAAGAATTAAGGTTGACAATTGACAAATGGGACCTCATTAAACTCAAAAGCTTCTGTACATCAAAAGAAACAATCAAGGAAGTGAAGAGAAATCCCAAAAGAAACAATCAAGGATTTGAAGAGAAATCCCACAGAGTGGGAGGAAACCTTCACTGCAGAAACATCTGACAAAGCACGATTTCCTTCCAGAATATAACAAACTACTCAAAAAACAAAGAAGAAAACAAATGACACTCAATAGATGGAGCAAAGACCTGAACAGAGACTTCACAAGTGAGGACTTAGAGATGGCTGAGAAACATCTTAAGAAGTATTCAACATCACTAATAATTAAGTAAATGCAAATCAAAACCACTTTAAGATATCATCTTACTCCAATAAGACTGGCCAGGATCAAGAAAACAAATGATACCAAGTGCTGGAGAGATTGTGGGGAAAGGGAAACACTCATCCACTGCTGGTGGGAATGTAAACTAGTGCAGCCACTATAGAAAGCAGTGTGGAAAACCCTTTGAAGACTTGGAATGAACTTGCCACCTGACCCAGCCATACCACTCCTAGGCATGTACCCTCAAGACTCACCCCACCACAGAGATACATGCATGGCCATGTTTATTTCAGCTCTCTTCACAATAGCAAGGAGCTGGAACCAACCCAAATGCCACTCAACTGATAAGTGGATAGAGAAAATGTGGTACATCTACACAATGGAGTTCTATGCAGCAGTAAAGAAAGACGCAATCATGAGCTTTTCAGAAATGGCTGGATCTAGAGGACATCATGCTGAGTGAAGTAACACAGTCCCAGAAAAACAAATGATGAATGATCCCTCATCTGTGGAGCTAGTGCCAATTACATAGTTGTAATTATTTCTTGTGCATGGCCCCTTGAGCTTTTGTCCAAAGCAGTTGAGAGTGATGCATATTGGAAACAACAACAACAACAACAACAACAGAAAGGGCTGCATCAAAGAACTGACTGAAACAGTGAACTTCTGCTCAAATGGTCAACTCCACATGGAGAATATTGAGAAAGACTGAGAAAGAGATGAAAAGCTTGTTTGGCAGAATGCATGAGCTCTGGTGGGGTGGAGGGATGGGAGGACACAGGTCTAGATTTGATAAAATATATGTAAATAAATAAATTTACAAAAAGCGTTCGACATTGCTAGTAATTAAGGAAATGCAAATTAAAACTACTTTAAGATACCTCACTCTGATAAGACTGGCTAGGATCAAGAAAACAAATGATACCAAATGCTGGAAAGGTTGTGGGTAAAGGGGAACACTTATCCACTGCTGGTAAGAATGTAAACTTGTACAACCATTATGGGAAACAGTGTGGATAACCCTTAAAAGACTCAAAATGAGGGGGCTGGAGAGATGGCCTAGCGGTTAGGAGCGCCGACGCTCTTGCAGAGGACCCGGGTTCGATCCCCAGCACCCACATGGCGGCCGAGAGCCGTCTGAAACTCCAATTCCAGGAGAACTCCAGTTCCAGGGGAATCCGACACCCTCTTCTGACCTCCGCGGCATTGCACGACACGGGTGCACAAACCTGCATGCAGACAGTACATTCATACACATACAGAAATAAATAAAATTAAAAAAAAAAGACTCAAAATGAGCCTACCACCTGACCCAGTCATACCCACAAGGTATGCCTATATAAACATCATATATGTACCAGAATTATGTCCTCAAGGAATAAACTGTATGTTAACTCTGATATATGTTTAGGAGATCACATTTTTCCCTTTAATTTTATATTACTCTAAAATATGGATATATACCTTCTACCCATATACATTAATTATATGTGTGCATGTATCTTTGCAGTAGGATGAATCTTGTGGGTATACTACTGCAAAGATACATGCACATTTATGTTTATTGCATAGTGAAGAGCTGGAAACAACCCAAATGACCCTCAACTGATGAGTGGCTAGAAAAAATGTGGTACATCTACAAAATGGAAAAAGAAAGATGACATCATGTACTTTTCAGGTAAATGAATGGAACTTTAAGCCATCATGCTAAGTGAAGTAACACAGTCCCCCTAAAAAACAAACAAGGAATGGTTTCCCTCATTTGTGGATGATAGTGCCAAATTCCCCAATTGAAAGACAAGCTGAGCAACGTCATTGATTATATATATCTGAAAGCAACTGTGATGTTATAATGTGAATCTCTTAATGAGCCCCAGAATTAACTTACCAATTACTTTCAGACATGGTAATTAATATATATGTGTAGAAGGTATATATCCATATTTTAGAGTAATATAATATTGAAGGGAAAAATGTGAACTCCTAAACATTTATCAGAGTTAACATACAGTTTATTCCTTGAGGACATAATTCTGGTACATATATGATGTTTATATAGGTATATTTTGGGGCAGTACAATTGGGAGGGAACCACAACAAGATAAGGACTGGGTCAAAGAATGGACTGATGTAGCTAAATTTTGCCCAAATAAATAAACCTTTTCAGAGAAAAACTTTAAAAAGACTGAGAGAAAGATGCAGGACATGTATGGCAGAATGCATGTTCTGGGGTTGGGTGGGGAGAAGGGAAAAGGTAATATGTCCAAATTGAACTGAAAAAATGATGTCTGAAATACAGAAAACTTCAACAAAAGTATTGTATTAAAAATGTAAAACATGGTTAATGGATAGGTCTTAGGGGACAACCTATTCCTGTGTTTTTTCTAAATGGTCATGTTGTTCAAACTGCCTTGTAAATATTTATGTTGATATGCATAGATTTGTACTGTTCCAAGCCACGACTGAACAAGCACTTATTAAAAATAAACTCCTTGGACTAAACTCCTTGGTCTCTTGTGAGTATCCACACTTGATTTGAACATGTAAACAGGACATGGTTTTGATTACTATAAATATTAAAGCAAAATACTGCATATAGACATAATTCTAAACAGTGAAATATTGTTGAAATGTACTAAATAGATAAGTCATCATTATGATAATAATTTATTTTTAATTATTTATATTTAGAGTGGAAAAAGTAACATTTTAAGATAAAGTAATCAATGAAAGGAATTTATTCATGTAATCAGTCAGGCATTCCAGAGCCAGAAGCAACTTTGAGGATAATAAGATCTAGGGACTTACCTTCCCCTACATATAGTCAATTTAGGACTCATCTCTCACAAACATTATGTTGGGAAAGAAGTTAAGGTTTAGTGTTCATGGAAAATTTTATAGTAAAAAAATTTACAGCTTTTCAAGTGCTGAAGTGCTGTTTGTTCTTCTTGACTTCTTAGTGGATCATTAATTTAAAATCCAGTATTTGATTTATAGACCAAATAATGCAACCTTGATTTAAGGACTATAATCCCTGCAGTTGTGAAACTAAACACTACTACTTAGACTTTTGTCATATTCTGCATTCTAAAACAAACCTAGGTTTTGTTTGTATTGTATTTTGATTAATGGGGATACCCCATTCACCTAACAGAGACCATTCCAGGCTTCCACTGCAAAAGGCTATATAAGGTTCTCAAGAAAAATCTGTAGTTATGAGGTACATCTTATTGATTTGATCCTCAAGAATTGAAAAAAATCTGTATTAAAAATCAATACTAAATATACCTATTGTGTAAAAGATACTACTCTTCTGATTTAAATCTTGTTGGCCTACTTGTTAATTCTCTGTCTGCTTTATTAGACAAGAGTATTGAAAATTTCCCAGTTAATTCATATGATGACATGTGACGTGCTTTTGGAGTTTAGATTTTATCATTTTTCTGACTTATTCAATTTAATATCACACTAGAATAACCTATGTCCCTAATTAAAATTTTTCCTTTCACATTTCTTTTATTTAGTTAATGCTAGCATGGTCGTGATTTGGCTTGGTTACCATTTTCCAGGCATACATTTCCTAGTGGTTTATTCACTCCACATTCTCACATTCGGTTTCCTTTTGGTTTAGTGTGTCCCTTAAACAATATATACATTTTTATTCTTAACTGGCAATTACTATCTTTTGTTAAGTTTCCTATATTTTATTGAATTAAAATTTCTTTCTTCTCCCGCTGTCCATCCAGTTATTAGACATTTCATACATTTATATTTTCTCTTGTTTAAGGCACATTCTTGACTTGAAATATATTTAGTATGAATAGTTCCTCCTCACTCTACAAAAGGAAACTTAAAATTGTTTAATTACCGTCAACTCCTTTATACTTTGTTTTGTTTGCTAGTTTAGTGTCTTCTAATTGGAAACAAGCCTACAAATAACAAAACAAGGGCTACAAACCCCTTCTCTGTGCTCTGCTTTTGCTGGAAACATCTGGACCTATATCAGTTAAGGATGGCTCTATTAGAAAAATGATAGACTTTGGAGATTAATGCTTTGTCAGATGTGTCTGCAGTGAAGGTTTCCTCTCACTTTGTGGGTTTTCTCTTCACTTCCTTTATTGTTTCCTTTGATGTACAAAAGCTTTTGAGTTTAAGGAGATCCCATTTGTCAATTGTTGATCTTATTTCTTGTGCAGCTGCTGTTTGATTTAGGAAGTCTTTTCCTACACCTATGTCTTGTAGTCTGCTGCCAAGTTTCTCTTCTATCACCTCCAGAGTTTGGGGTTTCACATTGAGGTCTTTGGTCTATCTGGAGTTGACTTTTGTACAAGGTGAGAGGTAGGGGTTTAATTTCATTCTTCTACAAGTGGTGGTCCAATTTTGCCAGCACCACTTGCTGAAGACGCCTGTCGTTTTCCTCCATTGTGTTTCTTGGCCCTCCGTCAAATATGAGGTGGCTGCAATGGTAGGGCTCATGGTTTTGGATTTCAGTTTTATTCCATTGGTCAAGTGTCCTGTTTTTTGCCAGTACCAGTGTTTTATGACTATAGCCCTGTATAAGTTTTGATGTCTGGTATAGCGATCCCCCCCTTTTGACGTCTTTTCGCTCAGGTTGCTTTGGCTATTGCGGGTCTTGTTTTTTTCAAATGAAATTGAGGATTATTTTTCCAAGCCTGTGAAGAAATTCTGGGGATTTTTGATTGGGATGCATTAAACTGTACACTAGTTTGGGTAGGATGGACATTTTTACTAGATTTATTTTCCAATCCATGAGACATGGGAGGTTTGTCCATCTTCTGATGTTTCCCAATTTCCTTTTTTCAGGTTTAAAATTTTTGTTGAGATCTGGTGTCTTTGTCTTGGTTAGTTTGTTCCTAGGTATTTTATTTGTTTGAGGCTATTGTGAGTGGGAAGGTCTCCTTGTTGTCTCTTCTTCAGTTGCTGTTGTTGGTTTTGTAAAGAAAGGCTACTGATTTTTTCTAGATTTATTTTGTATCCTGCCACTTCACCAAAGCTCTTTAATCGTTTCTAGGAGTTTCTGGTGGAGTTTTAGCATCCCTTAGTAAAAATATCATCAGCAAACAGGGATAGCTTGACTTCCTCTTCCATTGAACTCCTTTAATATTTCCTTTTCTTGCCTTATTGCCAGGCAAGGGTTTCAAACTATATTGAAAAGGAGTGGTGACAGGGGAGCCTTGCCGAGTTCCTACCTTTAAGGGAAATGCTTCTGTAATTTCCCATTTAGGATGATATTAGGCTGTGGGTTTCTGTATATGGCTTTATACATTGAGGAATGATCCCTCCCAGACCAATTCCCTCCAGGGCATTTAAACATGAAAGGATGCTGGATTTGTGTCAAAGGCATTTCTCTGCATTCAATTGAGATGATGGTGTTGGTTTTTGTCCTTCATCCATTGATATGTTTTGATGATGTTGATATTTCATATGTTGAACCATCCTGCATCTCTGGTATGAATCCAATTGGTCATAGGTGGATGATTTCTTGATGTGGTCTGTATGCGGTTTGCCAGTATCTGTTTAGAATTTTGGCATCTGTTTGTTGGTGTTATTTTCCTTTTTGGTTGTATCTTTCCCTGGTTTGGTAGTAGCGTAATGCTGGCTTCATGAAGATTCTGGGATAAGTCCCAGTCCTCCGTTTGTATCCTTCTAAACAATTTAAAGTAGTAATGTTGTAGTCGTTTTCGAAATATTTTAATAATTCTGGCGTGAAACCATGCCGGTCCTGGGCATTTTTGGTTGGTGGGCTGCTTATTACATCTTGATTTCTTCCTGTACTATTGGTCTGTTTAGACTGTCGATCTCTTCTTGGTTGAGCTTTGGGATTCCCAGGTTTCAGATATTCATCCATTTCTTCTAGGTTTTCAAATCTCCAGAGTATAACAAGCTACTCAAAAAAAAGAAGAAAGAAACAAATGAAACCACTCAAAAGATGGAGCAAAGATCTGAATAGAGACTTCACCAGGAGGAAATAGAGATGGCCAGAAACAGAAACATCTTAAGAAGTGTTCAGCATCCTGATAATTAAGGAAATGCAAATTAAATAAAACCACTTTGAGATATCACCTTACACCTTACTAAAAAACTGGACTAGGATCAGACAACAAATGATACCAAGTGCTGGGAGAGGTTGTGGAGAAAGGGGAACACTCATCCCCATGCTGGTGGGAATGATAAACTGTTAAGCCACTTTGGAAAGCAGTGTGGAGAACCTTAAAGACTCAAAATGAGCCTTCCATTTGACCCAAGTCATACCACTCCTGGGATATACCCACAAGAACATCTTACTTCAAAGATACCTGCACAGCTAGTTTATTACAGCTCTGTTCACGATAGCAAAAAGCTGGAACCAGCCAGGTGCCCCTCAACTGACGAAGGATAGAGAAAATGTGGTACAGTATACAATGGAGTTCTATGCAGCGGTAAAGAGGGACAACATCATGAACTTTGCAGGTAAATGGATGGAGCTGGAAGGACATTATGTTAAGTCAAGTAGAAGTAACATTACGTCCCAGAAAAAAACAAACGACAAAATGGTGTCCCTCATATGTGGATGCTAGTACCAATAACCCAGATATAAATATTTCCTCATGAAGGGATGCAATAGTAAAAGAACAACAACAAAAGACTGCATCAGAAAATGGACCCAATGGTGAATTGAGGAAGGGGGGGGTTGGGTGTGAGGGACATGGGTTTATTATGATGTGCATATTTATTGACGTGAGTTCAACAAGTGCCCGTTTTGCCTAGACACTGTCTACAGGACACATGGTGTTTTAGGACTTCAGTAAAAGTAAATATGTGTATATAAACAACAATTGGATTTTACAGACTCTGATAAAAACGGTAAGGCATCTGAGTTAAATGGTTGAGATATAAATCGCTGTCTTGGCCACATTTTGATTTTATAGGAACATTTGTAGAGCAATAAAAACTACTGCTGGATTGGAACATACACAATGTACTCTCTAAAGTGTCTCTGTTGTAACAGTATCCCCATTGTTAAGACATTTCTTTAAGTATTTATTTTAAACCACAAAATTGAGGTTGGCCCCCAAGTTAATCATTATCGTCACCCAAAACAACAGGGTAAATTTGATGAAATCTGAGCCTAGATTCCAGCCTATAGTATATGTAGATACAAAACTTCTTCGGAAAAATAAAAAAAATGGTTCAAAAAAAGAAAGGGGGGGGAACAGATGAGACATGAAACCTTCCCGGCAAAAAACCTGCAATCAAATCTTAAATAAACTAACCTATGGGAAAAGAGTTTTGTGTTCCAACAGGACAAAAATGTCACCCACTTAACAATCGGCTGCAAGAAAGAAGCATACAGCCTTGCATTGATAAGGACTGTCCAACCAGCAAAGTGCAACTGAATAGGGTTGACCTGTCTGAACATCGAAAGGGATAAAAAGCCTCAGATTGCATAAACACGAACCCCTCTGTGGCCCCTACATGTACACAACTATTTATAATGAGTCCTAATGAAAACTTACCTTCTAGGTGCCACAAAGGTTTTGTTATGGGAGACTTTTCTTGCCTCCCCCCAGAACAAGGAGAAATATGACGAAGATGAGGTCGCTCTCCAACTGTAAATTGGAGACAACTATTATAGAGTAATCTCTTATAAAACGGTAAAACTGCCTTTCTTTAATTGACTAATATCTTATCACTGCGAAATTATTATTCTCTGTTCAGAACCAAATATAACACTAAAGTCCTTAAACTAATTGGCTTAAGCAAAATAATCAATACAGGAGAGCCTGAACAGTAATGGATTATTCACCAGGGAGACGTTGGCCAGGGGATCTAAGGCCCCACAAAAGTAAAGGCTTCTTGCCTCTAAAGTGGTATACCTGCAAGAAGAGAGGCGATAAGGCCCGCTCTGAAAGACCTGATTAACATAGGAAAGATGTATTGAGACCACACATACAATGTACAGATGGCCTATGGAATACCAGAGAGTGTTATCAAAGCACTCAAACCAATAAATGCAAATACGGTCTCCCTGAGTCAAGCAAGACTCCACCGTCAGCACCAGCTACACCTCACCCTGCCTGGAAATCTGTGCAGCAGAGGCAGCCATAATGCCCGTATATCCCAAATCTAATTGGCTATTGGCTCTCTCCTTGGAGAATAGACCCATGGCTGATGCCACAAGCTTACATCCTCTACACGGTTAGGTGATGTATAAACCACAGTAAGACCCTGTCATATTTAACAGGAAAAAAATGTAGTTCTTGGATCAACATTTCATCTAAACATATGTGTCTATACCAAAGTAACCTACCATAACTTTTTAATGCTGCTTAAGTACCTATAATATCTAATTGCTTGTGCTCATTAGTAGGATTGAAAGGTATTCCTGGAACAGACTGTCAGCCCATGAAATGAAACAGCCAGAATTGACCAGAATCCAAGACAACAGCTCCAGAGAGAGTGGACTGTTCTGCTTCTCATCCACCTGTGCCCCTTTTCTAAGCCCAGGGAATAATCTGCGGAAGAGGGGGCGTGGTAGAATGTAAGGGCTGCGATTGGGGTGAAGGGTGAAACTACAGCAATGTAGTCTGGACCCTCATTTGATTAACCTGATTGAACATACAACCCCTCACTCCCCGCTGGAAGGTGGGGCTGTGGGTGTTTGGGCACAACAGCCTGCAAATTGGTTTTACATGAAGGATGCTTGTACTCATGGACTATCACTTATAGCTAAAAAATGGAAAAAAAAAACTGAGAGAGATATGCAGGACGGTCATGGCAGAATGCATGATATCGGTTGGGGTGGGGGTGGGGGGGAAGGGAAGGGGAGATATGCCTGAACTGAATTGGAAAATGATGTATGAAATGCACAAAGCATCAATAAAAAAAAGTGTTATAAAAAAAAAGAAAAATGATAGACTTATTTTAATCCAACAGTTACTCTGGTAATAAATTCTTAAATGTTTTTGGCAAGATCTCAACCATGCATATTTCATCATGAATCAATGAGAGTTTTGTTTCTTTTGATAGTTAAGGAATACCAGTTCTTTCATCCTGTGACACATCATGTCAATGTATAAACAATCTTACATGTGAAGATTGGACAGATGTGTTACATTTCAACTGCCTCAGCTGGGACACAGATTACCAACACATCCATTATGGTTGGTTAGAATTGGTCACAAGCTTCTGATCTCACTATGCATGAAGCTGAGAATGTCCAGGAGCATAAGCAACATTTGGAAAGCCTTAAAGAATGTCGGAGACTAAATGGAGATGTTTGGTTCTGATAACCTCTTTGCATATCTTTGACTTTTCTAATATTGCTGACCTATACAAGACTCCCAATAAATGCATATGAACAAATAAATTATTGGCAGAATGAATAGATGAAGACTATTCTCTCGGAATGAGTATAACTTCAGGATGCAGAGATCTAATCTCAGTTTCTAGTCCTGTCATCTTGCAGTTCTCTGTGGGCAAGTCATTTAAGCTTTGTGTTTCTTCCTTACCTATCAGATGAGAACATTTAAGATTTCACTCAAAAACCTATGAAAACCCCCCTCATAGCTTTATGCATTTATTCAATAAATTACCTTAAGTCCCATTTGTGGCACGAAATGGGTGTACGACAATTATATTGAGAACAACATATGCTTGTTACAAGTATTTGGATAGAATTCAAATATAAATCACCCAACATAAATATTATTCTGTTATAAAGACTTAATCTTCATTTTATTTATGTAGTTCTGCGTGTGTATGTATGCACTCATGTGGAGACCAGAAGATGTATTAGATTCCTTTTGGAGCTGGAGTTATGGGTGGTTGTAAGCCATCTATGTGCATGCTGGGAACCAAACTCCAGTCCTCTGCACAGCAGCATGCAGTCTTCATCCCTGAGCCATCTTTTCCAGCCCCATAGATCTTCTTGTTGGGGGCTGGGCATTGTGGCTCATGCCTGTAATCTGAGTACTAAGAAGGCCGAGGCACAAAGAACACAAATTCAAGGGTAGCTTGTCTACATAGTGAGTTCTCATCCAGTTTAGATTACACAATGAGCTCCTGTCCTACCCAACCTCCCAAAACTAGACTAAATAAGGTTGACTGTTGTGCTGTTCTGTGTGCTTCCAGAACTTCTGCCATCTGGCAGTAGTAGGAGGTGAGGGGAAAGCCGTAGAATCAGTTTCTGCTTTCTCCTGAGCTGAAATCTTCATGAATCTCAAGAAAGAAGCTGAAGAGTTGTATTCACCACACAATGTGATTTACATATTCATATTATTGAAATAAATTCATGTGTTATAAAAAGAAACTCCATATTCTGAAGTCATTATTAATAATGCAACTTTTTGTTTGGTTGGTTGGTTTGAGACAGTCTCCTTATAGCTCCAGCTGATGAGGAACTCCCTTTGTAGACCAGGCTGGCCTGGATCTCACATAGATCTGCCTACCTTTGCCTTGAAGGCATGGGCCTCCACAGCTGGCAATCCTGTAACTTTTATTTGGTCCTTGAAGGGAACCTTCATTTGGCCTATTAGATATCTGAGAAGCCAGAATCTTTTCAGCAATGTTATAAACTAGGAATTATGAGAAATATTGAGTTAAACTTTAGGAGCATTGACCCAAAATTTCGTTCAAAAAACAGCTTCCAAAGTAAAGTTAATTGGCCAAGTTCAAATATAAGAAAATTCTTTTTAATTGAAGAAAATGGTTATTGGCAAAATCTGGTTCAGTAATTGCAAACACAGTAAATTATCACCAAAGCATAAGAAAACTTTTCCTTTTTGAGGAGTCTTAAATTTTTGAGTGAGTCTTAAATCTTCATTAATGTGTCAGTGAAGTCTATATGAGGACTAAACTGAAAAGCATCTGAGAATATTGTTAGGAACAACTTTAAGGGATCTGAATTAAATTACGGCTGTAGAATATCCTCTGATTGCTAACAATAATTCCACATGTTCAAAATTACAATAAAGGCACATTCCTATGGCTTTTCAATTTCTTTGTGGGTTCTATAAGAAGGTCTGTTTTGTTTTATGTTTTAGATAATTCAAGATGAGTCATAGGACAAATAATGTTTTCCTCCATAACCTAAGAGTTTTAGTTCTAAGTATTTATATTGCTTCTGTCTCAAATAGAATCTGTATACACGGGGAGGATGTGGAAACATTTCTCAGCTTCTTACTGAGATTATCTTAAAAGTGTGGAAAATGCCAAAGACACTGGTATCACCTTTTTCTTGATGGAAAATAACTGCTACACATTTTTCTCTTGGTTGAAATTAAATTTGGGAATTGTTATTAAAAATAATACATACAAGTTATTTAAAACATCAAATATGACCAAACAATGTAAAATAAACACAGTAGTTTGTTCTATCTCAATCCCCAGTCCCACTAGAGGCAGCCACTGTCAATATATTTTATAACCAAAAATATGCTTTTATATAAAATACCCAAGTTTACATGCATTATGTAATTTTTTTCTCTTATTATTAAGTCAACTTTTTTAGGATTAAAACAATATACTAACATGAATTATTTTGTTAAATAGTAATATATAAATTTGTTGAACACATTCCTATAGAACATTTTGATGTTTTTTAGTCATTTTAAAAATTGTGGTGTTTATTTGTTCTCCATGGTATCTCTATGTTATAGAGAATGGTTTCTGGCCCCTAATTTACTAGGTAGCTCAGGCTGACCCAGAACTCACCTCAGGCTACTGAGTGCTGGATTATAGACTTGTGCCTCTCCACTCAATTGGCAATTTATTTATTTGTACCTTTATTCATTTTATTCCTACAAACAAGCCTAAGTATGCCTTTCATTTTCACAGAGCATGGTTGATTTTGGTGATGCATTAAGGAAATGTGAACTCTAATGCCTACTTTTGTTTATTTGTTAAGAAATAATTATGCTATCTTAAGCAAGCCAAAGAATATTTTACTTGCTTTTATCAGTTTTGTATAGCCATTTATCCTATAACTGTCTCAACTGGTTTTGAGAAGTTTTGTCACATAGTTAATGGAATTTCCATCTATACTTTCTTCCCAAAATTAAAATACAAATAAGATAGCTAAAGCAAATAGCTACTATGGAAGTTCCAAGTTATTGATTATCAGAAAGCAAAAGAAATGTATCCCCTATCCTTTTACCACATTGCAAAGTGTGATGATAAAAGCAATTAACTTTTGAGTGTTAAGCATTGTAGTCAAACAGTGGATATGCCATTCACTGGGTATGTGACTGAAGAAAAATTAATTAAATTTCTAAATCTCATTTTTAGTTTTTAAGTATGAATAATTACAAAATCAAGTCTCGTATGGATATGTCTGAATATGATGGCAGTGATGGAGTGCAGATTTTCAAATAAGTCTTTTAGCACAGGGTTTAGGGCACACTGAGTGCTTGCTAGGTGTCAGCCTTCATCATTATAACCTGTCATTTTTAAATGTAAAATCATTATTCTGTTCATCCTGCAGTTGACTCTGCCATCTGCAAGATAAAGTATTCATTTTTTATGTGTATGGTGTTTTGTCTGCATGCATGTAAGTGAACTCATGTGGTGCAATGCGCATGGAGGTAAAAGAGGATGTCAGATTCTCCTGGAACTGGAGTTCTGGACAGTTATGAGTTGCCATGTGGGTGCTGGGAATCAAACCTGAGTCCTCTGCAAGAGCAGCCAGTGCCCCAAGATAAAGTATTCTTAATGCCTCTCAGTACGAGACACCTGACTTTCACTAGCTTTTTGGTTTCTCATTCTCTGAACTCCTGGATCATCACTGTCTTAACCACATAGCAAATCCATACTCAGTGTTCCACTCTGTTCTTGAGCATGTATAAATTTTACCACTATTTTGGACAAGAGGGGCACAAAGGAGACAAGTGTTTAATTCGTGAGTGCAGTGGAGTGTATAAGTCTCCAACAAACTTGTGCTTGGAGCAATGTTTTCACTGGGGCTGAAATGGTCATTGGGCTAGACGCTGGAGGAAGAAAGCCAGAAAATAGTCTGCATGGAAGTTTCACATATAGTAATAGTTATTATCTTTTACTATTGAAATATCTTAGAGAGGTCAATATTGGGCAAGGAAAAAGAACAAAAAATATCTTACACAGAGGAACGAAAATCAATAAAACTACAAAAGTATAAACATCAGGTATATGGGGAAATATGACTTATTGATAAAAAGTAATTGATCAGTGGAGGAAGAGTCAACTATCCAGATCTTAAAGGACTTTAAGTACATGCTTAAGTCATAGATTATATACTGGTGATAGTGGAAGATAATTGACAAGTTTGATGAACAGACTGTCAGACACTTAGGATTCAGTTATTCATTCCCTTCTACCTCCTCTCCCATTAGCAGCAGTCAATTGAATCAAGTGATGACCAAAGTCTCATGTTTATCAAAGAACTTGTGTTAATGATTAAACTAAGTGTATTAGTCACTTTTCTGTTGCTGTGATAAAGCACCATGACCAAGGAACTTATAAAAGGAAGAGTTTATTTGAGCTTACAATTGACGGTTCCAGGGAATTAGAGTCCATTGTGGCGGGAGGCGTGGCGGCTGGATCTGGAGCAGCAAACCGAGGGTCACATCTCGCAAAGAGCACAGGAAGCAGAGAGAGAGAGACTGGAGACCACGAGGCTTGTTAAAACTCACTAAGCCTGCCCCCAGTGACACACTTCCTCTAGCATGGCCACACCCTCCAAGACCTCCAAAAACAGAGCCACCAACTGGAGACAAATGTCTGAATACCTAGAGCCTATGGGAGACACTCATCCAAACCACCACATTAAGGAAGACTTTATTCCCCTTATTTCTAATTCTAAATGTCAAGCATACATGTGACCTACTGGATCAAGCTCCGGGTAGACTTGCTTCTCGACCCTAGTTGTCTTCAGAACGAGACAACAGAAGAATGGTAGACTTCTTTACTTCCTAACCTCCTGCTCTGAGCCTTGACTCCATGAGGCTCATTGCATAGAAGCCAGAGGCAGGAAGAAGAGAAAGCCCTTGGCCACACTGTCATAGGTGATGGCGATTCAGGTGCAACCCACTGCATCTGTATTTAAGGAAAACTGTCCCATCCACATGCAAACATGAGTGTTAAGTCTTCACTGTATAACCAGGAAGCATAATTGGCCTCTATCCAGGGACAGAATCAGCAACTAGGGAGATGAATGGAATATGTCATTAGAATCTCCCTGATGTGTTCATATTCTCAGTGGATTTTTGTTCTCTATGGATTTGAAGAAAGGACAGGAAAAGAAGTGACCATCCTTCTGTAGGGTGACACAAATGGGCTCCCGTCTTCATTGTCCTGTTCTCTGAGTCCTCCAGGAAGATTCGTGGTCTTTTTTTTCTCCACACAAAGGGCATACTTCTTTTGAAGAAGTTTTTACTCATGCTCTACATCTCTGTCTTTCTCATCCTAGCTCAAAGGTTGTCAGTCCTTCAAGTGAAGTGGGAACTTAAGAATTACTTTCAGCGGGAGCTGGAGAGATGGCTCAGTGCTTAAGAGCACTGGTTGCTCTTCCAGAGAATCCTGGTTCAATTCTCAGCACCCACATGGGAGTTAACAATCGTCTATAACTCCAGTTCCATAGGATCCAACACCCTCCTCTGGCTTCCATGGGCATTGTGCAACATGGGTGCAACTTACATACATCCAGGCATAACCATTATACACATAAAATAAAAAGAAATGAATAAAAATTAAAAAAGAATTCCTTTCAGTATGAGTTGTTTATGTTGCTGTATCTGCTACACAGAATCCACCCCCCTAAAATTCTCTCTCTCTCTCTCTCTCTCTCTCTCTCTCTCTCTCAACTATATCACATATAACTTTAGGAAGGCCATTGAACATTTTAAAATACATTTTTACAACCAAATTAACCACCCAAAAATTAGACTGTGTTATGTAGCATGCCTCAGGGCACCGCGTGGCTGAGGGTCTGGCCCCGACCCAAGGAGGAGCAAGCAGCATGGCTTAGGTTTGTGATGCTGTGGGGCAAGATGTGAAGTGGAGCAGAATTAGGGGACTTATGATTGGTCCTGGGAACTGATGTCATTTGGTTTATAAAAGCAAGCTGTGGCAAGGAGCAAATTTGAATTTCATAGTAACATCATCGTGGAATTCCTTGTCATTATTTTTATTAATTATTGCAGCATACAGGCTAAGGCAGGCCTGCATTTCGTTTGGGTGGCCAGTGGGTTGGAAAGAGATTCCTTTGCGGATCACCAATCTGGGTAGCTGGTGTGTGAGTGGGTATTGGCTGAAGGGAGGCGATCAGCCATCCGCCTGAAATTCCTGTCCAGGCTCTGGGCAGGTGAGAAGTCATGGCCAAGAGTGGCACACGTGTCTCGTGTGTCTAGGCTAAGAGCCTAAATTGGAATTACCACTTAGGCTGGGCTATGGAAAGTAGTCTGCGCCGAGATGCCAGCTCCCCACAGTGTCCACAAAGCGGGTGCTGTGTCCCCATCCCCCTTAGCAGGGCTGTGTGGTCCCTGTTCGGCATAAAAATAAAGCTTCTTTTAACAGTGTTAAAAGAAAAGACAAGTCTTATGTCTTTTTTTATCTTGTTAGCTCTCAAAATCCAGTATCATGTTTGACTCAGAGTATGAGCTGAAGTGATGATACTCTTGAAGTGGATATTAAGACATAGGAAGAAGAAAGTGCTGAGTGATTAAATAGCCCCCATTACCCAGCACAATTCAATTTCATGGGCATTTTATGAACTTCTGCCACCAACACAACACTATTTAAAGCCCATATATGACACAGTCCATTTCCTCCAGAATAAATTGTAAAAATAAAATTCATCCATCAGGCTTGAGAGATGGCTCAGAAGTTAAGAGCGCTTGCTGCTCTTTCAGAGGATCTTGATTTGGTTCCCAGTAACCACATCAGACAGCTCATAATCACATATCCAGTCTCAGGGACTGTGACACCCTCTCTGGCTTCTGGAGGCAGCTGCACACACATGATGCACATATAGACAAGGAAACACATGCATACACATATAAAAATAAATAAATATTTCATACAAAGTTATGGTCTTCTACTCTGATGCATTATAAGAAATGAGCCCTAGTTTTGAATGTATGCTGCAAGGTTCTCAGTATGAATCATATGACAAATTAATAGTGGAAAGGAATTAGGTGCATATTTATTTCAACGTGCTCATAATTTCTAAAATTTAAAGCAACAAAATTTTTGTTTTGTTTTGTTTTTGTTTTTGTTTTGTCTTTTTGAGACAGGGTCTCCCTGGAGCCCCAGCTGTCCTGGAATTCGCTCTGTAGGCCAGGCTGGCCTTGAACTCACAAAGATCCACCTGCCTCTGCCTCCCAAGTGCTAGGATTAAAGGCGTGCACCACCATGCCTGGCTACAACAAAATTTTTTTACAACAAAAATGTTATTCTCAGGTATGTCCAAGCTTTTGACACTGTGACATGACATTGTCATCAATAAACTTCATACTTGTTTACAATCAATTAATTAAGCAAAACCACACACAAAAATATCTCATAATGTTTTAAGTGAGTTTACCATATGTTGAAGCACATTAGGAGCTATCCTAGGCCACATGTGGCTGTGACCGAGGGCTCTGTGGGATGGATGTGTCTGAAAATGTGACAAAATACTGCTATCATGATACTCATAGCAGCTGAAACATGTTATTTTATTTTATTTTTTATGTGTATGAATGTACTGTCTGCATGGAGGTTGGTGCACCTGTGTCATGCAATGCTGCGGAGGTCAGAAATGGGTGTCGGATTCCCCTGGAACTGGAGTTAAGGGTGGTTCTTAGCCGCCATGTGGGTGCTAGGAATCAAACCCAGGTCCTCTGCAAGAGCAGTCGGTGCTCTTAACTGCTGAGCCATCTCTCCAGCCCCAACAGCTGAAACATTTAAAAATGTACATGCTGCTTATGTTATCATGTAAAAGATTATTTTCCTAAAGTTATTAATGTATGCTATATAATCACAAGTGTATGTGACGAATCTGAAATAAAATCCCAAACTCCAGGCTGGCTTAATGGCTTAATGGTTGAGAGTACTGGATGTTCTTGCAAAAGACTTGGACACCAACCTGAAAGCTAACAACTCAGTTCCAGGAGATTTAACGCCCTCTTCTGGCTTCCATGGGCATTGCATGTATTGATCCACTTACACACACGCAGGCAAAACACTCATACACATACACATAAAATTAAAGTTAATTACTTAATTAAAACCCCAGAGTCTCCTATCAGAACAGTCCAAAGCATAAGGAGGTTAAGAAGTTGGTTTTAGGGCTCAGCCTTGTGCAAGAAGCAGGAAAGGAGGGAAGATCTTAAGAGCTGGATAGAGAACAGCCTGATTCTGACCCAAGGGATCACCTTTGCTAAATGCTCAGCAGTCCAATGACCCAAACCAGTACCCAAGTCCAAACAGCATCAAAGAGGGAAGAAGCACTGGCTGTGAAGAAAGCAAAAGGGGCCTTGAAGGTGACACAACACATGCCTCACATCCTGGGCATCAGAGCTGATCTGGAAAGTGAATCTTCCTCACAAGTCCTTGCATGGAAGCTGCAAAAAATAACAAGCACCAGCTCACTGTGCACAGCCAGATCTTGGAAAGGTGGAATGAGATCAGAATTTTCTTATTGTACATCTTGACTTCATTGACATCGACAAATATTTATCAATGATTTTTTTATATACCACAAACAAAATCTATTCTGGTACTTTATGGACTTTGCAATTTAACAAAGACAGTTTCCAATCAGATGGTCAAATGATTAATATTATGTCATAAATTAGCATGAGGAACATGATTCTCTCATTATATAAATGAAGGAATTTTACTTGGACTCTGGGTTCTGAGTAATTCAAAGTAACAATCTGAGAGCTGAAGAAGGGACAGGCATCAGCCAAGAATAGGAGATAGCATCTGGGGTAAAGGCCCTGGGGTGTGGAGCAAGAGGAACAGTTCTAAGACTTAAAGATTTTTAAAGTCATCCCTAAAGGAATAGGACTCTTCATAGTTCTAGGAGTATTAACAAACTATACCACAGCCCAGTAAATGGAAAATGTACTGAAAGTTTCATAAAATTATTACAACTCCTGTGCATAAATCTAGAACAGTAATAGTGATCATATTGATAAGACCAGTAAATATTACTTTCATTATTATGTACCCATTACATGCTAGATCTTATTTTATTAAACTGAAATTTTTAATGCATCCTACTTATTAAACAAACTGGGAAGAGGAGGAGGAGGAGGAGGAGGAGGAAGAAGAAGAAGAAGAAGAAGAAGAAGAAGAAGAAGAAGAAGAAGAAGAAGAAAAGGAGGAGGAGGAGGAGGAGGAAGAGGAGAAGCAGAAGCAGAAGTGGAAGCAGAAACAGAAGCAGAAGAAATTTGGCTTAGAATATGCCATATAGACTCTTATACATATCTCATAACAGTAAGCTAACTCAACTCAGTAAACAAGTCAATGTAGTCAAGTCTATGAATTTTAAAAGTATATATAATATATTTAAATGCATATATACTTTATTCTTATACTGAATTAGATAAAGGAAACTGCTGACAGAATACCCAGGATTATGTAGGAGACATATTTGATAGCTAGTTGCATTACTTTGTATGAAGATTGTTGTTCATTTTATATGTACAATGTGTAATCATATTTAGTCATTACAAAACAAAAAATCAAAATGCCCTGTAGCTATAAAAGTCTCCCTTGAAGTTGAGTTACCAAAGTTCCAGTTAACTAAATTTCAATTACCCTAGGCTTTGAACAAAAGCAAATTTCATTACATTGTACTTTACTTTTAAGAGAAAGATACAAAACAAGCTGAGATTGATTTATTTTCATTTTTAAGCAAACCTAAACTTCTAGGGGAACATTTGCTTTTCTTAGATATTTACCATGGACAAGATATTCTGTACATAAGATAAAGAACACACAGAGTAAAAGGAAGATCAGATCTCTGCCCCAGGGAGGCTTGTGGTTGAGAACGTCTATTACCAACCATGATGGAACAACATAGCTCTGGTCACCTTCATTCCTGACACACACAAAAATCAAACTAACTTGAAGTAATTTATTTAGCAATGAAAGACATTGAAAGATGTTAAATATGACAGGTGCCTCAGAGTGCTCTTTTGAGATGGTGTTCAGGGAACCCCCTGAAGAGAGATGGAAGCAAGCCAGACTCAGGGCTCTGAGTTAAGAGAGACCCAGTTAGCTAGAGCTGCAGGATACAGTGCTAAAGCAAATAGCTTCACAATCCTAGAACCCCCCCAAATCTTCAGTTCTGTTGGACTTCACCAAAATTAAACACCTGTGCTCTTGAAAAGACACTGATAAGGTTAATAGGCAAACCAAAGACTTGAAGATATTTGAAAAGCTTGTATCTGATAAAGGACTTTCAAAATTCACTAATAGAATAAATACCTTTCAAAATTAATAAACTTAATTTTATAAATTATTCAGCTATTATCAATAATAATATTGTTAAATAACTTAAGTATCGTTTGGGTTTTTTTTTTTTGTTTTTTTTTTTTTGTTTTTTTGTCTTTTTGAGACAGGGTCTCCCTTTAGTCTCAGCTGGCCTGGAGCTCACTATGTAGACCGGCTGGCCTTGAACTCACAGAGATCAGCCTGCCTCTGCCTCCCGAGTGCTGAGATTAAAGGTGTGCACCACCATGCCTAGCAACCAAAGTATCTTTAACCAAATATACAGCTTATTCACATTTGTCATCTTGAGTAGAAATATCATTATTCTTCTTTTCTTAATATTTATTTATTTTTATTTTATGTGTATGAGTATATTTCCTGCATGTATGTAAGTGTACCTGTGTGTACAATGCCCATGGAAACTAGAGGGGGCATTGGAAATGGTTTTTTGCTGCTATGTGGGTCCTGGAGCCAAACCCAGATCTTTTACAAGAGCAGCCAGTGCTCTAAACCGCTGAGCTATCTCACCCCTTATTACTCTTCTTATAAATGAGGAAAGTATGCAAGAGGGCAGATTCACAGTAAATATTTAAAATCTGCACTGAATGGTTCTGTACTTCCTACTGCAAACAACACATTGGTCTTTCTGGGACGAAAAGCCATTCCATCTGTTCCTGCTAAATGACAGAAAGAGACCAATTCACACTACTACTGGTGTCACAACACCTCTGTTCCATCATCTAACCATGACTGGTTAAGTTTAAAATGTGAATCTTTTTTTTAACATTTTTTTATTGATGCTTTGTGCATTTCATACATCATTTTCCAATTCAGTTCAGGCATATTTCCCTTTCCCTTCCCCGCCACACCCACCCCATCCCAGATCATGCATTCTGCCATAACTGTCCTGCATCTTTCTCTCAGTTTTTTTTCATTTTTTAGCTATAAGTGATAATCCATGAGTACAAGCATCCTTCATGTAAAACCAATTTTCAGGCTGTTGTGCCCAAACCCCCACAGCCCCACCATCCAGCGGGGGTGAGGGGTTGTATGTTCAATCAAGTTGATCAAATGAGTGTCCAGACTACATTGCTGTAGTTTCACCATTCACCCCAATCGCAGCCCTTACATTCTACCATGCCCCCCCTTCCGCAGATTGTTCCCTAGGCTTAGAAAAGGGGCACAGGTGGATGAGAAGCAAAACAGTCCACTCTCTGTGGAGCTGTTGTCTTGGACTCTGGTCAATTCTGGCTGTTTCCTTTCATGGGCTGACAGTTTGTCCAGGAATAACCTTTCGATCCTACTAATGAAGAACAAGCAATTAGATATATAGGTATTTAAGCAGCACTAATAGTTATGGTAGGTTACTTTAGCATAGACACATGTTTGGATATGTTAATCCATGAATTACAATTTTCCCCCCTGTTAAATATGACAGGGTCTTACTGTGGCTTATAACATCTTCTTACCTGTAGAGGATGTAAGCTGTGGCATCAGCCATGGGTTACTCCTCCAAGGAGGAGCCAATAGCCAATTAGATTGGGATATACAGGCATATGGTGCTCTGTGCACGCGTAGTTCTCCAGGCAGGTGAGGGTAGCTGGTGCTGACAGTGGAGTTTTGCTTGACTCAAGGAGACCAGTATTTGCTTTATTGGTTAGTGGCCTTTGGTAACACTCTCTGGTGTTCCAGAGGCCATCTGTACACTTGCTGTGTGTCTCAATACATCTTTCCCATGTTAACGTCAGGTCTTCGGCAGCAGTCTTATCACCTCTTTTCTTGCAGGTATCCCAGTTTGAGGCAAGGAGCCTTTACCTTTTGTGGGCCTTGGATCCCCTGGCCAACATCTCCCTGGTAGAATAATCCATTGCTGCTGTCAGAGCTCCTGTATTAATATATTTTGCTTAAGTGCATAGCTTAAGGACTTTAGTTTATTTGGTTCTGAAAGAATAATCCTTTTACAGTTTCTGATGTCTATTAGTCAATTAAAGAAGGCAGATTACCGGTTTTATAAGAGATTACCTCTATAATGTTGTCTCCAATGTACATTGGAGAGCGACCTCATCATCGTCATATTTGATGTACCAGAAAGTGCCACTGAAAGGTTGACCTGTCTGAACATTGAAAGGAAGAAAAGCCTCACATTGCCATAAACATTTGAACCCCTCTGTGGATCCTACATGTAACAACTATTTATAATGAGTCCTAATGAAACTTACCTTCCAGGTGCCCACAAAGTTTTGATTGAGAGAACTTTCTTGCCTCCCCCCATAGAACAAGGAGAAATATAAAATGTGAATCTTTTACATGAGGAAATAAGTGTGAAGCATGCAGCCAATGATACAGTCAAGAGTAGAAAGAAGGCCCAGAGCGGGGAGGTGCTCAGAAGATAAGACTTGTGACCATACAAGCACTAGGAGCTAGTTCAGAACCCAGGCACCCATAAAAATGCACAGGAAGCATGGCATCCGGCCTGAAGCCCCAGCACCCAGGAAGAAAAACTAAGGGTCCCTAAAGCTGGGTAGGTAGACTAGCCAATCAGTGAGTTCCTAGATCCAAGTGAGAGACCCTACTTCAATACATGATGAGAGAGAGAAATCAAAGGAGACACCAGATCTCAGGCCCACACATCGACTGCCCACACCCAGGACCGCATACACATACACACAAACACCACAGACACACACGCAAAACAAAATAAAAATAAAGACGATGACCAGAATTAATGTCAAAGCAAGCCATTTGTGAGGAGAAATATAAAAATGAAAAAAAAAATCATGACAGAAGACACTGTTCAGTAGAGAGAAAAAAGCTGAAAGATTCACAAGTAGAAGCACTGAGGCCATTAGAGAGACAGGAAAGGACAAGGAGTCTGGCCCTCGAAGCTCCTGCACATTTGCATTCTTGCTATCTTTGTACATTCACTGCTATTTTTAAAAAACTTTGGGTATTTGAAGATCTTTTTTTTTTATTTTTTTATTATTTTATTTATTTCTGTATGTGTATGAATGTACTGTCTGCATGCAAGCTTGTGCACCCGTGTCGTGCAATGCCGCGGGGGTCAGAAGAGGGTGTCGGATTCCCTGGAACTGGAGTTCTCCTGGAATTGGAGTTTCAGACGGTTCTCGCCGCATGTGGGTGCTGGGGATCGAACCCAGTTCCTCTGTAAGAGCGGTCTGCGCTCTTAACCGCTAGGCCATCTCTCCAGCCCCGTATTTGAAGATCTTTAATGAAACAAACCTGATTAGGACTTTGTTACATGTTAGATACTAGATTCAAGGTGAGTATTGTGATGTTAACAAAGGTTGTGAGTTAATACTAACTGGAAGCTAATCACAAGTGACAGTGCTGGCCTCGAAGCCTTCTGTGGGCTCCCCAGGAGGGTGCAACCTGAGGAATTTGGGAGCTGACAGAAAAAGGATTCAAACAGGTAATATAAGAGTTACTTCAACCTTCCAAAATCCACTTTTGTTTGCTCTATGTGATGATAATGGATGTATGATAAAATTCTGCCAGGGACTTAACCTGAGAAAGAATGCCTAGTGCTTTTTTTTTTTTTTAAGTATTTTTTAAATTTATTTTTGTGTATGAATGTCCTCTCAGTAGTTTGTGCTCGTCGTGCACTGCAGCAGACATCAGAAGAGGGTGTTGGTCCCCTGGAACTGGAGTAAAAGGTTCTCAGCTGCCATGTGGGTGCTGGGGTCGAACCTGGGTCCTCTGCAAGAGCAGTCGTGCTCCTAACCACTAGGCCATCTTTCAGCCCAAACCAGCATGGTAGACACACGCCTTTAATCTCAGCATTGGGAGGCAGGGGTAGGTGAATCTTTGTGAGTTCAAGGCCAGCCTGGTCTACATAGCGCAGTTCCAGGACAGACTGGGGCTACAGGAGACCCTTCTCAACAAAAGACAAAAAAAAAAAAAAAAGTCTAAGAACGAACGCTAGGCTTTCTACAAAACACAAATGAGCATTTAGAATATGGTAACAAGCTTATTCTACCAGCAATTCAGAAATACCAGACACGTCTGAATGCTAATAGGTCCCTAAATTCTGCCTTTCCATTAAGTTTTCCTGGATTCCACTTCAAGCTTGAGGCTGCGCCAAAAGAACAAATTGAACCCATTTAGTGACATTGGGAAGGACGGGACCAAATCCATTCCAAAGGAATAAGTTACTTGGTCCATTAACCTCGACTGAATCATTTATATGCCTCAGACCCTATTCAAATTTCTGTAAGGGGAAACCTTAGTGTTCAAGGTTCAACATCTTTCAATGCTGTCCCCTCCCCTACTCCAGGGAAGTATTGGTTGGAAATATCCTTGCTCCCTTGACATATCCTAGGGAAACCAGTGGGGGAAATAGTCCACAGCTGAATAGTCTACAAGGCAAGAAGCAGTTTGGATGAAGTGTACACTGGTAACCTTGAGCCTGGGCTAGACCCTAAACAGGATTCCCTGCATTAAATGAGCAGTGCCTTCTGCTGCAAGAGACCATGGTATCAAATATACTAAATTATATTATATTAAATATACCTTCTGCTGCAAGAGACCATGGTATCAAATATACTAGAGAAATGATATACTGAATGTTCTGTGATGTATGTATCATTATATAAGGAGAGGAAAAGTAATTGAAGTGTCTCCGTGTATTTTCTCCTTGTTTTTTGCATATGTACTTTTTCTTTCTTTTAAATTTTTTTTTTTAATTTTATTTTTTCTGTATTTGTGTATGATGTACTGTCTGCATGCAGTTCGTGCACCCGTGTCGTGCAACGCCGCGGAGGTCAGAAGAGGGTATCGGATTCCCCTGGAACTGGAGTTCTCCTGGAATTGGAGTTTCAGACGGTTCTTAGCCGCCATGTGGGTGCTGGGGATCGAACCGGCGTCCTCTGCAAGAGCGGTCGGCGCTCTTAACCGCTAGGCCATCTCTCCAGCCCGCATATGTACTTTTTCAACAAATGTTTTCCTAGAGTCCATTTTATGACTCTCTTTATAGACCTATCTTTATGTAGTCCTATGGGTTTAACATTCTTTTTTTTTTTTTTTTTTTTTTTTTTTTTTGTCTTTTAGAGACAGGGTCTCCCTGTAGCCCCAGCTGTCCTGGAACTCGCTCTGTAGACCAGGCTGGCCTTGAACTCACAAAGATCCACCTGCCTCTGCCTCCCAAGTACTAGGATTAAAGGCGTGTGCTGCCACGCCTGGCTAAATGTTTACATTCTTAAAACAAGATCCACAAATTTTTATCCCCACGTTCTGTAAAACAGTTGGATTCAAGTTGAATTAAATTGATTTACCAACACAGAAGTACTAAATCTGCTGCCTTTTATTCTAGTTATTTTGATATACATCTGTTTCAAACCTTCAGAGGAAAAAAGCAGTCCTATAAAAACCATTCCAGAAATATCTCCTGGGGGGAAAGAATTTGCCATGGTTTTAGTGCCACCAGGGCTGGGGTAAGTTGGGGGAATGGTTCTCAAAGCCATAAGTTTAAGTTTCAACCAGAAAACATCATCCTACACACACACAAAATAGGAAGATTCAAATATACAAGTCGTTCATATCAGAGAATCTCTTTCAGAGGCAGTAAATGAAAGGCCTTTAACTCCCAAATTTGTCTGAAGCTAAGATACCACTAGGGCTTAAAGTATTAAGGACTTAGAGACCCCTGAGCCCACTGTCAGGGGAGACGTCAGCCTGTACCTCCCAGACTTCTGCTATTCTATTAAGCCAATGGAATCAGTAAAGGAAGGGGCTTCACCCTCAGCACCTACTTAGCTTGCTAATAACTATCATTACAATAACATTTTATTTAGAAAACTTGGAGAATCATTTGATTCTCAAAAACAGTCTACAATGTAGGAGTTATTATACCCATTTTAATTAATTTCAGCTTCATTTTCACTGCATTAAACTATGAAGAATGAAACTGTCCATATGGCCCATGGTTTTAAGGAACATATGCTTTAATAAAGAAACAATAATGCATAAAGTATAATTAAAAGGTAAAATAAAGAATAAATTTGGGGGGGTTGGAAAGATGGCTCAGTGATTAAGAGTACTAACTGGTCTTGCAGAGGACCTGGGTTTAATTCCCAGCACCCACATGGAGGCTAAAAACTCTCCTTAACTCTAGTTCCAGGGGAAGCTGACACCTTCTTCTGAACTCCACAGTCACTGCATGATACGGGCACTTTTACTACATGCAGGCAACACACTCATACACATAAAATAAAAATAATAAATAAAATATTTTAAAAGGATAAGTTTCTGGAGCATATGGCATAAAAGGACCTCAATAAATATGAATATTCTGCTCATCTTCATTCACACCTGAGTCAGCAAAACCCAGCTCAAACCTGTCAGGGAAGCATGCGTCGAATCAGGAGTGCTGACCAACCAGTTCATTCCCTCCACATCTCATTAGAGATGGTTAATGAATTGGAATATGCCCTCTCAGCATCTTGGGTCATTTCTTTCAGAAGCATATATAATCTGCATTTCATTATACATCCATCAAATGGTCTGGGACTTTTTTTCCTGTTAATATAGTTGGTGACCTCAAATTCACTCCTGAAAAGTTGTCACACTTTCTCTCACCATTAAAAGAATAATCAAGGGAAAGAGAAATGGTTTTACCTGATGCTCTGTCTCTTGCTTGTCTTTAATGCCACTCAAATGATGCTCAAAAATACCACAAGTTTCATTTCAGGTACTTTCAAATGTGCTTATCTTGAGGTATTAGTAATATTCTGCATGGCCTAACCCCCTATTTTATAGTTTTTTGCATTCTATAATTCAAGAATACCTAAAGTTCTAGATCGTGGACCCAAATATTGAGATTGCTATTTTATCTTTGGTTTAGCTAGCATTTACTTACTGATATTATTCTGGATTCTGTGCTAAAGACCGAGAATATAATGAGTGATAATCAGTCCAATATTATCTCTGCTTCAAGATCCTCATAGTCCAGTAGTAAACATGGATACTTTGGATAGAATTAAAACACAACCTACATATATTATACATGTGTAAGATGCTATATTAATAATAAGATGGTAATATTCCAAGAATAAGAGCAATTACTTAATGAATGTTTCACTAGTTCAGATTCTGTGATAGTATATTCTCTATCCAGTGTAATTCTTACAAATGGCACATAAAATATTTCCCACTGTCATTAGGAGGAAAAATAATCTGCCTCTGTTTAAACACATAATGTATGGGCTTGATGTATCTCTAATTCCAAAATCTTGATCTTTCCATTACACTGTGTTTCTGAGATTTTCCTTAATGCCATATTACCAATCTTTCCATGGATATTGACATTGATAAATTATAGACTAAATGCATGATTAAAGACTCATGCCAGGACTTTAATCCCAGCCCTTGAAAGGCAGAGGCGGGGGGGGGGGGGCCTGGAGAGATGGCCTAGCGGTTAAGAGCGCCGACCGCTCTTACAGAGGACCCGGGTTCGATCCCCAGCACCCACATGGCGGCCGAGAACCGTCTGAAACTCCAATTCCAGGAGAACTCCAGTTCCAGGGGAATCTGAGACCCTCTTCTGAACTCCGCGGCATTGCACGACACGGGTGCACAGACTTGCATGCAGACAGTACATTCATACACATACAGAAACAATAAAAAAAAAAAAAAGGCAGAGGCGGGAGGATCTCTGTGAGATGAAGGCCAGCTTGGTCCACATAGTGATTTCCAACCGGGTTGGAACTAGGAAGACCCTGTCATCAAACAAAACAAAACAAAACAAAATCCCAAAGACTCCAATACTCCAGCTATTTTAAAAACACACAGTAAAGCCTTCTGAGTTGCGTATTACTTGGCTTATTTTCAAGAGTAAGTCGTCATGAATTAGGATGGAACAGTGAATATGTAAGGCACCTTAAAGCTTCCTAAACGTAAATAACAACATTATGCCATGGGATATACGTGCACTTTTGAGTTACACTGATACGGCTTAAATCTCCATTTGCACTTCTCTTATTAGTTTATCCACAAGTCTCAAAACCTTATATATTCAGTGTTCTCAGATGTGAATATGTAGCTTGGACTCCTTACCCAAGAATGCTGTGTGGGGATTGAATTGAATCAGGACATGTTATGCCCAAAGTAATGCCTGCTTTAGTGTCCATTTAAAAGAGGTTCATTCGCTAAACTGGTCAACTCACAAAATGAGACTGACAAAGATCATTGTAGTCAGAAGTAATACACCACAGTGGCAGAAGAAATATTCCTGAGTAATAATTGAGCTCCTTATAAGAACAGTGGACATGCCAAGATCAAGCTGAGCTTGGGACTACATTCCTCATTAGATGGGATTGCATGGAATCATTTACAGCCTTCTCTCTTACAAGGAAAAAAAGTGGCAGGGCAGGATTAAAGGCAATGGTATTAAAGGTTATAGCTAAGGGGGGATCAGAGGGCCTTTGCAGATCCTTCAAATCACCATGCTCCTACATTTCTCTCTCTCTCTCTTGAGACTAGACTTTGCCAGTCTGTGGAAATAGCACTATTTCCACTATCCAGGGACTGGAAAGGAGATGGTGGTGATACCCATGGCCCAGTACATTTCTTTTCATTCTGTCTTCTCTTGAAAGCAAAGGTAAGCCCACGTCAATATAACAGAATACAGGTGACTGGCTCACTGAGCACACAGGAAAATCACCACCACTTGCTTTGAGACTGTAGAGTTGTATTTTTTAGACACAAGATGGACATTTGATTTTTAAACAAAGAAATGGATTGTATAAGATAATTATATAAGACACATACCAGCTTCTTGCTTCCTGGCCCTCAGTCTCATATTAATCAGTAGCAGTTTCAAGTGTATCAGTTTGACAAGGACCTTTTATAAACTTATATTTTTTCTGATGTACCCATCAATACTACATAGTGGAGCTTATTTTAGATGAGAAAATTGAATCTCGACGGACTTAAGGAAACTTCTCAACCCAAAAAGCTAGTAGGTAGGAGATCTAAATTTGGAACCCAAGTCTATTGAGCCTTTACCAAACCAGCCTGGAGACCTCATCATATAAAAGCAGAGACACCTGATCAATTAATTCCATCCATTGATATCAGAGTTCAGTCTGTGTAAACTGAATTCTTGCAGACTAATTTTATCAATTATAAGAGTAGAAAATTCCAGACTGTAGGGACAGGGTAGGGAGATTTAGCAGAAGCAAAATCTGAAACAGTGGCCCTATCCACACTATTACCAAACCTTAAGTACCAAGGTACTTGAATCCTTCTTTTTAGCCCAGCAGAGCAGGGACTTTTCACAAGCACATCAACACAGATTTATTTATACCTTTAATGGAATTCAAAAGCAAAACCAGAAGTTAGAAAGTATGTTTTCTGGATTGAAAAAGCACCTTTTTACAATAGCCTATTAATACAAATGTCTATTGTCTCAAATGTTGCTATGCATACATAGCCAATATGATTAAGCAAAGTTCAAGGAACAAAAGCAACATCTTTAAATATTTAAATGATAAAAATGAAAATTTAAAATAGATTTCCTTTCAATGGAAGCTTTTTAATTGAATCCATAAACCATGTTTGATTTCTAAAGCTAGCAGGAATGCATGTTATATATTAAAGATGTTTAAAGTGAAAATGTGCATTCAATAAAAAATAGATGACTCATTTTTATATGTGGCTTCCAATTTGTTTTGTTGAATCCAAGCTGCTTTGGGGAATGTAAGCAAACTTTTTTTAAGTTTGCAAAATCAATAAGTAATAGTAAGCTCTAACAATTTTGAAAAGAAAAGAACCTATTTCAATAAATTATTTGTCCAAGTAAAATCCATTTTAAGAACCTGGCAATAAATAATTTCCAGCCATTGCTGTATATTTAGTTTCATGCCAGATATTGTAAGTACTATAGAATAAAATGCATGAGACAGTCTGTGCCTTTCAGGATAAATAGTCAAGACTCACATTAAGACTAGAACCCTGGGGCTGGAGAGATGGCCTGGCGGTTAAGAGCGCCAACTGCTCTTGCAGAAGACCCGGGTTCGATCCCCAGCACCCACATGGTGGCTGAGAACTGTCTGTAACTGCAGTTCCAGGGGAATCTGATGCCTTCTTCTGAACTCCGCAGCATTGCACGACACGGTGCACAGACCTGCATGCAGACAGTACATTCACACATAAAGAATAAAAAATAAAATAAAATAAAAACTTAAAAAAAAAGACTAGAACCCTAACCAAGAGCACATGTGACTAAGAGCCCAGAGAAGGATAGTCTTTCTAAAGAAAGTGAGTACAAGTCACAGAGGAAGCAAGCTTTCACTGAGCTGGAAGCTTCCTCTCAGGTGGCAAGTGCTCACTGTACTGGAAGTTGATATGTGGACTACTGCAGGGGAGAAAAGTCATCAAAAGCCACACTCACTGTGGATCCTGTGTACTACAATACTGAACTTCTTAATATGATATACCCAATTAGTATAATAGTGATATGAATGTTCTAGTGATAACCAACCACTTCCTGATTGGATTTGAGGCCCACTCCAAGGGAAGGAATATATACCTGGCACTATGGAACTGGTCAAAATCCAATGGCTTGGAAGTCATAGGCCCTATGACTACTAGTAATGTTGAAGCAAATGGACATGTAGTTAAACTGCTATCTAAACTTTTATGTTTATGCCCATAGACCAGTGCAGCTCTCAGTCTTGATCAGAGAATGCTCTTTTGGCATTGGACAATACTCAAAGTAGGGTTATGATTGGTTAAGTGCTGAGAATAAGGCACTGCTGAGTGTTCAGCCCTCAGCAAGATAGGAAAGTCGTCCCCAACAAGGGAGCATCATGAAAGAACGTGTGAAAAGACTGGAGACAGAGGATGGGGAAGAGTGACGTGCAGCACTGTGATGAGACATGACGTGACCTGCAGTCATGAGCACACAGCAGCTGTGACTGCCGGCATGGGGTTTGGAAGAAAAGGAACTAAAAAGAAGGTCATCAGAGTAGCAGAAGGCCTAGCTGGGATGACAGGGGTGGGAGGGCTGAAGAGGGAGTGGGATAAGAGAGGAGGGGATAGGAGAATGTGATCACAGTGCCTGTATATAAGACTGATACTAAGGAGCTGGACGTGGTGGCACATGCGTTTAATCCTAGCACTTGGGAGGCAGAGGCAGGCGGATCTTTGTGAGTCCAAGGCCAGCCTGGTCTACAGAGTGAGTTCCAGGACAGCTGGGGCTACAGGGAGACCCTGTTTCGGAAAGACCAAAAAANNNAAAAAAAAAAAAAAAAAAAAAAAAAGAATGATAGTAAAACAAATTAAAAAAAAGAATGATACTGATTTAAGAAAGTCATTTCAGGAAAAGCCAGATGGAGAAAGGTGACAACTTCAGGAGAGGCGAATTTGAGCCAGCTGGTCCTCACAGATGTGGAAAATTCCTGGAAGCAGATCTTTACACATATGAACGTTGTAGAAATCATGGTGACAATATTTTCACAGACATGTAGGTACTGGCTAAAGAAAGCCAAGTGATTCCTTAAAAGTCCTCAGCATGTGATGTGTACACTTGGTAGAGTCAGAAGATGCTATTGTTAAGCCAGAGAAGCCTCCCATTTTGTGAGAATATAAGAGACCCACAGGTGCAGGTTTGTTCAAGCTTTTGACATGGTTACATACCTTTGTCACTTACAAAGCTCGTGCTCAAGAACTACACAATGGGGTCACATCCATAAAAGAAAATCACACATATGAAATGGTCTCACAATATTTTAAGTAACTTCAAGATTCTGTGTTAGACAGCACTCACAGCTGTATTTGCTATATGCACACAGCCCCAAGTTCTCTGTTGCCATTAACACAATGTCACAGACTAGGTAAGTGACAGTGAAAATAGGTTTCTTGTGAATCATGATTCGGTAAGCCCCCAGTCATGGCGCTGCCTTTGGTTCTGGTCCAAGAGTGACAGGCAATGCCTGATCATAACCTTCTCATTTTTATATTTGTGTTTATTTTATGTGTATGGTTGCTCTGTCCATGTGGATGTAGGTGCATCATATGTGTTCAGTGTCTGCAGAGACGAGAAGAGGGTGTCAAATCCCCTGGAACTGCAATTACAGCTGGTTGTTAGCCACCATGTAGGTGCTGGGAACCAAACTCAGGTCCTCTGCGAGAGCACCCAGTTCTCTTAACCACTGAGCAATCTCTCTAGCCTGATGGCCTTCTCGATAGCAGCATCCTATGGTGGCACATTGCATCACATGGTGAGAGGCAGGGAGCTTATAAGAAGCCTCGTCTAACTAGCAGACCCACACTTGAGATTTCCTATGTACCCCTTAATCCATTCATTATATGAATGAATAAGTTCATTCAGGAAGCAGTCTTACCTTCTTCTTAAAAGTCCCACCTCTTAATTACTGACAGTGAGAATTAAATTATGATGATAGATTTAGAGAATAAACCATGTTCAAGGCATAGTAGTCTATTATTGTTTCCCTGAAAGTCATGTCTTTCGTACCAACAGATTGTAATCAACCATAAAATAATTGAAAAGCTTTAATTCATTCCAGCATCAGTGAAAAAATGCAGAGTCCAAAGTCTCATCTAAAACTCAAGGTAAACTTATGCTAGCTACGAGCAAGTAAGATTTTTAAAAATGTTGTTTGCTGCAAGTATGTAAGATATTTTAAAATGTGGCCTACTCTAGCATACAAAGTTAGAACTGACACAGAGGTTATACAGCATCATTCCAAAGGGAAAACATAGGTAAATAAGAAATATATAGCTAATCATGCCCAAAGCAAGTGTAAAAGCTAGTATTCAGGCACTTAAATCTTTATGTGGTTGATTTGAGACACGCTCTCACATAGTCCAAACTTGCCTTGATCTTACCATGTAATAGAGGATGACCTTGAACTCCTGATTGTCCTGTCTCCACCATCCAGGTTCTGAGTTTACCATATCAATAGTTCATGAGCCACCATAGCAATGGCAGACATTTTAATCTTAATATTCTATACATAGGATCCTATGCACAGTGGTGTGAGACTTAACCCCCAAACCCTCAAGGAGACACACAGCTGTAGCTTTCTCTGAGTGCAGCCCATATTTCAATTTCCTTTGCTTAGAATTTCATAGATCTGGGGCCTCTGTGGCAGTCCTACTTCCTTGATTCTTTAGGTATTATCCCTGTTGATAAAGAACAAAGGATTAGAAGAAAATTTGGAATTATTTCAAATTCATCAGCAAATCACATGTTCTCATGTATAAGTGAGCCCACACACACGGTCACAGGTATACATCCACTGGAGGGATGGCCTAGCGGTTAAGAGCGACGACCGCTCTTGCAGAGGACCCGGGTTCGATCCCCAGCACCCACATGGCGGCTAAGAACCGTCTGTGACTCCGGTTCCAGGAGAACTCCAGTTCCAGGGGAATCCGAGACCGTCTTCTGACCTCCGCGGCATCGCACGACACGGGTGCGCAGACCTGCATGCAGACAATACATTCATACACATAAAAATAAAAAAAAAATAAAAAAAAAAATTAAAAAAAAAAAAGAGTTTCTTTAAGTGAGTTCTAATGTTATTGCATACACTTTTGCTAATCTGACAAGAGAACTAATAAAGAATTCAAAAATGCATAAATATCACTGGTCCAATAGCTGCAGAACAGTTCTTCAAAATATTAAACAAAAAAAAACCCCTGTTCTAGGAGCTCCTTAGTAGATATTTTTAGCCTTTGTTGAGCCATTCCAGTAATACAGAAGTCACTTCCAACAGCTCATTTTGTTGTTGAATTCAGATATGCTAACACATTTTTGCAGTTTTTCACAGTGCCTTCATTTCATGCCCATGAAATAAGTCTGCCACTTATTCTGTGAGTAGATTCATATAGTTTTTATAATTGTTCAGAAATGAAATCTCTGTAAGAACTTGATTTTCCTTTCTTCTGGAGCTAAACGACTCAAATTATTTCATAAATTCCCTTAGGTTAAAAGTTTCCAGGATGGTGGTGCACACCTTTAATCCTAGCACTTGGGAGGCAGAGGGAGGTGGATCTTTGCGAGTTCAAGGCCAGCCTGGTCTATAGAGCAAATTCCAGGACATCTGGGGCTAAAGGGAGACCCTGTCTTGAAAAGACCAAAAAGAAAGAAAGAAAAAGTTTCCAGGAACTTCATCATCTAAGACACTTGAATGTTAGTAGCTGTAGCTATTGGTGTCTTTATTTATTCTACTCTCCTCTACCCCCAGGGTCATTTTATGCATTCAGATTGATTATTTATCATTTGTGCATGGATGACTACAAATATTTATCTCTAACCCAAATCTATGCCTTGTGTGCTTATTAGATACCATCTCAAATGTCCCAAAGTCTTGTCTAAATTTTAGTTCATTGTTTCTTTTCAATTCTCCTCTTCTTCCTCTCTTTCTTTTTTCTGCTTCATTCGCCATCTCTTTCCCCTTCTCCTTTTCTTCTTCAACTTCTCTATGTGTCCCACTTCAAATATAGACTTGCCATTCACTTTGCTGCATTATCTGGGCCTCTGAGCTATCTTCTCTTCCCTTTATCTTATGCTTTCCATGCAATAGATAAAGTTCATTGATTCTTCCAACTAAACATCCTTGAATCATGATTGCCTTCATCTTCAATATTCCTATTTAAGTTCGGGTCTTATAGAGAATAGTATTCTGGATTTCTTTTTCCAACTCCAATGACATGGTGTGTGTAATCAGTACCCTATGGCATGAATTTTCCTGGAGACATGTAGACAAATGTCTATTCATACCAGACAGGGCATAGACAACAGACCAACAAAATGATTCCACCCATGTCTGGTTTGATGAACCAATGAGATTATTGGGGTTACTTACAAGAGGATGGATGCATAGTTATTTGCAGGACTATGTATAGCTCTATAAAACTACTTTAACATAAGCAATGATTTATGAAAGTTGCATCCCAAGATCCACCTGGACACCTTGAAGGCAGTTCCACTAAAGGATCTTCTCTTCCCCAGTGACTGCTGATTATATGGCCCCAGGGAGACACCTTGTGAATACTGACATTATTTTTAGCTTTCTGAGCCTTATAAGTTTTGTGAGGTCTGGCAGATAAATCCCTGAGTCTTATAAGCTGCCATCCAAGAAGGAAAGTTTCAATTTAGAAGAAATAGCTAAAACATCCATACCAAGGATGTTCCTAAAAGACAATTATGACCAAAACACTCAACTGATTGAGAGATCTCAGTTACATTCCTGATAGTGTAAACTCTCTAAAACAGCAGTAGACTCCATGATGGCCTAATCTTGCAGCACACCATACACACTGATCTATGAAAGTATTGAACTCCTCTCCAATTTTCCTGGGATCTATTTCTATTTGTATCTCCTTTTATCACTGTTTCCTCTCTGCCTTCCCCATCTTTACTTTGTAGGAAACTTTCCCCACAGAGTCCAACCTAAGCACCTGCCCTTCAGAAATTCTTCCTTTGCTTCCTTCTACTCTGAGCCTAGAGCTGTTCTGTGGGGTCTTACTGGGGCCCTGGGTCTACCATACTTTCTGCTTTACAATAGTTTATGCTCCTGTTTCTCTCCCATTAACCTGTAAGTTCCTTGATGTCAAGGGTTGTTTGAGATTGACTTCAGTGTTCCATTTACAGAGAGGAACAAGATTCCTGGCACTTAGAAGGTATTCAGTAAAAGTTTATTGAGGAGTCCTATTGATTGGACATGAGAAATAAAATTTATTTCTAAAACTCAGACCAGTATCCCTGCTCTACCCTGCTTAATTCTTCAATCACCACTAGATTGAGATTTTTTAAATTAAATACTGAGACCACCTGGAGAGTCTAACAGCTAACAATTACAAGATAGAATCCAGAGGAACTTCCAAAACCTTAGACAATATTAATGGCAGAAAATGTGCATATAGAGAGGAATATTACAATTAATTTTTACTATCAACATGCCCTCTGGGCTGCTTTATGAGGTGGTTTTCCAGCTGGGGTCTTATTGGATGGAATAAGGGAACATAGTGTGCTGAGCGCCAGCATTCAGCTCTCTCTGATTCCTGACTAGATAAAATGCTATTCACACATTCCTGCCTCCACAGCATGATGAACTGTATCCTCAAACTGTGAGCCAAAATAAATAAACTTTCTTAAGTTGCTTTCATCAGGTATTTTGTCATAGCAGTGAGAAAAATAACTGCTGCAAATAAATAGTAACTTTCAAAATCCCAAAATCTATTGCCACAGAGCCTCAGCTGCCTACTTGCTGATTTGTGATGGGTGAGGAGGCCAGTCCCCAGCAGAAAGCTCTTCAAGCTACAACAAAAGTAAGGTATTATCCTGAAGATTCTTCTAGGACAGGGTTTGTGAGCTGGAGTCTGACCAGGCAGCATGGCTGCCCACTAGCAAGGATGGCTCAGGCTGCGTCTCCCTGCACACAGGTGAGAATATCTGCCCAGGGGATGTTTATCAAGTCTGCAGATGCTTCAGTAGAAGCATACAAAAAGCTTACTCCAAGCCTTTCACACTGAAAAACTATTTAACACTTTAGACAAGTTCCATGACAAGTTTAAGATAAATCATTTAATTTTAACTCATTTACATGGAATAACAGATGGCAAATTTATAAAGCAATTAAATTTGTTTATAATAAAGTTTTGCTAAATCTAAAGACCATAGGCACTATGTGAGCTTCTTTATTCTTTACTCTGTAGTCTTAATACACATCAGAAAAATACTACAAATAAAACTAGTTAGAATGGGTGTCTAACTAGCAGACAGTGTACGTGCCATTAATTTGTCTCTTTAAGCAAGTCACTTCCTCCTTTCTATGCCTTAATTTCCCCAATTATGTTGTAGGAAGCCTGAGCTATAGGAACACACACACTCTGCTTCTGACTCTCCCTGTCTCCTCTGTCTCTGTCTATCTAGCTACCTTTCTCACACAAACACAATTTATTTAAAATGATTTCGATTATGGCAGTAACATTTATTGAATGTGCTATCCTGAGTGTTTAAATTTACTATCCCTTTAATCTCCTAAATTCTATCATCATCACCATTGCACAAAGGAGTAAACTGAGGCAGAAAAAAAACCCTATATTCTTCAGCTAGTAAGCAGCTTTGCTAGTTTTGACAAGAAGGCTTTAAACCAGAAGCACTGTGCTTTAACCAACTCTCCTCTGTTCTACTTACCCTTGCTGACTGTAGAAATCAAAGCTAACTGGGTAGGGAGTCTGCTCTTATTGGTTACTTTGCTAACACCCCTGTCCAATAGAACAATGGCCTGTACCAGAGCCAAGAGCAACAAAAGCAACCGTTGAGCTCCTATAACTGACTTTGCCTTTTATCCACAGTCTATATTCACACCATGGAACTGACAGAACAGTTTCTATACTTGCTCCCCTGGTCTACTGCCCAGATACAGATGGAAAAGTGTTTGCTCGTTTGTTTATAATGTTAACATTTTAAAACTTGACTTCTATTTCCTTCAGAAGGATTAGAGGAATTGCTACTTTATAGGCCCTAACAAAACCAGCCATAATTTAGTGGGAAAATGACTAAAATTTCCTGGGAGAATCCATGGAATATTTTAAGACATTGAAATGCAAACTTAAATTTAATCTCCTTGTTTCGAGAGTCTCTTACCTTTAAGGCAAACATTATAATGTGAGGAAATTAACATATCCTAATAAATTAAAACAAGTATGCTTTTTTCATCTTTCCTAAGAAAAGGCAGTTTCTCTTTCAAAAAAAAAAAATTAACCAAGAAAGTTTTATCTGTTGTGCTGGACAAAAGGAAACACATGAAACTGTCCCACCCCCTCCTGGGGTTGACAGAACATGTAGAAGTCAGGCAGCAGGGCATGTTATGGTGGGAACAACACTAAATTCAGAGTTCTAAGCTTATGTGTCCTAGGCTATTTCTGTAAAGACCTTCAGGAATGTTAGGATAGCACTAAAGGCCCAATAAGAGGAACTGACTTCTGGTCAAGAGACTGGCGTCACTTGCCTTGGTGGAGACCTAACATTCCAGTTGAGCAGGGTCAATCACCTGGCTGAGGGTCTACCACTAGGAAGGCGGGTTCACATTAAGCCATGCAAAAGAGATAGGCAGAATAATTAGTTTTGCAGTGAGATAATGTACTTTTTCTTTCCAGAATCCTCTCCCCTAAGTGCAGTTGCCTAATGGGCTGCAGGGTCTGTCTACTTTCCTGAGTTACTCAGAAAAGCTTACTTCTCCTTTTTCTCTGTCTCTTTTCTGAGCGTGCTTTCCCTAACACCTTTGGCTTCCTCAACATTCAAGTCTTTCCTTACTCTTCTCTAAAGTTCCCTTTCCCACCACATGGTAGCTAGCCCACCGTGTGTCTGACTTCCAAGCTGGCTTACAAGGTGTAACTTTTTCCATCTTTTGCCTTCCATTCTCCTCCTCCAGGGCAGCTTGCCAACCTTGAAGGTTGTTCTTTTAAACTTTAATAAAATTGTCCTCAAGCTTCCATTTGAGTCTTTTCTTAAATTTGTTTCTTAGTGAGACTAAGATCCCCAAGAGGGGATTCTGATTTCCCCTGTATCAGAAACACATAGACAGGGTGTTTTTGATCCTTGCTTTCTACCTCCTGGGGGATGTTCCCAAAGACCACTTGGCTTTTACTACACATGTGTGTCAGGTCAGCTTCAGGCCCTACCCAACACTCAAAACCTTGATGCCGAAAATAGCATAATGAAAAGTAAGCAGAAAATTTTTGGGCTACTGGGGAACACCCAAAAGCATCATGCAGAATTTGATTTCCCACACACTACAGTCCTGGGGTGAACTGTGAGATATTAGACCCTCGGCACATGCGACTGTGAAACAGTAATGCACACAGCATATGAAAGAAAGATATCCAAGCAGCAAAATCCTCTTTGGCACAGCTATCAATGCCTTCACAATTCTGTAAGTCTGAGTCCTGAACTATTAGATATGAGGGTGGAATCTCTTGGGGTATCTGAGAAGTAGTAGGATAGTACTGAGGGCAGGTAGAGTCTGACTCAGGCAGCTTTGACTGGAACACTATGAAAAACTGCTGGAGTTCTTTTCCATCTCCACAAGAAGAATGGCAACTTCTGGCTCACCTGCTTCATGAAGTGTGGGCATCTTTACAGAGAACCACTTAATGCTTCTCCCTGAGTGTCAACTTCTCTGACACCCCACACACATGGTGCTAGAGGAAGTATTCCAAGATACACTGGCACCCGTGCCTTGCTCATGACATTTTGCCACCCCTTCTGCCAAGCTAATTTCTATTCTGCCCTTAGGCCCAAACTGAGAGAGCATGTCCTTCCAAAATTATATCTGCTAGTGGCCCAAGACTAAGCTAGAAGTTTCTTCTAGTGGTGACATATAGTCAATAGTACTGGATTAACCACTTCGATGTCTCCCTCTTCTGCATTATGCTCCTGGAGGGTGGCGATGGCATATTTCTTTGCTTATCACCAGAATCTATTAGATTCATGACTGTAGTTAACAGTGGATGCTCTTGAGCCCAGGACTATTTTAAATGCTCTATATGTTGTGTGTATAATAACTAAAATTAATATTTAAAAAAACTGTGAAGTTAGTATAGCTATCATCTTCAATTTACCAGCGAGGACACTAGAGCAATGAAGTTGAAAAGGATTCTATGGATAATAGAGCAGAATAAGACACCGCGAAGTTTGGATACAAGGACTTGCTCTTAACCTCTGCTCTAAGCCAAATGTACATAATAAAGGATCAGCAAATGCTGGGGGAAAAGGGATGAAGATTAGGATAAATAAATGAATTAAATCCTCCAATCCTGTCATACAATATTCAGACTAAATCAATCACTAGACCATAAGCACAAAACCCAGCCTCACCTACCCTGGAACTTCAGCTCTTAACATTCATCAACATACCCCGAGCCTCCTGCAGTCCCATATATCTGGCCTCCATTCGTTTTTCTGTATTATTTTCTCATCACAATGCTCCGGGATAGCCACGCCAGTTCCTCTTGACCTAGCATAGGTCTCACCATTTCTGAGGAAGTCCGAGTTAGAATGGAATCTCCTGCATATGCATTACCACACTTGTGTAACCCTACCCCCAAATCGCTACAATATTTTAAAGTGTCTTTTCTCTCCCTCCTGCAAAAAGACTGTGAGCTGCTCAGGGGTAGAGATTACATCTGACTTGTTGGCTCAGATTTCTCCTTTAATATCTGACACTAAAGGCTCCCTAAGGTCCCTAGAAATGTTTGTCATATGCATGAATGGGAAATGTTTGTCATATAAATGAACAGATTGTTCATTAAATGCTTTCTAATCACTCAGGGGCCAGATTCTCTTTAATCATCACATTGTTGTGATAAAGTACTTAAGGGCACCTTTTCTAGTCCTTTCTACGCTCTATCCTGTTTCCCATTAGAGGAGAAACAGGCAGCGTGCCATGGCACCAACTGCTGAGAGAAGGTGGAAGTGAAGAGTGGAAGGACCAGTCAGAGCTGGGCCTGGTGGTGTGGACACCTGTAATCCCAGCGCCTGGGGCTAGAGGCAGGCAGAGCTCTGTGAGGTTGAAACCAGCATGGTCAAGTTTCTGGCCAGCTGGAGCTAAAATGAGACCTTGTCTCAAAAACCCCCACCTCACCCCCCTACCCCAAAAAGAAGAAGAATCAGAAGTGTCCACTGTTCTTGGGATACTCAGGAGCTCAGCACCAAGTCAAAGTACTTGGTATAGGCACAACCAAGCATTTCCTTGAGTTTCTAAGTTTTCTCAGGAGTTAGATGATCATCTGCCCCCAGTTGCTCCTGAGGCTTCTCATATATTGAAAATAGCCTTAAATATGAAGAAACCATTTGATACAAAAGGAAAAATATATTCAAGTATATGTGATAATTCAATCGCTTCTAATTCATAATAAATAGCAAGGGAAATCAGAAGAAATTGTCATCTATAGACCAGTTATACCAGGAGTATGCCATACAACTTATCAATCTTATCTTATTAAATTGTACCATATTCTTCTAGAGGGATGTCATGATATAGTTGAGGAGGTGAGGAAGTGAGCTTAGGGAGATTAACTCCTTGCCTGTCATACCACAAGCCCCTCTACCTCCAAAGCCCATCCCCTTACTACTGACCAGAAATACGAGAGGAAAACAAACAAACAGCAACAACAAAAAACATGAATTCACGGGTAGCAGCTGAGGTGGAGGTAAGCATTGGCAGTGGAAGAAGATTCAAACCCAGAGCTAAGACTTGGAATCCAAATTGTACAGCGTTCATGATCTCACAGCAAAGCTGTATGTGCCTATGTTCTTTCTGTCCCCTGCAGAATAAAGAAAGCATCTAAGAGGATGGCACAGAAGAGCTACCTTCCTCCATCATTAGGTCCCTGATGGACAGAAACAGTCAGAAGCAGGGAAGCTGTTTCTCAAAGTCCTCTTTGTCCAAACATCCACATTGCATTGGCTGGAATTCCTTGTGGGAATCTTAAAGGATCCCAAACCCAGTATGTCACAGAAGTACATTGCATAGCCGGAATCATATAGCAAAAACCCAGCATTTCTATTGCTATTCTGATAATGGTACACCAGTGTAAACCTGCATCAACACAAGAGAATCCAAGAGGTAAGGAGGGGATGACTGAGCAGATCACCAGCCATGTTGGAGCCCCAAACCCACATGTGTTACATGGGTTAGGTAGGACAGGATCTTCAGATCACTTCTTCATATGATGCAGTAAAGGGAGAAATTACTTGTGCCTTGGAGACTGACATTTGGTAGTACCAGGTCTTTCTACACATCACTGTGATTTGAGGATCATTACTTCTCTCTCTTAGACATTCAATTATATGGTTATTATTTGAAGGAGTACTGCAAAGAGAAACATAGTTGTACTGTTCCTCAGTGAAGGAAAGAGAAGTGCTTTGTCACTCTTACACAATAACGTCTATAAGACAAGTGCTGAGGAAATGAATCTCTAACTTCAAATCTAGCAAGTGACATTGGAAATCACTGCACACACAAGTGTCTCTCATCCACTATACCAGGAATTTTTGAATGCTTTAAGCTGTGAATCTGTGTCCTAAGTCATAGCATTGAGTCTAGCATAATATTGATGTTCAGTAAATGTTTGATATGAGAAAATATAAATAAATGAAGGGACAAGGAGTGAGGCCTGGACCGTAGCAGAGCTGTTTACATTTTGGTGCGGTGTGGGTATTGCCATCTTTGTCCTCTGTAGGACAAAGGGGAATAGTACTGACTGTCTCACTAAACAAATATTTCTCCAAGTGTTTCCCCAGCATAGCATGTTTGCCCTTTTCCATTTCACTCTGTGTTTACTTATTCATAGCCCATAAAAAGCTGTTAGCTGGAAGCATTCAAGTTTTCTCATTACGTTCCCCAAAGTAGAAGGTTGTTTTCCTTCCATGTAGCACCTTTTTCATTGTCTAAAAATTTCTGGCGTCTAAAGACACTTGTAGAGGTTATCAGGGAGAGTCAGCAAGATAGCTCAATGGGTAAAGGTACCTGCCTCCAACCTTACTAGCCTGAGCTTGATCCATAAAACCTGCATGGTAGAAGGAAAGAGCCAACTTCTGTAAGCTGACTGCAGACCTCTGCACACCTGTGTGGCACACATGCCCACCCCTTACACACAAAATAAATGAATGTAAAAAATTAAAAAGAAACGGCTACAAAAGAAGTCTACCAAGCAACCTGAAATCTCCCATGGACAGCCAAAATTTTTTACAACACTTGAAAACCTTAGAGAAAAATATACATTCACAGACTCCCAGGAGAAAATGAGTTCTACAAAAATGTGATATCCAGAAAGTCCCGAGAGACCATGAATCCCAGCATCTCCACAGCTGGGGAACGAGGGAAGGGGTGCCCTTCTCAGAGTCTCCCCAGTTCTAAGAATTCTCTTTGTTTGACACAAACTTCTATTTTCATCTTCCTTCCCAAATCTTCAGCTTTACCATTTTTCTCACACTTCCACTTATACTCCCAGGCTGATTGGTCCAATCAGAAACTAGGAAGTCTTCCTAAAATTCCCACTCCACCCCACCCCTGGTCTCTACCCTCACACCCACCTTGTCATCCAGAGCTGACCATTATGGCTCACAACCCATTACTGAGGACTCCTTTTCTGTCTCTTGTCTCTGTCCTGTCTCTGTAACCTACAGTCACTCTACCACATCCAGGAAGTAATAAGAAAGTTCATTTCTATCCCTTCCCTTGATGCCCCCCTCAGGTGGACTATGAAACGTCCTTCAGATGGTCCTCTCTGCGGCATCATCGTTCCTCCCTAGCTTCATGTTAATCCTTACAGTATCATTTTTCTAAAACTAACTGGAGACATCTAATATCTTGATATGCTTGGAAGATAAATCACAAACTTCCTAATGTGGCAGTCTTTCAAACCTAATCACAACCTTTTTACAATTTATTGACCGCATACCACTTGCTTCCACAGTTACATACCAGGATTATATACTTTGTACTTACTTTAGTCTCTTTACTTTGACTATAATAGAATGCTCAAGACTGGGTAATTTATAGAGCAAGAAACTTATTTATCTCATAGTTGTCATAGTTGAGATATTTGCAAACATGGTTTCTGGCACCTAGCTCAGGACCTGCTAGATCATGATACAGAAGGCTCTCACATGGTGAGACAGAGCAGGAGAACCAGGAGACCTCACCCTCATAACAAAGCCGCTTATTTAATAACCCATTAATCTATGAATGCAGGGTGTGCTAATTGTCTGATAAGGGAAAAGCCTTCCTGACCCTATCTCCCTCCGCAAGTGGTTCCACCACTACATATCCTTAACATTATCTGAGCATAAAGTTGCAGCACATGGAATTTGGAGGACACAAGCAAACCACACCAATATTTTTGTGCAGCATTCTTTCCTCAACTAATTCTTCCTTAGTCAATTGTTTCAAGCCCATAACAAACATCATCTTCTACATTGTTCCATTTATATTTTGCATACAGCTCTCAAACTAAGAAGCTCTATGTAACCAGTCACTCAATTTCAAATTCAGTATTCTTTTATTATTTACCTGTTATTTCTAAGCAGTGATTTTTTTAAATGGACCCCAGTAAAGGAAGTCACTTTCATCTAAATCTATATTTATTAAAGAAAAATGTTAATCAAATTAGTGGATGCCATATAGGGATAAGTTCTTCTATTGGGAGGGAGGCACTTATTTCAAAGGGGGACATAGCAAAATATAGCTTCAGGTCGTCAAGAATAGAGGAAGACAGAACAAGATGGAGATTCCTTGAGTATATAGCTTTTCATTTGAAATGAGGTCATACACTTCCTTACTAGATCATGCAAAACATGGATGCACTCGAAAGACTAAGGGCTCAGGCAAGCTATCTCCTGGGCCTGTTGAGGCCCAAAAAGCATGAGCCTAGGAAGAGACAGTGTCCCAACACGTCTTGGCTTCATAAGCCCTTTCTTCTGTTCATTTCATTAACACTTATCAGCAGTGGAGACATGGGTGCCAACTGCCTTTCAATGCTGAGCACAGAGTGACAAGGTTTGTACAGAAATATTGGCTGTTTCTCTAGTGTGAGCATGTCACAATATTTAAATATTATTAGAAAAGGAAGAAAATTCTTCAGCACTTATAATCACAGAGAGAACATTTCAGTACTTGAACATTATAAATCATACAGGGTACCTGAAGGCATTATGAAGTTATTCTTTCTATAGTTGTATTTACATCAAGCTTAAAATGCAGTTTTTATTACTCTAATTCTTACTGGGAACATATGCCACAGCTCATAGAATATCTATTCTATGAATGTATAGCACTCTTTATGAATGAATAAATATTAAGATAAGAATCTAGTAGTTCTAAGTAGCCCTCACTGGGTGGTTGCTTTTATTGGTTACTGTTTCTTTCTTTTTTTATCACTAAGCTTCAGCAACTCCCAGCTAAGGTGATGCTCTATGTGTGTAATCCTGATTGGTGCTTTAAAAGACAATTGAACCCTAGGGTTTTTGCAGACAGTTGTGATAGCCAAATATAGCCAGCATTTAACATATGGTGATTACGTTGTAGCTAATGCTGCACTGTTTGTTGTAGCATCATCATTACTTGATAGAATGACCCTCATTGAAGGACAGTCTGTAAAATATGACAGTATAACTAGTGTGGTGGGTTGAATGAAAATGTCTCCCATAGGCTCCAAGTATTTGGACACTGGGTCCCTAGTTGGTGGTGCTGTTTGGGGAGAGTCAAGGAACTTTTAGGGGGTGTGGCCATATTGGAGGAAGCATGTGAATGGGCGTGGGCTTTGAGAGTCCTTAAGCCTTGCTGGATCTCCTGTTCTCTCTGCTTCCTGTGCCTGCTTGAAGATGTGACTGCTCTGCTTTCTGCTCTGGCCGCTTCTTGTCGCAATGCCTCCCTGGCCATTATGGACTCTAATCACACTGGAACCATAAACTCAAACTCTTTCTTCTATACGTTGCCTTGGTTTTATCACAGCGACAGAAAAGTAATTAATACAACAGGGAAAGGTTGTTTCCTAGGGAGCTTTAAATAACTGGCAGAAAATTCCATCCTGGGCTGAGTTCTGGAATTTTTCAGGAGTCTTTTTGTGTTATGTTCTTTTTTAAATTTATTAATTATTTTTTATGTGTATGCATGTACTGTCTGCATGTAGGTTTGTGCACCCGTGTCATACAGTGCTGCGGAGGTCAGAAGAAGGTGACGGAATACACTGGAACTGGAGTTCTCTTTGAATTGGAGTTTCAGACGGTTCACGGCCGTCATGTAGGTGCTGGGGATCGAACCCAGGTCCTCTGTAAGAGCGGTCGGCACTCTTAACTACTAGGCCATCTCTCCAGCCCCATGTTACTTTCTTAGTGATAATTTCTGTGAGGCCTTTGTTAAACACAAGCCCCAACTTTCTGGCATTAACAACTATCTTGATCCTTGCCTTCTAGAGAAATGAGTGGAGTTCAATTTCCTTTGCTGGTGGGCAGGAATTGTCTCGTACCTGATGTACAGAGTACCTAAAGGGACAAACTTTATAGATATTGTACTTACAGTTACTGAAAAACCCTGGTAAATATTAGCTTAACTTAGTAATTAAAGTCACCTCCCTTGCACATGCCGTCTGTTGTCATCCTTCCCGTTTGTGTTTCCTGGAACTGAAGTACAAAGATTCCATACTCTACCCGAGTTATCCTCCAATCTACTTTCCATTACCCTACACACAGCCCTCTGAAAGCAGACAATGACCCTCCCCACTATAATCTCCTAGCACATCTCACTGCTCATAGAATAGGGGTCAGGCCAGGCAAGGCCCACCATCACCACAAACACTTCATTCCAGTCCATGGAAATCAATAGTTATTCTCACAAATACCAGGCCCATTATCACCCCATGCTTCTGTTCCTACTGGTCTCCTAGCCCTGAATGTTTTTCTTTCTTCCAGCAGGCATAGGCCTCTCTTCCTTCCAAGCTACAGGTCAGGTCTCCCCTCCCCTGCAGGACTTCCTCTATAACATTTTACCCTGTGCAATATGAGGTAATGTCTTTTTCCTGGGTACATAGAGTATTTTGCTGGCACTCGCTGTGTTCAAATCATTGTGATCCGTTATATTCCTAACCCGTGATGCCAAGAGCTTAACAGGAGGCTCTGTCATATTCAGCCTTGAAGAACTCAGTGCCTTCAATTTATTCAAATTTAATGCTTCAAGATTTCCATTAAGCTTTTTAATGTGTATCTATAAGTACCTGCATGAGTTTATGTGGATCGTGTGACTGCGGGTCCTCACAGAAGCCAGAGGGCATCAGATTCCCTGGAGCTGGAGTTATAAGCAGTTATGAGCTTCCTGATGTGGGTGCTTGGAATCAAACCAGGGTTCTCTCCAAGAACAGTAAGCACTCATAACTGCTGTGGGCCATCTCTCCAGCCCACTATTTAAGTGCTTTTGTTGCTGAGAAGCTGCATATCCTCAACACAGGGAAGTGCCCTCCATGTAAAGCGGAGTACTGTCTACATAAAGTGAAGACATCAGCAGGAGACTACCCTTCTCAACACGTTTTTATCACAGTTTACCCAGATCAGTGCTTACATACGTCAGGCTTCCCTTACATATTTTCATTTATTATTTGTATCTCCACATTTATGTTAAAGAATAGTAGTTCTTCAACAAGTCAATTTTACCTTTAGAAATTATAGTAAAGGTAAATTTGTCTCTGCCTTTGGGTCTTTCCCTGGATGCAACTACCAGCTGAGTGATCACCATCTTGTAAGATCAACGTAGACTGTCCATTTTTCTTGGTCACTGGTACCCTAAGTAATATTAACAGTAAACTTGACACAGCTGATGGCCACCTGTAAAAGAAGCCTCAAATGAGTAATTGTCTTTTCAGCCTGGTCTCTGGGCAGACTATGGGAGATTGTATTGATTATTGATTAATGCAGAAGGGTCCAGACTTCTGTGTGCAATACCATCCCTAGGCAGGTGCTCCTGGGCTTTAAGAAAGCTAGCTAAGGCAAGTGAAAGAGCCAGCAAGCAACATTCCTCTGTGGTCTCTGCTTCAAATTGCTGCTGGAGTTCCTGCTGTGACTTCCCCGGGGCCTGGACTGTGACCCAGAAGTAAAAGCTAAGTAAACCCTTCCCTTTCCTAAATGTTTTTAGTCATGGTATTTATTTGCCACAGCAACACATAGGAAAGTAGTACAGTCAGTTTGGACACATATGTCTTAAAATTCTCTCCCATAATGAATAAACAGTTTATGGCTAATATCCATTCCAACTGAGAGCACTTTGAATAATGCAAGTATTGCATAATCATGTTATTTGTATCTTTTGACAGCAGAATTTACAATGCCTTGTTTAATGAGAAATTGAATGGAAGATGTGTTTGAAAAATTAATCCATTTTAATAATATATAGCCGTGATACTGGCCATCCCTGACAGGGTTTAAACCTATAAACTAAGGGACCATGAATACCAATTACAGTAAAAAAAAAAAAGTAATGAGATATGCATTATTTCCCTAAGAAAATTACTTTAAAATATGCATTCAGACATCCTGGAGATTAATTGCACAATTATGCAGTTTCAGAGTGTAATCAGTAAAATTCTAAGCTGTGACCAGAAAGAGGGGCACTCATATTTAATAAAAAAAACCTCAAAAAGCCTCACCTTTAAAGAAACTCACTTGCAACATTATTGAAGTTTAAAGAATATACCTTTCAATAAAAATATTGATCAATCTCTTATTTAGCAATACCTAGAGATTTGGGGAAAATTTAGCTGTAGTAAAAGAATAATGATTGGAGTATCGCAAAACACACCGAGTTGAAACAGATTGAATATTGAAAACCTGAACAAACAAGGTTGTTCACCAAAGAGAGGCCTAATGAATAGGTTTTGGAAGAAAACACAGCTTTTCCATTGCTTGATGAAAGTGTTTCTCTCAGCAGGCAGACATTAAGGTGAATAAATTGGGAAAGAAATTACAGGTGAGAAATTAGCTTTGAGGATTGGTAGTTTCTCACCAAGGACCTACAGTTCTGAAAATGTGAGATAAAATCTGAAGAACACAGAGCACAAGTAGATTTAAAGACTCCTGGAATTCCATGAACACTCATGTGATTCCAGTTTGGTCCTAAGCAGAAATCATTATTTTTCCACAGATGAATCTCACCAGATCAAGGAGCCTGTTCCAGCCATACAGCTGTAACGGTTAGAAAATTTTTTGTGCTAAGCAGAATAAAAGCGTATCTGGCCATGTCAAATCAATGGTCCTGTCACCATCCTGTCAAGAATAAAGATGTTCTGAAGACAGACATTTATTGCTTTCAGACTATTAAGGCAATGAACCTCAAGAAATTATAATTTCTCCAGGAGTTTCAGTGCAGAAGAAAAAAGCTAGGGGTCTGGTGTCAGGCAAATGGGGAGCTTATATCATGGAAAGGGATTTCACACAGTTCTGAAAACCTACAAGACCGCTTCATAGGAGAGACTGGAACTAAGACAGTGGTGACAATATGGACTACTCCTTGACCTGAACTTCTGGCCCTCTATTGAAACCCAAACCTCATGTCAGGATACTGGAGGTGGACTCGGGGGAAAGGGTTTCCATTGGATAGCTCAGCACTTCGAAATGTGGCCACACTAAACAAATCTTTTTCTTTCTGCTTTTCACTATTTCTTATTTGTTTAATTGGCTTATCAGGGGTGAATAGATGTTCAGGATCAGGGCTCAGGCTCTGATCCTTTCTGTGGTAAGAGTCCTGTTTCCACCTCATGGAACCACTGAAAATTGTCCTAGTCTAAGATTCCTAGGCCACTATTTGATGATGTCTACTGTGCTCCTCTGTCACCTCCTGTTTCTGGAGTCTGTTCTGGTTAAATAGCTCCAATATGTCATTTCAACACACGGGTCTGTGCTGTTGTTGTTGCTTACTACCCGTAAATCTAAAGTTTTAGAGAGGAGTGATTTGCCCTCTTCATCCAGCTGTCACCAAACCTCTTTCTGACTCACACAATACTTTCAGGAAGTGTTCAGATGTGTGGGGCCACATCCTCTCAGTACCTACTTGCCTGTCCTGTGGTTCTGCCCTATAAAATAAGGTTCATCAACACTGTTCTCTCTATACTTCAATTTAAGGAATAGATAAATGCAATAAGGCATAAAGGGGTCACATTATTTTCACTAAAGTGATAAAGAAGAGACTGTGGTCTGAGGGAGACAAAGCCAGTACAATTTTCTGAGGAATCAGGTCATAGAAAGGAGCCAGGAGAACCTGGGGAAGTTGGAGAGAACTGAGCAACAGGCTTCTCTGTGTTTATTTTCTTTGTCATATCTTTTCCCACAAGAGAAAACCTGTAAACAAAGATCCTGAAGTTTATCATTTGGGCCATCAAAAAAAGATAGAAGTATAAGATGACAATCCACTCCACATGCTCATTTCAAAGAAGGTGGGGTAGCAGGCAAAATTAAATGCACTGGTTAGCTTCAATAGTTGACCTGACTTGCCAGGGAAGATGAAACCTCAACTGAGGAATTTTCTCCAGTGGTCTGACCTGTGGCCATGAGTGTGTAGCTTTTCTATTCATAATGTGGGAGGGCCCAGCTCACTGTGGGTAGCAGCATCACTGGGCAGGGGCCTGGGCTGAATAAGAAAGGTAACTGAGCAAGCCAGTTAGCAGTTTTTCTCTATGATCTGTCCTTCCTTCCTGCCTCCAATGATCTGCCTTGAGTTTTTGTCTTGGCTTCCCTTGATAATGGACTGTAAGTTGTAAAGCAAATAGATCTTTTCCTCTCCAAGTTTGTTTTGTCCAGTGTTTTATCACAACAACAGAAAAACCTAGAACAGTAAGGATGAGGAACTTCCTGGCACTGAGTATGAGAGCCTGGCCTGGACATGAGGGGGTCTTGATATTAGTAAAGAAAATACTAGAGTGAGAACTCCCAACAATGAACCACATGGTAGCAAAGCTGTGTGCTACATCACATTATCAGCCATGGGTCTCATGGGCATATGGTTGGAATGAAATAGTTTGTTTCAGACTAGTTTAATATATTCAGTAGCCATGGCCTCCTTAAAGGGTTGGTGGAGAATAGTCACCTCAAACCCAAGGTCATGTTGGCTTTCCTCTTAGCTGACCTATCTTGGGAGTTAGGCTACCTTCTCTCCATCCTACTTCTCTGTCAGCTAGTGATAAAGATTTTCTATGACAAGAACCAGGTCCTGAAAGTCCTGAAGGTTGAAAGGATGGAAGTTCCCTTGTATAATGCTCCACTAACTATAAGACCTGAAACTGCACAGAGCACATGTCTCTTCTCTCCTTTATCATTCCATATAAATAAACAATAAGTGTCTCAAAGGCAGACAACTGTTATGATCTTAAATGTCCCCCAGATCTCGTGTGTTGAAGGCTTGTTTCTCTGTGTAGCAGTTCTCCAAGGGAAGGGAATTTGGGAAGTGACTGGAACACGAGAGTTCTGAAGTCATGAATGTGTTAACCCAAGGATTCATAACTTTACAGGCTATTAGAAGGCAATGGTAGTTATAGGAGACGGAACTAGGGGGAAGAAGTAAGTCATTAGAGGGAGTGCCTTATGGGCACAGCGTTGCTCATTCCCACAGCTCCCCACGCATTCTGCTGCCTTAAGCTGCTACAGTTTGCTTCTCTACTGCTGTGATAAAATGCTGACAAAAAGCAACTTGGGGAAGAAAGGTTTTATTTCATCCTATAGGTGATAAAGGATCTCAGGGCAGGAATCCAGAAGAAAGAACTGAATCAGAGACCATGGAGGACTGCTTACTGGCTTGCTCCTCTGGGATTACTGGCCTGCTGTCTTGTCGTTTTTTTTTTTTTTTTTGAGACAGGCTCTCTCTGTAGCCCCAGCTGGCCTGGAACTCACTATATAGACCAGGATGGCTTTGAACTCACAGAGATCCACCTGCCTCTACCTACCAAGTGCTGGAATTAAAGGCGTGCAACACCAGGTGCAGCTTTAGCCTGTTCGAGATAAACTATTTCTTCTTTGAAGTGGGCTTATCACCAGAGAGGATGCTTACTTAGTAGGAGGGGCTAGGAGTGAAGCTCGGCTACACAGCAACAGGTTACTGCCTGTAATGATGCAAGAAGGCGAAAGAGACTTTGGAACTCTGGGACTCTGGGGGGCATTATAAAAGGCCCACCAGAGAAGACTGGGGTCTCTCTCATACCATTTTACCAGCATGGGCAGAGGGCATGAAGTTCAAGAACTCTGGGACAGACAGCCATGTTGAAAGGAGAGAGCTCACCTAAGGCTATGTCTCCTACCAGGAACAGCTGGCTACACAGTGCAGCTCCGGTGAATGTATGCTTTCTGCCATCACTTTGTAAGCAAACCCAATCCAATTAATTCTGTAGTAAGAGACTGGAGAATTCTCTCCTTGTTTTGCCTTAGTTACTGGTAAAAACAGGAAATGGCAGATCCAGAGAGAGACCTTAGGACACTACATGCATAGCTGCACACTTTGGGTGCCCCTACCTTGGGAGGAAAATTCCTCTGCCACAAATTTGGCAGGATTAGGCAAAAGCAAGCTCATGAGAAAAGTAATGGCAAAATACCTTTTACGGGGAAAGCTGGAGGAAAATACACAAAGCATGGTGGCCTGGTGGATTGTTTGCACAGCACTCGCAGAGGCCCACACAGTGTTTGGGACTGTGGCTTGATTGAACAAGGGCCTCCAGAATGGTATGAAACTTTAATGGCTGAGCCCCTTGACAAGACAGTCTTTATAAAGTAAAGGAGACTTTGTCAAATCTAGGTGACCTAGGCCAGCATGTAAAATATGTGTGCAGAGGAGTGAAACAACCTAGAGGAGATATAAAAAGGACTAAACAAAAAAAAGGAAAAGTCTGCTTGGGTTAGTAGGAGACAAATGTGGCAGGATCTGTGTTGAGCCCACGTTCCTAAAGAAAAATTGATAAGAGGCCAAATTCTGTACTGAAAAACCTCTGGAAGGCTTTAAAACCTAAGGAACAATTCACAAAAGTATACAAAGAATAAAAACTGTTTGGGGTGGATAATGAATCCCCCCAAGAAAAACAGAGTACCTTTCTTTGCTGAGAAAAATCTTGCTGCGGGTGGGAGCAGTTTGCCGGATGGGGCCTCCCAGCAGTCAGATGGTGTCAGTAAAAAAGAAGCAGGTGTTTTTACTTCAGCCAGAAGTCAGGCCGAGGGTCTGCATGACCCAGCTACTCTGCAAATACAGCAGAGGAAAAAGGAGACACATCCTCCTTTCCCTGTGCAGGGCTAGGCAGCTTGAGCCAGGCCCAATGAGTGTCTCAACACTAAAGAAACACAGGGAGGATGTGGGCAAAAACCCTAGGATACCAGATGGGTTCAAGAAAATGACTACAGGTGCTGAAGAACTGACTAAATTAATGCCTCTCAGTCATGTTGTTGCACCCAACATGGGACTTTTGAAACAACAATTGTCACAAATAGATAAAATCTTCCCATGCAATGTTGGACCTGGTTTATGTTTGATTTATGTTTTGATTGTTAGCCCTAGCCTTTAATGGATGCACTATCCCTCCAGCCCGGTTTATGTTTGATTTAATACCTAATGTTAATATCTGAGTGTTTTACAGATGTGAGACCGGTTGGAGACATATCCCATACACCTGAAGAAACAAAGATAAAAAGTAAATTCAGTAAGGAGGGGTACCAAGGCCAGGTATAACTATAGAACCTTTGAGAGCTTTATGGTTAAATAAGACATATTAGTAAAGGTTCCAGTGCCGTACTATAGACTGCCCTGCTAGGGGCTATTGGCTGGGGCAGTTCTGAAAGCCACCAAAACAAAGACCATTTTGCCTATGACTTTGGGTGCACACAAAAGTGGATAATAAGACCCCCATTGCTGAAGGAACTATGGGATATAAATGTGGAAAAGGAAATTTATGCTGAGACTTTGCACTGAAAATGGACAGTTAACCTTCACAGTAATGAAGAGCACTATGCAAATCACTGGAAAGAAATGGTCTCTGAGGCTCTACAAACCTTACGTGCTGAAATTTTTAAGATGGGGTGCAATAGTGACTGCCAAGGTGGCTGTACACCCAAAGAGAATCTAATTGGATCTATGGCCTGCTCCTCTGGAGGGTAAAATGCATGACTGATACTGCAAGCATGGTGCCCCCTAGTGATAGAAGACTTAAAGACCCCATTAAAAGGCTGTAATGCCAGGACTAAAATACCATCCAAGCATTCATGCTTGTGTCCATACAGGAACTTGGTATAATAGTTAATGTTTGTTTAGATGTCTATGCTTCTTGCCTTCTATGTTTTTATTAGTAGAGATAAAAAGGAGGGTCCTGAATGAGCCACTGGCCGATTGAAGACAGAATTTGGACAGACCTGAAAATTTGATGTGCCACCCTAGAGACTATCTATCTCCCATCTTTCTAAAGCCCAGGGACTCTCATGGAAGAAGTTGGCACATCCAGTTTGTAAGGGCCAAAAAGGGAGGTGGAGTATGGGATAAATTAATTCTTCTTTGAAATGGGCTTGATGCATAGTTACTGGGAGGGGCTAGGCATGAAGCCCAGCTGTGCAGCACAGGTTCTTGCAATGAAGCCAGAAGGTGCCCAAGACTTTGTAACTCTGGGATGTGGGGGGCAGGGGCATATAAAAGGGCCGCCAGAGAAGACTGGGATCTCTCACCATTTGCCAGCATGGGCAGAGGCCACAGAGTTCTAGAACTCCCAGACAGGCAGCCATGTTGAAGGAGAGAGAGAGAGAGAGAGAGAGAGAGAGAGAGAGAGAGAGAGAGAGATAGCTGGCTGCACCCCTTGGCTCACCTGAGGGTATATCTCCCACCAGGACTGGATACACAGAACAGCTCCAGCAAATGTATGCTTTTTGCTATCCCTTTGTAAGCAAACCCAATCCAATAAATTCTCTAGTCTAAAATTGGAGAGTTCTCACCTTCCTTTGTCTTAGTCTGTGGGGAAAACAGGAAATGGGAGAAGTGGGGATAGACTGTGGGAAACTGCATGCCCATGGGTGCCCCTGCTCTGGGAGGAAAATTCCTCTGCTACAACCTGCTTGCTTTCTTCTCCTCCTTTCCTTCTCCTTCTCCTTCTCCTTCTCCTTCTTCTTCTCCTCCTCCTCCTCCTCCTTCTTCTTCTTCTTCATTTTTACATATTTACTTTATATGTATTATGGGTGTTGTTGTTATTGTTAGAAAATTTAAATGTCAAGTTGTGTCACTAAAATTGCAACATATTATTTGACAAGGAATTAAATCGTTATGTCTCTGGAATGTAAAGAGATATATAGATAATATTTTTGAAATATCTTATTAGCATCACTTTCTTTAAGAAATATCACGATTACAATAAAAGAGTTTGTATAGGTTGGAGAATTTTTAAAGAGAATGAATAGCAAACTTACACTGTAGTAATATTGAAATATTTCACATTATTATTAAAGCGTGGTAGTATAGTTTTGCCAGTAGTCAATGGTCAGAAATTATAGTAAACATAGAATTTCAAATTTATATTCTAAGATACAATTACACATTTTTAGTTTGAGAAGTATAACAGTTCAGTTAGTTATTATATTTCTTTCTACTTGTTATTTTTGTTGCTGTTCCCTTTAATTTTATATTACTCCAAAATACACATATATACACTCCACATATGTACCAAAATGACGGAGTCTGAAAATAAGGTTAATTCTGATGCATGGTTGAGACTCACATTTTAACAATAATTTTGCATGCAGGCAGAAAGAAATATAACTTTACATTCCCAGGTTACATAGCAAGTTGATATATGTTTTAATATACTTTCAAAGAAGGGATTGATTCTTTCTCATAAATCTTTGAACTTGGGAAAATAGAGACATAAACTTAAAGTTATATATATAGTAGCATCAGGCTTGATTTACATATAAAAATTTGGTGCTAGGATCCACAAATGAGGGACACATATGTTTGTTTTTCTGGGACTGTGTTACTTCACTTAGCATAACAGCTTCTAGTTCCATCCATTTACCTGCAAACTTCATGATGACATCTTTCTTTACCACTGCATAGAACTCCATTGTGTACCACATTTTTTTTTTTTTTTTTTTTTTATTGATGCTTTGTGCATTTCATACATAATTTTCCGATTCAGTTCAGGCATATTTCCCTTTCCCTTACCCCCCACCCCCACCCTATCCCAGATCATGTACTCTGCCATATCTGTCCTGCATCTTTCTCTCAGTTTTTTTTTCCATTTTTAACTATAAGTGATAATCCATGAGTACAAGCATCCGTCATGTAAAACCAATTTGCAGGCTGTTGTGCCCAAACCCCCACAGCCCCACCTTCCAGCGGGGGGTGAGGGGTGGTATGTTCAATCAAGTTGATCAAATGAGTGTCCAGACTACATTGCTGTAGTTTCACCATTCACCCCAATCGCAGCCCTTACATTCTACCACGCCCCCTCTTCCACAGATTGTTCCCTAGACATTTTCATTATCAACTCATCGGTTGAAGGACACTTAGTTTGCTTCCAGCTCTTCGCTATTGTGAAGAGAGCTGCAATAAACATGGTAATATTGTTTAAGTCTGGTATGGTAATCCTCCCTGCATTGCTCTTTTTGCTTTGGTTATCAGGGGTCTTTTGGTTTTCCATATGAATTTTAGGATTTTTTTCTAATTCTGTGAAGAAAGTCATGGGGATTTTAATTGGGATCATATTGAATCTATATATTTCTCTGGGTAGGAAAGCCTGCTTTCTTATACAACCCAGGACTACATGCCCGGGCACTACTCACAATGGCTGGGCCCTCCTACATCACTCAACAATCAAGATAATGACTCACAGACATACTGCAGACCAATCCAATAGAGAAAATTCCTCAAATGAGGCTCTCTCTTCCCACTGTCAAGCTTACAACTGAAGCTATCCAGCACACAAGCTAAGCATCTTTGCTCTACAGTGTGTGTCTCTCCATGATGCTGTACCTCAGTACAGACCCCAAGTGATGAGGCAAGTCTGAATATGTGAGCCAAAATGAACCTTCCTCCCCTTTCAAATGATTTATCTGAAATAGTTTGTCACAGTGAAGGAGTCTGACTATCACAGCAATTCCTGTTATCCTAAACTTGTGTCATTCCCATAACACACATACGAAGCAGCAATTAGCTTTGAACAATCAGCAATTCTCTTCTAACACATCCCTTAAAGATGTTTTTGAATGGTTAGAGTAAAATAGTGACAACCAAAGCACAGAACACCTAAAATGTTGGGTAGAAGTCAGCATACCAAACTATCCATAACATTGCCTGCACTGATAGTTATTACTGATAGTTCCTCATGAGGTCCCTAGAACACTGTTTCCCTATTGAGTTTGTTTATTTACATCCTAAAAATATCAAAATGTATTTTTGTATATAACACTGCTAACAAATAAGAGACAGAGTCTAGTGTGGTGGCTCACGGATATAATCCCAGCACTTGGGAGGCTTAAGGCAAGAGGATGTCCATGAGTTTGAGGACACCTTGGGCTATATCGTGAGTTGCAGGGTAGCTTGCACTACATAGTGAGATTCTGTTTCAAGTAACTGGAAAAGAATAAGAAAAAGAAATAAGAAGAGGTAAGAGAATAGTCTTTATTCAATAATATGTGATATTGCTGATGACAAAGTTACAAATTCAAAATTCAACTTGCAACAATACTTTGGCTTCATTTCCTACATTCTTGGAGTTCAATAACTATTTCTGAAGAGTCATTATAAATATTGATTTTTAAAATTCAAGCAGTAACATGAAAGACATTACATGTTAAATCTAGATCACATCAACCCTATGACTATAATCAATGCAATAGATGCAGACAAAATCTTTTCTATAATTCAAGATGAATAATAACTGAATTTTAAACATTTCTATTCATGTCATCGTTGTAGGCAACAATGAGTGTTTAGACGACAGTACCTGACACAGAAAATGCTACTCTGTCATCCATCCTGGTCAAAATCATGGACATCAGGATATTTGGCCTGAAAATGAGTCATATGTAAAAGTATCCAAAGTATGTATTTAGTTTCACCTGTTACTTTATGGGGAGGAATGGGCAAGACATTTTATTGTTGATCACTGCATAATAATTTTAAGATCTATAGTAAGATGTGTAAAAACAAGCTCTGCATAGAGACTACCGTGCTAGCTCTTTCTCTAGAATATATTTTTAACAAAGCTTTTTCAGTATCCTAATTCATCCTATACAATTTTAAGTAGCCCAAAACTCCTAGATAATCTATGGTATCAAACAATCCATTTTAAGTGTAAGCCTGAGAAAACGCTCTTTGGAAATCTTTAGAATGATTATCACATGCCAGCGGTCCTGCTGAGAGCTGGTACAACCTTATGCTCTTGGGGATGTAAGACCATGTACCCTTAATAACCTGTCATCTATCTTCTGAGCTTCTCTGGAAGTCAACCAAGACATTAAACAGAAATTCAGAAGACTAAGAAAGTGATTAAGCTTTAGCCACGGGTCACTGATGTGAAGTTTATCGTGGACAACAACGATGGACTGTGATTGATCTTGAGGATTTTGTCACATGAGCCAAGTCCTCTAGCTGTTTCCCAAGGACCTCTCACTGGGAATGGAAAATAAACTATCTCATTATTTTCTTGGCTGGGATACTAAAAAGCTCTGTGAGATTGGCAAGCCAGCTCATTTTACTGGATCTGCCCTCAAGAAACAATGGAGAATATTCTCTCTGTAATTTCTAAGTATTTTTGAAGGTCAAGCGACAATGTGATTGAAAGTATTAAGCCCCCAAGAGGCATCATTTTAACACAGAGAAAGATGACATTGTCCTGATTTTAAGTGAAGACATCAACTTTCTCTGTTTATGAACCAATCAATCACTGATACCCGTATTTGAAAGCAGAGAAATAGGCAATAACTTCAATCTTGATATTGCTTCAAGTAAATTGCTGGAGTGTTTGAAGCTTCAGCATTTAGAGGCTAGAAGTGGCATTTTGTTTGCTGTTGGTTAACCTACAAGGAATTTCTGTCCCTTCAGTTCTTTAGAAACATATTTAGTCCGTGCAAGTTAGATCAGCTCTTATGGTGAAGCCTGGTAAAAACCTCACTATTTGCATGATGCCTATGACCCATTTCCCCCTAAATACCTTCCCATGCAATGAATGATGCATTGCAGAACGATGTGGTGGTATGGATAGCAATGGTTATTATTTCTGGTCCACTCCTGAGGAACAATGAAATTTAAACCACTGAAGCAGACCAAGATTAAATATTTGAGTCTCTTCTGAGTAAAAAGTAATGTTGGGTGTTATGGGACATAAAAGAGCCACAAGAACACTTAACTGACCACATTCCAGCAGGAAGTGCAAGAAGCTAAACTTGCTGTATAGTAAGTCATTTGATAGCCTATGGTAAAGGTCAGAAGAGTAACACACGTAACTGGGAGTATCATACAGAGTCAGCATTGAATGGAGACAAGATCTCCCTGTCCAATTACCAAGCTCATAGCCTGTCCACTTCTTCACAATTGATGTTCAATATGCCTTTAACAGATAGCTTTTGTGTGTGTGTGCAGAAAACATGTTCTTTTAGAGCCAACCAGCATTAGTTTCATTCATAAACTAGATAATCCAAAAGGTAAGTCTTCATCATGAGTCTGCTTTCAAATGCAACATGTACAAAAATACTGATTTTCTATTAAATCAGTAAAAAAATCACTGGTTAGTAATCACAGTCAAGGCTTGGGACTGGAGGTATGTGTCAGTTGGTGGAGTGCTTCTCTGGAGTTTGTGAAGACCCGGGTTTAAACTCTACTCCACATGCATTGGGTGTGGTGTCACTCCACCTGTAATCTCAGAATTTGGAGGTTGAGACAGGATTGTCAGAATTTTAAGGTCATCTCCGGATGCCTAGAGGGTTTGAGACACAGTATTTTTAAAGGCTATATCAGGGGGCTGGAGAGATAGCCTAGCGGTTAAGAGTGCCGACTGCTCTTGCAAGAGGACCCGGGTTCGATCCCCAGCACCCACATGGCGGCTGAGAACCGTCTTTAACTCCAGTTCCAGGGGAATCCAACGCCCTCTTCTGACCTCCGCGGCATTGCACGACACGGGTGCACCATGTAGATGCAGACAATACATTCATACACATATGAAAATAAATAAATTTAAAAAATTAAAAAAATCTTTAAAGACTATATCAGAAAATTTAAAGGCTGAACAATACTTTTTTATGTATTTGCTCAAGACATTCATTAATATTTGCCTAAAGTTTCATAATTTGCAAAGTATTTATAAAACATATTATTCATAATTTCATTTACTCCTTATGTCCATTTATTTTTTTTTACTTTTTTCACACTAAAATGCATTCTCTTTATTCAAAAAGAAACAAAATCTCCATTCAGATTTAAGTTAGCAACTTTATAATGGTGATGAGTTATTCATGAAAGAACTTCATTGATGGTGTATTTCTTTTTTTCATGTTCTAATTCTTTTTTTCTTCCTTTTTTATTATTAAACTTTTTCCATATATCACACATCATTTCTCAGTCCAATTTAGAGTCATTTCCCTTTCTATCTCCCCGACACCTGAGTTCATGCACTCTGCTATACATGTCTTGTATCTTTTCCTGAGTCTTTTTTTCAAATCAGAAGCTTATTGTTTTGGGGAGAACTTCACTGTTTCAGTCATTTGTTGTTGTTGTTGTTCTCTCCAACACACACACACACACACACACACACACACATATATATATATATATATATATATATATAGTAATTTTTTTTTTTTTTTTTTTTTTTTAGTTTGGGGAAGTTTTCCTTTTTTTTTTTTTTTTTTTGGCTAAAAGTTGTCATATTTTCCCCCAGGAAGTGTTTGAAGGTTCCTCCTTGGCAAACCCAAACAACCATCAATCTTGCCCTTGTGCTCCACACTGGGGTCTTTCCTTCCCATGGTCACCCAAATGAGGTCTGGTAAGCACCATGTCCTGTACCAATCCTCCTGTACTGGCCTCCATGATACAGCCTGGGTAGTACAACAATAGCAGTCTACAGTCCAAAGAGGCCAAAATCCCAGCAGCTGCTCAGTCCACAAGCTGGATGTCTCAGCAGTCCCCATCCGGCACTGAAGGCTTGGAGGATTTGGGGAGAGACATAAGTCCTCAGTCCATATTGGAGGGTCAAAAAGCTGTCTCATGTATAAAACTTACTCTGTGAACAATATTTTCTATTAGAAAAATCTAGAGAAGAACATTGTGTGGAAGGGTAAGCACTTGTAGGAAGTTAATTTAGCATCCCTATCAAATGTGTAAGTGAAGGCTTCAGTTGCTGCTCATTTTATGAGCACCTTGCTTAGCCAGGGCTAAGTGTAACCTCTGGAAATAAACATGAACTGAAAGCTGTCACCTCACTTCTTAATGGCTATTGTGAAACTCTTTCAGATCTATTAATTAGATATCCTGACAACATTTATTCCTCCAAAGCCAGTATTTGTTTCAGGGGTTTTGTGTAATAATTTTGATAGACTTACCATAGAGTCAGTTTCCTTTATAGCATCTTACTATTATTTTCATGCCTCTAAAATATCATCATCATTTTCTCTGTGTAGATTTAGAAACTTTACCTTGGGTCATTTTCCTTTTCCTTTGGCAAGTACAATCATGAAGACAGATAACTCCTGAGTACCACCAAAGGCACCTCTGCCCCACCAACCCAGAAGCGACCCCACAGGCTGACTAAATTATGGGTCAGGGTCACTTTGAAAAAAATAACATATGCACATACATACATACATACATACATACATACATACATACATAATACATACACACAGATGCTCACACACATAGATACACATGTTATAAATCAAACAATTTCAAACATCTAAAGACATCTGGTAATGAGCTACTATTCTCAGAAATGTCTCCTCCATTCCCTTTAAAGATGTTCTTCCTCTTGAATCTGGTCAAATTGCATGGTTATTTTTGGCTATGCAGATGCAACCTTTTCTTTTTGCATACTCACTCTTCTATGGATATAAAAGCAATGCAATTTGAAATCATAGCTGAGGCTGGATCTGTTAGTAATAATATTACTTTGAGAAAGTTACTTTACACTTTCACTTCCTCATGTGTAAACTTATAACCAATTGACACTCTATACAAATATCATGTGTGTGCTCACAATGCATAGAATGCATATATACACATGTACACTATACATATCTATGGAAAACATTCACTACATAAATCTACCATGAGCATCAAATAAGACAGTGTACTGTGTTGCTCAATAATTATCCATTTTCCTCCTTCTCAACTTACATGAACCCATCAATTGAGCATATTATAAGATGTTGCTACAGGTAATCTTTTTGTTGTTATATCTGCTATTTTGTAACAAACTAACATCCATATCATCATGAATACAAATTTGTGGGTGTTTAATATTCATATTGCTGGTAAGAATTATACAATTATTGGCCTGGAGAGATGGCTCAGCAGTTAAGAGCACTAGCTGCTCTTACAGAGGACCTAGGTTCAATTCTCAGCACCTACATGGCAGCTAACAACTTTCTATAACTCGGGTTCCGGGAGATCTGATGCCCTTTTTTGACCTTAACGGGCATTGCACAACAAAGATGCACTTACATACATGAAATACATTCATACACATAAAAATAAAACATTTTAAAATTATGCAGTTACATCCAAACTCAAAATGCAAGATGAACTGGCGAAATTAACAGATACAAACATTTTACTACAGAGCCAACTCATAACTCTCTAACTCATTCAACTCCAAAACAGTGTAATGTGATTCCATGTTAATAGAACCAGTAGTTCTGACTATAGAGAATATGGTGCTCTCCACAGCAACCCATTGTGCTGTTGAATGTCTCATAATCAGAAAATGCTTACTTCCTCTGAACTTTTCAAAGCCTTACCTTTGAAGTCTTTATCTCATTTTTCTGGAGCATATTAGTTCAGTTGATGCTTCATGACATCCCCAAGGTATGATGTTTCATTGTTACAGTTCTTGATAAGAACATTAGTAGAATAGGTGAATATCCAAGATGAATTTATGACAAGAAGTTTAAAAGTGTTTCCTAATTTTATTATGTGTATGATGAGAAAAAGACAGCAAAATTATAGAACTAAATACTTAAAGGAATCAAAATCAGCTTGACATTTCTACACTTGTATCCTACCTTCACCCCCTAATGGAGGGTCAAGCACCATCTCTTCTGACTGCATTCTGAGTTGTGTAGATTATCCCACCATACACTGTTACCTGGTATATTAAAACACTGTTTGTACCTCTCCATCTCCTTGGGCTGTGATGGTCTCCTTCCCAAAGATAGTGTCTTGTTTCATTCCCTTCCATATATTGCAATATACAGTAAGCTTGACATACTTTTGGTATCAAGTTTTTTGTTAAGTTGAGTGACTTAGTTGCTCATAGAAGGTAGTGTCAATATAGGGGGATCATTGTGTCAGTATAGTCCACATGATGGATGTATCAGAAATGCTACAGTCCAGGGAATCTGGATAGATGGTCTCTTTTGCCCCTTTCCTTCTGAAGATAAGGACTGAGACTAACATGATCACATTTTTTTTCTATCCACATTGCCTGATAAATTATAGAAGTACTTTATTTTATTTGCAGATAAACAGAGCTGATGAAACTTTTAATGAATCATCCAGAGAAAGGGTAGCAATAATAGAAAAAAATGGCTCAGAAGATAAAGATGTTTGCCACCAAGCCCGATGATCTGAGTTCAGTCCCTGGGACCACATGGAGGAAAGGGATAACCACATCCTTAGGGTTGAGCTCTGACCATACCTGTACTATGGCATATGGATGTACCCACCCACATTTACACAATAAATTAAATAGTTGTAGAAAAATAACCCTATTATGATACTTCTACTTTTTAAATGGATTTAAATGGAGTTTTAAATGATTTGAGCAATCAATTCCATTGTAAAAAAAATCAGGACCCTTGTGTTAAATTGTTTTTGTTTCACTTTCTCTTACAAGAAGCACACTGTGTACATATGAATTGATTACTGTTAATTGCAAAATTTCCATGCCCTATGTCACATAGACACCTACTTTTATAATTTCACCCAAAGTATTATTTATACATCAGCAAACAGTAATACTGCTAAATTGTACAAGAACAGCAAAATGAAATTACATGCATTCTTATTTTTGTTAAGACTTGAATGATTAATTTATTGAATAACTCAGAGAAACTTTTTCACAGTATGTATCTTTGTTATACACATATTTTGGAACAAGGATATGTTTTGTAATATATATGAGAGTCCTTGAATCTTTGAATGCTTTGTACAGACTACATTTTGGGTTTTTTTTATACTTTGTGGTCTCAAGGTTTAATGAATCTCTCAGGACACTCTTCAGAGTCAGGGCCCATCAGCCTTAAAGTACAATGAGTGAGTATCTGGGACAAGGCCAGGTTAAAACTAATCAGTGAAATCTTCACTATGAACACAAGAAAGCCCACAGAGGAGCCGTTCATCATGCTCAAGGAGCTGATAATGCATATGTGTTGCCAGAGATGCCAGTTGTAGGGTCTTCAACACACAAACAATGGAAAACAGCGACTCGGGGCAAATTATTACTCATAGAACAGAACAATTGCTACTAAGACAAAGGAAGTAAGAACCTAAGAATATGAAATATGTAATATATTGTATGAGTCAGGTACCCTTGTAACCTTTAACAGTGTGACGATGACCAAATCAGTTCTGATCTCTGGGCTTATTTCTACATCTGTTAATCCTGAAAAAGGGAAGGAAAGGGGAAGGGGAAAAGGGACAACGGAGGGGAGAAGGAAGAAGAGAAGGGAAGGGGAGGGGAGGAGAGGGGAGGGGAGGGGAGAAGGAGAGGAGGGGAGGGGAGGGAGGGGAGAAGGGAGGGGAGGAGGAGAGGGAGGGGAGGGGTAGGGGAGAGGTAAGAGGAGGGTGAGGGAGGGAGGGAAGAAGGGGAGGGGAGGAAAGGAGGGAGAGGGAGGGGAGAGGGAGGGGAAGGGAGGGAGGGAAGAAGGGGAGGGGAGGAAAGGAAGGGAAAGGAGAGAAGGAAAGTTTCCCTGAAAGCTGCACGAATATAATAGTACATGAATTTGAAATCATTACCATCACAGATTACAGACACAGCTTTGCTTTGATGCACAGCCTATTGACTATCACTGTTACTGGTAGAAAGTTTCTTAGAACAGATACCAAATGGACTTCTATACAAACTAATTAGTTATCAAAGAAATAGGTCTATTTCCCTTGAAAATGCAATATCTTTTTCTTTAAGACTGTAGAAAAATACAAGAAGTGGTCTAATTGATTCTTGAGATGCAGTACTCATAAACAAATATATATATATATATAGATATATCTGCCATGAAAGTCATTTGAAGGGAACACAAACTTCTTTGCCTTTCAGATGATAGTCAATTGATTCATCTGCCCCAGGTCCAGCAGTTTTTCATAATTTATCACCAATGTTCAGTATTATGACCTTGTCAAACACTTGAGGCATCAAGAATTCTATCACTTCTGCTGCTGCCGCACTAGCTCTATGGCCTGAAGAAATAATAGTCCCTGAGACTCAAATGATGCAACTACGGCAGTTCCTTATAGAGGTTCTATAACAAACAAACACAATATACATGAGATCCTGGGCAAATGATTGTTAGTTCAGAGTCTGTTAAGAGGACCTCATTTTAGTCCTTTGTACCACTGTGGCATTCAGTTCTCAATCATTGTAATGAAATGACTGAGGCAATTAGCTTATAAAAGGAAAGTTTAATGTGAGTCAGTTTCAGAAGTTACAACCCACTGCTTTGGACATATAGCAAAACAGTGTGTCCTTCTACTAAGGAAAGAATTTCAGTATCCAAACTTAGCAGCCTCAAGTCAGCTAAATACATACTTCAGATAATTCTCATCTATTCTTGTTAGGTTTAAATACCAGGATAGATTTTTTTTTATTACTAAAAGAGTCATTTGGCATGAACAGCAATTTGATTATTGGCTTACCTGCTAGCCAAAGTGTTTTAGGTGAATTTTCACATACCTTTACCTCATACTTCAGAGATTCCAAGAATATGACCTAACCTGGCAACCAAATAAATACAGCAGATATTTCTACCTTTAAGTTATTCACAAGAAGTAATATCTTAGAAAGCTTGATTTTCTCAGGGGCATACAGGCAGCAAAAGGATAGCGTGGAGCGCAAACTTAGGTCTCCAGACTTCGGTATAGCACTTATTTACTAGCCTATGTTGCCTAATATTTGGCATAGTGTAAACCTTCTTATTTTTACCTGTGTGATGGTTAATCTTGGGTGTAAATTGACTGGACTTGGGATTAACTAAAATAAGAAAAAGAGATCTTCAGATTGCATCATTTAGAGCCTGGAAGACCCACCCTTTAGAGAACCTTGACTAATACACCTGTGTACATAAAACAAAGACTAAGTGTAGAAACCACCTTCTTTATCTCAAAATACCTATATACATTACTTTATCATGAAATGAAATAAATTAGTTATTTTATGTAAGTTTTACTAAATGGTCTTCTTGAGACCTAGTGGTGATTTCTTGTGTGACGTCGTGCTTTGGCGCCACATGACAAATTCACTAGTGGCATTTTTTTTGTCTTTTTGAGACAGGGTCTCCCTTTACTCTCAGCTGGCCTGAAGCTCGCTATGTAGACCAGGCTGGCCTTGAACTCAGAGATCCACATGCCTCTGCCTCCCGAGTGCTGGGATTAAAGGCGTGCGCCACCACGCACAGTCCACTGGTGACATTTTTAAAGACATTTACTCATTTGCATCTGAAGCTGCTTCATACCAACCAAAATTGGAAACAGAGCAGAGCTTCTATAAAAAGAAAGGTCACAATTGTATATTCACCAGAGGAATTTAAATTATTGAATACCACAGCACTGCTAACGTAAGATAAGGTGAGATCAGAATGTTGTAGATGTGAAAAAAAAATTACTCCCTCACCTTGGAGAATCCAGAAATAAAATAAGAAAACATACCTGTGGCAAATTAAGAGGGCTTATCTCTCACTCACAAGGAAAACAGAAATATTACTCATGCTGAAATATGTAATTCTCACAACAAAATACTCAGCATTTGTTGTTAATAAAAAAGAGAAAGGCCAAAAGATAAATAGGAGACAATCTTGAAGTAATTTTGGAGAATTATCTGTCCTGTTTTGACTTCCACTTTATTAATTAGAGTGCATGGCATTATGGCATACTGAGTTTTTTCATTACTGTTCATTCTATTCAATATTTTAGTCAAAGGGCAAAATGCATTTTACTTAAGAAAATATTATTGGAGTTTTTCTCATTGTTATTTATTTTGCTTCTTTTATACCACATACTGAAAACCATGATGTCATGATTTTAATATTATAAATAGATGATAATTAGATATACATATAAATATTGATGATAGAAAGACATATAGATAGATATAGATGATAGATAGATGGATAGATATAGATATAGATAGATAGATGATAGATAGATAGATAGATAGATAGATAGATAGATAGATAGATAATGGGTTCTTCTCTATGGTTCACTCTGAAGTCTCTCCCATTCTTATTATCTGGAATTAAAAAGAAATCTTTGATGTGATAAGGAAATGAGAGATAACGTGTGGCTGATGGTTGAAGAGTTCACAATGGCCTATTATTTAATCAGTTCTTCTTAGATCCTTGGAGGGAGACATATTCATAGAGTATACAGAAGCCCCATCTTACTCCATACCTTGCATCCTCATCCTTTCATCTAGATCCTTTGTGATGGTCTTTATAATAAACTAGAAAATCCAAGTATTTCCTTGATTCTGTCAGATGTTGGGCAAATTAATTAAGCCAAATTTATAGTCTACTGGTTAGAATTGTTGTGACAGCTCTATTTGCATTTGGCATCTGAGTTAGGGTTAAGGAGGGAACGAATATGAAAATAAGCCTTTGTGTGGATTCTGATGGCATCTCCAAGAACACAGTGCCAACGCTGAAGTGAATCATGGCATCAGTTGGTATCTGCTCGTGATTTTGTTTGCTCCCCACATGCATTTTTGTGACCAGAAAGATAGTATTCTGTACCAACTATTGTGTTAATTTTATGAAAGAGTAGGAAAAATACTTTGGTTTTTTTTCTTATATCCCTTTAAAACATGTGCTTTTAAACATTATGTGGAGATAAACAACCAAGATGCACAGCTGCTGGCAAGACAAACCAGCAGGTGTGTGGCCTCCTCAGTAGTCTGTATGGAGTCAGTGTGCAGAATTCCATGACACTCTCTGCTACTAAAAGCAAGAAAGCAACATATTATAAAGAAATTTATTTGTATCTATCCCACAGAGATATTGCTAAAAAAATCCAATGTTTGTTAAAGATCAATGGCTATCTTAAAGTTCAAAGTCATTGTCCTCTAAATTTGAAATTTATAATAATGATTACAAAAGTATTGCTCCTTATTTAGCAGAAATGCAGAGAATGCAGGATAATGTGAATATAAATGCGCACATTTATACATTCATGAATAGAGCTCATGAGACCAGAGGAGTAAGATTTTAGTAACTATGATTTATAGCTATATTTTGTCTATGAGCTTATGGTAACAGATGGTGAGAGGAAACAGAAAATTAGTGTGCACATTCATATTTTGAAGGAGAAGTAATATTGAATCCAGAAAGTCATAATGAGTGACCCGTTTTAAATGTACTCATCAGTTTCTAGGGGAGTATGTTAATTATGGATATATATATATATATATATTTCTAAGGAGAAAAAAATGACACGAGTTAAATAATCTTCTGTAGTGAGATAATATACACTTAGCTGATGGCAATAAGAATCTCAAAAGCCAATCTGAAACACAGATTCATATTTTCAGCCCTTTCCTCTCTGTCTCTTGTTTCTTATATGGACCTGGATGCCTGTCTACATATGCACACATCCGTGGCTTATCTACACCCTAACTTACTGGTTTTCTCAAAATTGAAGAGGCTGCACAGTGCCTACTTAGGATGAGAGGTTGCTTCATAGTGAGCAAATCCCACCTCCTTGACAAGAATCTATTCCTCTGGAAATACATCTGTAGAACTGCACAGTAAATTTCATGCATTGAAAAGCCAGTGCACAATCCCTACTGAGATAAAAATTAATCACACGCTTTTATTTATTGTCGGTAAACTAATATTTATTCTTAAAATCTTCCAGTTTCAACTAATACAAATAGTTTGAGAAATGAAACATAGGCATGTAATCAAGACTCAGTAAAATGGAGGAACAGACTGAGCACAAAGAGAATGTGAGTTAATTAGCAGTGTGTACACTCATGAGTCTATCCAGATTGGGCCATGGTGACACAGAGAAAACAATGGTAATTGTGTAAGGATCTCTCACTTGACTTCCCTTCTTAACCTCTGCAGCTCTCACTTTGTCCCTGCCAAAGTCAAGTCTAATCCTTAAAGGCTGAAAAGTGGAGAGAGAGAAACAACCTTGAATTTCACATGCTGTGGATAAGCTAAGGAGGTGGTGTGAGGGATTGGGATCAGTGAAGAAGCCCAGGCTGATCAGCGACCATAACACCATATCAAGAGAAGTCTGGGGGCTGCCGATATAGCTCAATGGTTAAGAGCACTGACTCCACCTGCAGAGGACCTGGGTTGAATGCAGCACCCACATGGTGGCTAACAACAATCCATAACTTCAGTTCCTTGGAATCTGATCCCTTCCTCTATGCTCGGCAAGCAATGCATGACATGGGTGCACTGCGTATATGCAGGCATAACTTTCATTTACATAGAAAGAAAGAAAGGAAGGAAGGAAGGAAGGAAGGAAGGAAGGAAGGAAGGAAGGAAAGAAAGAAAGAAAGAAAGAAAGAAAGAAAGAAAGAAAGAAAGAAAGAAAGAAAGAAAGAAAGAAAGAAAGAAAGAAAGAAAGAAAGGAAGGAAGGAAGAAAGAAAGGAAAAGTTTGGCAGAGAAGATTCTTGAGTTCCTTGTACCCAGCATCTAGCACATGTGTCTTCTCATTTGGGAAATTGAGGTTAAGGTGGGCAAAGATGATGCTACACAGCAAGAGATCAGAAACAGGACTAGCAGTGACTACAAAATGTATTTTCCTTCAACAAATATGGTAGAATATGCCTTAATCCCAGCGCTAAGGAGGCAGAGGCAGGCAGACCTCTTTGAGATCATGGCCAGCCTACTCAACATAATTAGTTAAAGTCCAGCTGGGACTATAGGATGACCCAATGTCAAAATTTTAAAAAGAATTTTTCTACTGTATCAACAAGCTTCTACTTTTGTATTTGTTAATGTGCTTGGACAAATGTCTCACATTCCTTATTATGTACCTAATCCAATCACTTCTTATTCATCCCCAAAGTCCCTAACAGAGGTCCTGAGAGCCTAGGTACAAATTGGGCTTTCAGATCCCCAAAGAACAGTGTAAATTCTGCCCTTTTTGGTCCAGGTCACAGTCAGTCTCAGCAGAAGAATACTCAGAATATGATGGGTTCAGGGGCTTACCATCATAGTCCTGTCATCATTCTCTCTCACAAGGGAGCCTGCTTCTGCGGAAAGACTAGCAGTCAGAAGTCCTGAATTGAGTGCCCAGCTGTAAAACACTCTCCCAGAAGACCTGGGTCAGATCATTTTCTGTCTTTGAGACTCACTTTCCTGCTCTGTAAAAGTGAGCCAGTAAACTAAATCATCACTAACGATCTTCTCTAGCCAGCACCCTCAGGCCTCACCAGTCCTTGACACAGCACCACAGCTGCTACATTATTCAATTAATTTCAGAGTGTGCGACTGAAACAGCCATAATAATATCTTTATCTGGAGACTGGGGTGAAAATTAAATTAGGTAATTAACTAAAGTGCCTGCCTAGAACATAGCAACATCAGTACAGTGGAGGTTTTACTACTAATGTTTATTTCTTAATGAGAAACAGAATAAAGATTTTGCTTTTAAAGAAAAAGTTTTAAATGAAATCTTTGCAACAATTAGGAAAGAAAACAGAAAAATTTTTTGTATTTCCAGAAAGCCTAAAATTGAGGATATAAGTGCTTTGTTATAAAAGAGGAAGACAAGGGGCACAGCAGAACAGCACAGCAACTGGGTGAGGCTGAACTGCCTTGGGGCTTTGCAGTCCTCTCCCCTCTCCCCCCCCCCCGCCTCTGGAGACCTGGGATCACCAAAAACCTCCCATCTCGGGTTCCAGCGAGCATTTCGGCATGGGTGGACCTAGAAAAGGGTGCAGCAGGTCAACAGGGTACCATCAAGCTGGCCAAAGGAACAACCCCCACCCATACCCCCGCTCAAGCTGATGGTGCTGTGATGTGAACGATCTAGCAGGTGCAGTGTTAATGATTCTAGTCTGTGCAGCCAAAGTTGAGGCACCAGAATCCAGAAACAAACAAACAAACAAACAAACAAATCCACATGCCAAAGACACAATGAAAAAACAACGTGGGATAGGTTCATAATAAATTCACACCGAACTCTACCAGTCCTACAGAAAATTCCTACAACTAGATCTCCCTGGAAGGAAACCAAAATATGGACCTTAGAGGAACAATTGTAGACATAGTCAAAGAAATCAAAGAATATGAAGAATAAGTCAGAGAACTAAGGGGAGAAAATAAAAAACTCAGGAAGGATCTAGAAGGAAAGAATGATAAACTCTGAAAAGAACTAGAAGAAGAGAAACACAAACTCCGAAAAGAACTAGAGAGAGAATGACAAACTCTGGAAGGAAGTGGAAACACTGAAAAGATCCAAGGCTGAAATGAATAAAGAAACAGACCAGTGAAGCAAGGAGCTACAAGTAGAGAGTGTCAAGCTCCAAAAGGAAGTGGAAATACTAAAGAAATCACAGGAATAAGTGTAAAAGGAAATTGAACATTCATCCAATCAACAGGAAAGGACAGGAGAAAGCTTCAGAAGCAGAATGGATGAAGCAGAAAATAGAATATCAGACATCCAGGATAACACAGAACAACTAAAATGCTCAAGTGAAGATTATGGAAAATTTTAAAAAACACAAGAGTGGAATAACCAGGAAATGTGGGATACTATGAAAAGACCAAATCTCTGCATCATACAGATAGAGGAAGGAGAAGAATCCCAAGAGAACGGTATTGATCAGATCTTCAACAGGATAATAGAAGAAAATTTTCCCAAACTGAAAAAAATGCAAATACAAGAAGCACATAGAACACCAAATAGACAAGACCAGAAAAGAAATCCTCCATGCCATATCATGGTTAAAATGCTAGATGCTCAAAACAAAGACAAAATACTGAAAGCCACAAGAGAAAAACAATGAATTACATATAAGGGGAAACCCATCCAAATTACAGCTGACTTCTCAGTGCAAACTATGAAAGGCAGAAGAACACAGAGCAAAGTATTCCCAGTGTTAAACAACTGTAGATGCCAACCTAGATTACTATACCCAGCAAAAATGTCAATTATAGTTGAAGGAGAAAGAAAAATATTTCATGACATAATGAAAGAATACATTTCAAAACAAACAACACTTCAGAAAACACTCACAGCAATTCAAAGTACAGAGGAAAGGAGTAACTATTGCCAAGCAACTAAAGAGAGAAACTAATAAAAGCATAGCAGCATAAATACAAACCAAGACCAAGAATGCAAACAAAGAATAAGTTGAAAGGAAGCAATACACATCTCTCAATAAGGGCCTTAAATATTAATGGTCTAAACTCCCCAATCGAAAGCCATAGATTGGGAGAATGGATTAGGAAACTGAATCCACCTATATTTTGTATACAAGAAGCCCATTTCACCCTCAAGGACAGACATAAACTCAAAGTGAAAGGATGGAAAAAAATATTCCAAGCAAATGGTACCAAAAAGCAAGCAGGAGTTGCTATTCTAATATCAGACAAAATAGCCCTCAGAGTAAAGTCAATCGGGAGAGACAAACAGGGCCATTATATCTTTATCAAAGGAACAATTAACCAGGAAGACTTCACAATCCTAAATATTTATGCACCAAACTCAGGTGAACCAAACTATATAAACACAATTCTGCAGGTCCTCAAGACACAGATTAATTCCAGCACACTAATAATGGGGGACTTCAATACCCCACTGAGTCCCTAGGATAGATCAACTGGACAAAAAATAAACAGAGAGACATTGGAACTGAACAATACAATACAACAAATGGACCTCACAGACATCTACAGAACATTCCACCCATACACCAGAAAATATACCTTCTACTCAGCAACCCATGGAACATTCTCAAAAATTGACCACATGCTGGGACACAAAAAGAACCTGAACAACTATGAAAGGATTGAAATAATTTCATGCATTCTATCAGATCACAGTGCAATAAAGCTCAATATTAACACCAGAATAAGCCCAACTAGCTACAAGAACACATGGAGACTAAATGACACAATTCTGAATAATGAATGGTTCAGGAAAGAAATAAAGAGTGAAATAAAAGTATTCATGAAATTAAATAAAAACAACAATACAACACAACAAAACCTATGGAATACTTTAAAAGCAGTCCGAACAGGGAAATTTATAGCCCTAAGTACCCACATTAAAAAAAAAAAAAAAACAGAAAGGGAGCAAATAAATGATACAACACTGTATCCAAAAACACTTGGGAGACAACAAATGGACCCTAAACCCAATGGACAGGAAGAAATAACAAAAATCAGAGCAGAAATCAATGAAATAGAGACAAAGATTTCTTTACAAAAATCAATGAATCCAAAAGCTGGTCCTTTGAAAAGATAAATGAGATAGACAAACCTCTAGCCCAGTTAACTAAAAGAAAGAAAGAGCAATTCCAAATCAATAGCAGTCATGATGAAAAGGGAAACATCACAACTGATAAAGAAAAGATCCAGACAATCATACAAGAATACTTTGAAAATCTGTACTCTACTAAGTTGGAAAACTTAAGAGAAATGTATGAATATCTGAAATCCTGTGAATCAACAAAGCTTGACCAAGAAGAGGTTGACAGTTTAAACACACTCATAGCATTTGAGGAAACTGAAGACGTAATAAAAATAAATAAATAAATAAAACCGCCCAACTAAAAAAAGCCCAGGCCCAGATGGATTCACAGCAGAATTCTATAAAACATTTAAAGAGGTCTTACAACCATTACTTCTCAAACTATTCAGAAAGATACAAAGGGGAAACTCCCAAACTTGTTCTATGAAGCCAGCATCATTCTAATACCAAAACCAGGCAAAGACACAACCAAAAATGAAAACTATAGACCCATCTCACTAATGAACAAAGATGCAAAAATTCTTAACAAAATACTTGCAAATCACAAACAGACACACATCAAAAAGATCATCCATCATGATCAAGCTGGATTCATACCAGAGATGCAGGGATGGTTCAACATATATAAATCAATAAATATCATAAAACACATGAATGGACTGAAAGAGAAAAACCACACAATCATTTAAATTGATGCAGAAAAAGCCTTTGACAAGATCCAGCATCCCGTCATGTTTAAAGTTCTAGAGGGAATTGGACTGAAGGGAACATTCTTAAATATAATCAAAGCCATATACAACAAACCCACAGCCAACATCTTCCTAAATGGAGAAAAATTAGAAGCATCTCCTTAAAGGCAGAAACCCAGCAAGGCTGCCCCCTATCTCCACTCCTCTTCAATATAGTGCTTGAAGTGCTTGCTAGGGCAATAAGACAAGAAAGGGAAATTAAAGGAGTACTAATTGGAAAAGAAGTCAAATTATCCTTATTTGCAGATTATATGAAACAATTAAGTGTTTCAGTATAGTGGCAGGATACAAAATTAACCTAGAAAAATCGGTAGCCATTCTTTACACCAACAACAAGCAACTGGAGACGGAATATAAGGAGACCTTCCCACTCACAATAGCCTCAAAATAAAAACAAAAAACCTGGGAACAAACCTAGCCAAAACACCAAAGATTTCCACAACAAAAATTTTAAATCCCTGAAGAAGGAGATTGAATAAAATCCCCATGTGTTTCTTCGCAGACTTGGGAAAAAAAATCCTTAAATTCATATGGAAAAACAAAAGACCATGAATAGCTAAAGCAACCCTGAATGAAAAATGCAATATAGGGGGATCACTTTACCATACTTCAAGCTATATTACAGGGCTGTAGTCATAAAGACAACCTGATACTGGCACAAAAACAAACCCATTGACTAACGGAACAAAATTGAAGATCCAAACTTGAGTTCATACAATTTCAGCCACCTCATATTCAATAAAGGAGCCCAAATAGCTCATTGGAGGAAAGATAGCATCTTCAGCAAATGGTGCTGGCAAAACTGGATCACCATATGTAGAACAGAATTAAACCTTTACCTCTCACTCTGTACAAAAATCAACTCCAAATGGATCAAGGATCTCAACCTGAAACCTGAAACTCTGAAGGTTATAGAGGAAAAAGTTGGTACCAATCTACAAGACATAGGAGTAGGAAAAGACTTCCTAAATCAAACAGCAGCTGCACAGGAAATAAGGTCAATAGCTGACAAGTGGGACCTCATCAAACTCAAAGGCTTCTGTCCAGTGAAAGAAACAATCAAGGAAGTGAAGAGACAACCCACAGAGTGGGAAGAAACCTTCTCCAGTGATACATCTGACAGAGCATTAACATCCAGAATAGATAAACTGCACACACACAAGAAAAGAAAACAAATGACTCACTCAAAAGATAGAGTAAAGAGCTGAACAGAGACTTCACCAGTGAGGAAGTAAAGATGGCTGAGAAACATCTTTAAAAGTGTTCAACATCATTAATCATTAAGAAAATGCAAATTAAAACCACTCTAAGATATTGTCTCACTCCGATAAGACTGGCTAAGATCAAGAAAACAAGACACCAAATGCTGGAGAGGCTGTGGAGAATGGGGAACACTCATCCACTGCTGGTGAGAATGTAAACTCTTACAACCACTGTGGAAAGCAGTGTGGAGAACCCATAAAAGACCCAAAATGAGCCTACCACCTGACTCAGCCATACCATTCCCTGGTATATACCCACAAGACTTTTCCTACTACAAAGATACATGCACATCTATGTTTACTGGAGTTCTCTTCACAATAGTGAAGAGCTGGAACCTACCCAAATGCCCCTCAAATGACGAGTGGATAACAAAAATATGGTACATCTACACAATGGAGTTCTATGAAGAAAGATGACATCATGACCTCTGCAGGTGAATAGATGGAATCTGAAGCCATTATGCTGTGAAGAAACACAGTCCACCCTAAACAAATAGGGAATAGTTTTCCTCATTTGTGGATGCTAGTACCAAGTCCTCCATTTGAAAGGTAAGCTGAGCAATGTTATTGTTATATTTCTTTCTATCTGAAAGCAACTGTGATGTTATAATGTGAATCTCTTAATAAGCCCTAGAATTATCTCAGCACTTACTTTCAGATAGTAATTAATGTATATGGGCAGAAGGTATATATTCATATTTCAGACTAATAACTGTGATGTTATAATATGAATCTCTTAATAAGCCCTAGAATTATCTTAGCACTTACTTTCAGATAATAATTAATGTATATGGGCAGAAGGTATATATTCATATTTCAGACTAATATAAAATTAAAAGGAAAAAACGTGAACTCCTAAACATATATAGGAGTTAACATACAGTTTACTCCTGGAGGACATAATTCTGGTAAATATATGATGTTTATATTGGTATATTTTGGAGCAATACAATTGGGAGGGAACCACAACAATGTAAAGACTGGGTCAAAGAAAGGATTGATACAGTTAAATTCTGCCCCAGAGGAGACAGGTAGGAACTGGGTGCCTCAGCAAACTGATTGTTGATCCCTTAATCCAGCTGTCTTTGGCTTGATTGGCATTTGTGGCTGTGGGGTCGGAGTTATCCTCCCAGCTGGGTTTAAAGGTGCTGTCTTTGGCTTGATTGGATTTTGTGGCTGTGGGGGCAGAGTTATCCTCCCAGCCGGTATTAAAGGTGGGCTTGTGTGACTCTTGAGATCTGAGATCTCCTGAAGCAAGCGGAAGGTACCGGGGCACGGGCTGAAGAACCCCCACACCAACTGGGATTATGAAGAGGCATCTGAAGGAGGCAAGCAAAGCAAGCCTTCAACACAGTGAAGGGCATTTAGGACTCACACTGAAATACAGGCAAAAAGGAAAAACCCACATGCCAGGTCACGAAGAAGAGACAACACTCTAAAGGGTCAGGATAATCCTGTGCCAAGTTTTACCAACCCTATGGAAGATCCTGCAGTGGGATAATCTCTGGGGATTGCTCAGGACACAGATATCAGGAAGACAATTGGGAACATATTTAGAAGACTACATAGATTTATAAGAAATCAAAGAATTTAGAAAAGAGAATGAGGAACTCAAGAAAGGAACCTATCAGAGAGAGGAATGACAGGCTCAGAAGGAAGTGGAAATAATGAAAAGATCTCATGCTGAAAAGAAAAAGACACTCGGAAAAGCAGCGAACCAAAGAGCTACAAAAAAAGATCAAGAAGCTCCAAAAAGAAGATAAGAAATACTCTTAAAGAAATCATAGAATAGGAAATGAAAAAGGAAATCCAATACTCAATCCATTAAGAGGAAGGAATGGGGAAAAAGCCTCGAAGCAAGGAAATGGAGATAGCTGAACATAAGAAATATCAGATCCTGGAAGATTAAACACAGAACACTGAAAAACCTCAAAGAAAGAAATTATGAAAAATTTTAAAAATACATTCAAAAGTGGAACAAACGCAGGAACCGCTGTGGAACACTATGAAAAGATCAAACCGTCGCATCATCCAAAAGGAATGGAGGAAGGAGAAGAAGCCCAAAAGAATGATATTGATCACATCTTCAAAATAGAAAAATAGAATGAACTTCCCCCTCAAACCTAAAAAAAGGACAACCGAATACAATACACACAAGAAGCACATAAAACTCAAAACAGACAAGATCAAAAAAGAAATTCTCCATGCCACATAAGAGTTAAAATGCTAGACACTCCAAAAAAAGACAAAATCCGTTAAAGAGAGCCACAAGAGAAAAACAAACAAGTGACCTTATAAGGGGAAACCTATCAAAAATTACAACTTACTTCCTCAACACGAAACTATGAAAAGCAAGAAGAACGTGGAGCAAAGCCATTCCCGTGCTAAGGGGACACATAGCAAGGATGCCAACTCAGAGTACTTTACTTAGCAAAAATGTCAATTATTATAGTTGAAGGAGAGGTAAACCTTCCATGAATAAACAACTTGAAAGAACATGTCGCGGAAAACACCCAAAACCCATTCAGAGAATACTTGAAGCAGTTCAAAAGAAGCAGAAAGGAGCAAACAACCCAGGCACCTAGAAGAGAAAAATCAATAAAAGCATAAACTGCAGAAGTAAGAAACCTAAACCAAAACTACAAATGAATAATAAGGCAAAAGAAAGGCAAGACAAACCTATCAGTCATTACCTAAATATTAATGGACTAAATTCCCCCAAAAAAGATAGACTGGGAGATTTTGGCCATTTAGGAAACAGAATTCATCCCTATGCTGTCTACAAAAAAACCACATCTTATCTTCAAGGATAGGCACCACCGTAAAGTGAAGGGATGGAAAAAAAATATTTCCAAAGCAAAATGGTAACCAAAAGAAAGCAGGTTGTTGCTATTTTAATATTCGGAAAATAGAGCTTCAGTAAAGATCAGGAAGAGACAAAGAGGCCATTACATTTTTATCCAAAGGAAAAATTCACCTCAAAGATTTTTTCACAATTATGACTATATATATGCACCAATCCCAAATTCTGGTGCATTATAAGCCAAATTTGTAAAGACAATTCTCTCCAGGACCACAAGTCACCGACTAACCCCAGCACACTCAAAGTAGGAGACTTTCCAATACCCCAATGATCTCTTTGGATAGATCAATGGGACAAAGAATAACAGAGAGACATCTGAACTGAATGATATGAATACCCAAATGGACCTCATAGATTCCACCTAATATTCCACCCTAATAAAGAGAGAATACAATTTCTACTTCAGCGCCAAACGGAAATTCTCGTAGCAACAAATCGGACCACATACTGGGACACATTAGAAACCTTCAAAAATACAAAAGATTGAAATAATTGGCATGCATTCTAATCAGACCACAGTGCAATAAAGCTGCAAACATCAAACACCATCCGGACAACCCTCTCCTTTCCTACAAGACACTGGAGAACTAAACACAACCACTCTTGAATTTAATGAATGGTCCGGAAGGAAAAGAAAAAATAAAAAGCTTCCTGGAAACTGAATGACAATGACATCCAAACATCTGACAAAACCTATGGGATTCCTTAAAGCAGTCGCTAAGAGGGAAGTTTATATAGCCCTGGGTGCTACATTAAGAAACAGAAAAAGCACAAGTGAATGATCTAACTAACACTCCAGCTAAACGCACTTCATTGAGAGAGAGGCAATAACAGATGAAACCCTAATGCAACAGAACAGGAAAAAATAAAAATCAGAGCAGAATTCAAGGAAATAGAAAAAGAAAAATAAGAAACAAAAACAATTGAGCCCAAAGTTGTGTTCTTTGACTAGATAAAACAACGATGGACAGAACTCTAGCCAGTTAACAAAAAGAAAGAAGGAACAATCAAATCAATACAATCCGTTGATGAAAAGGGAAATATCACAACGACAGGAAAAGATCCAGAAAATCATATGGGATATTACAAGAACCTATTTACCCAAGTTTTTGAAACCTAGAAGAAATGGATGAATATTCTGAAATCCTGGGAATCAGCCAAAAGCTTGGCCACGAAGAGATCAGCAGCTTAAACCGACCATACATATCGAAGAAATAGTAGGATGTATGTAGTAAGGAGGTCTCCACTAAAAAAAAAAAAAAGGCCAGGCCCAGACATGTTTTCACCATTAGCCAGAAATTTCTATAAACATTTCAAAAAAACTTAAAATGTATTATGAACACATTTAAGAAGTAAGACAATCAGAAGGAATTCTCCACATTCAAATTCCTTCTATGTAAGCCAGCATCACTCTATTTATTACCAAAACTGGGCAAAGATCCAACTAAAAAGGAGAATTCTAGACCCATCTCGCCTCAGAAAACAGATGCCAAATTCTAAAACAGGATACTGGGCCAAAATTCGGCATACAGACCCACATCAAAGAAGATAATCCATCATGACAATGGATTTATTCTAGAGGTGCAGGGATGGTTCACCATAATGAAAAATCAATAAATGCCGGGAGTGGTGGTTGTTCACGCTTTAATATCCTATGGCACTGGGAGGCAGAGGCAGGTGGATGTTTGTTAGTTTCAAAGCCCAGCCTGGTTTAGATAAGTGGAGTTCTAGGACAGCTGAGGCTACAGGGAGACCGTTTCTTCAAAAAAGACCAGCAAAAAAAACAAAAAAAAAAAAAAAAAAAAAAGAAGAAAAATCATAAACACTTCAAACACATAAATGGAATCAAAGGACACAAACCACAACCATCATCTCAAATGATGCTGAAACCCCTTTGACCAAAATCCAGCATCCCTTCATGCTTATAACTTCCTAGAAGGAATTGGATTGGAGGGATCATTCCTCCATGTAATCCAAAAGCCATAATACAAGGAACCCACAGCCAATATCATTCCTAAATCGGGGAAACGACAGAGGCATTCCCTAATTAAGAGGTAGAACTCGGCAAGGCCTTCCCCCTAGTACAACTCCTCTTCAATATAGTGCTTCGAAACACTATGCGATGCTAGAGCAAAAGCAGTTAAAGGGAAATTACAAAGGAAGTACTAATTGGAAACAGAGGAAGTCAACCCTATTCCCTATTCTGCTGATGATATGTATTGTCTTAACTTAAGGGATGCTAGAAATCTCCACCAGAAGACTCTCTAGAAATGATTAAGTAGCTTCAGACAAAGTGGCAGGAATAAAATTAACCTTAATAAATCAATGGCCTGTCTTACACCAAGAACAAGCAACTTGGAGAAAGATTCAAAGAGACTTCTCCCATCACAATAAAGCCTCCAAAAAACAAAAAATAAAAAAAACTAAAAAACAAAGCTACAAAAAAAAAAAAAAAAAAAAAAAAAAAAAAAAAAAAATTTAAACTCTAAAGAAAAATTGAAACATCCGAAGAGGAAAAACCTCCCATGTCTCATGGATTGGGAATTAACTGTAAACTGGCTAATGCCATTTTAAACTGTGATAACTTCTTGCTATAGATTGTAATGCACATTCCCAATTCAAAATCACCAAGGAGTTCTTCACGAGGCTTAGAAGAACGAAATTTTTTAATCCATCTTTGAAAAACAAAGACTCACCGAATAGCCAAAGCAACCCTGAGTGAAAAGAGCTACAAGCCGGGGGGAATCTGTTACCAGACATAAAATTATACTACAGGGCTATAGTCATAAAAACAGCCTGGTACTTGGCACAAAAAAAAGACCTGTGACCAATGGAACAAAACCAAAGATCCAAACTTCTGAGCACATACAATTTCAGCCATATTATATTAACAAGGGGGCCAAGAAGCCACAATGGAGAAAAGACAGCATCTTCAGCAAGTGGTGTTGGTAAAACTGGATCACCACTTTTAGAAGAATAAATTAAACCCCTTACTCTCACCCTGTATAAAGTGAACTCCAGATGATCAAAGACCTCAACGTGAAACCCCAAACTCTGAGAGTGATAGAAGAAAAAGTTGCCAGCAGCTTAAGACAGACTAGGCAATAGGAAAAGACTTCCTAAATCAACAGCAGCTGCACAAGAATAAGGTCGCATTGACGAAAATGGCGACCTCATTAAACTACAAAGAGCTTCTGTAAATCAAAGAAACAATCAAGGAAGTGAAGAGAAATCCCACAGAGTGGGAGGAAACCTTCACTGCAGATACATTTGAACAAACCATTGATTTCCAGAATATATAACTACTCCAACAATGAAAAAAAGAAAAACAAATGACCACTCAACAGATGAAGCAAAGAAACTTGAACAAGAGACTTCACAAGTGAGGAATTAGAGATGTCTGGAACACTTAAGAAGAGTGTTCAAACATCACTAATCATTAAGGAAATGCAAAATCAAAAACCACTTTAAGATATCATCTTACTCCAATAAGACTGGCAGGATCACAGAAAACAAATGTTCCAAGTGCTGGAGAGGTTTGTGGGGAAAGGGGAACACTCATCCACTGCCTGGTGGGAATGTAAAACTTGTACAGCCACTATGGAAAGCAGTGTAGAGAAACCCTTTGGAAGACTTGGATGAATTTGCCACCCGACCCAGCGAATAACTCAGCCGATTATCCACTCTAGGCATGTACCCTCAAGACTCACCTCACAACGCAGAATACATGCACAAATGGCCAATTTTTATTTTCAGCTTCTTCTTTCACAATAGCAAGTGAGCTGGAACCAACTAGCCTGAACCACCTGCCCTCAACAATAACCGAGTGGATAGAGAAAATGTGGTTACATCTACACAATGAATTCTATGCAGCAGCTAAAGAAAGATGACATCATGAGCTTTTGTAGGAAAATGCTTGGAGCTAGAGGACATCCATGCTGAAGTGAGGTAACACAGTCCCAGAAAAACAACGATGAATCGTATCCCTCAGTCTTGTGGATGCTAGTGCCAAACTTACCTTAGTTTGTAAGTATTTTTTGTGTGTGGCCCCTGAGCTTTTGTACAAAGCAGTTGGGCGTAATGCATATTGGAAACAACAACAACAACAACAACAACAACAGAAAGGACTGCATCAAAGAACTGACTGAAACAGTGAACTTCTGCTCAAAACAGTCAACTTCCTCATGGAGAATATTGAGAAAGACTGAGAAAGAGATGAAAAGCATGTTTGGCAGAATGCATGAGCTCTGAGGGGGTGGGGGAATGGGCGGGAATACGGGTCTAGATCTGTTAAAAAATAAAAATAAATTAATGTGAAAAAAAATTCTGCCCCAAACAATAAACCTTTGCAGAGAAAAACTTTAAAAAGACTGAGAAAAAGATATAAGACATCTATGGCAAAATGCATTAACTGGAGTGGGGTGTGGGGAAGGGAAAGGGGAATATGTCTAAATTGAACTGAAAAATGATGTCTGAAATACACAAAACATCAATAAAAGTATTATATTTAAAAAAAATAGGAAGATAGAAACAGTGAGGGCTGTGCCAGGGGCCAGCACAGATGGGAGAAGCTGCAGGAGGTCGCTGGGATCCCAGAAGCACAGCTCAGGATCAAGGCCAAAGACCGCCAAGCGACCCTCATAGACACTACATATGCATTTTGGGGGAGTGACAAGAGCAGGGCCCCCCGCAATCAAGCTTCTAGTCTTCTGTGAGTCAATATTTTAATATTGTTTATCCATTTTATTTTAGCATATGTACAATTAATATATTAATGCTTATATGTTTTTAAAAAAATTTTTAGTTATTTTTATTTTATGTTTATGAGTGTTATGCCTGCATATACGGAAGTGCACCTGTGTCCTGTAGTGCCCTCAGAGAAGAGAAGAGAGTGTTGGATCTCCTGGAACTGGAGTTGTGGAGAGTTGTTGGCCACCATGTGAGTGCTGGGATTTGAACCTGGGTTTTCTGCAAGAACAGTGTTCTTAACTGCTGAGCCATCTCTCTAGCCCCTTAATGCTTATATCTTACATAAAATATTTTATGATAAGCTTTGAGAGGAGGGAAAGTTATGTGCTAATCATAAAATATTTGAAAAACCAGAATTCCTTCCTGTTTTCCTGTTTCTGGTTCCAGCCTCTTCCAGTTTTGGTCTGGCTGATTTCTTTGGCTGTGGCGATGCATCTGAATGAAGTCAATTAGCATAGCCATGATGGAAGAAAATAACTTCACAGCTACAGAGCCATATTGTTCCCTCAAAAGTCTCTCTACTGCCCCCATCTCCTACCCTCAAACAAAAACGACACAAGCACATACAGAGCTTCATGCCTCAATTTGGTAAAAATGAAAAGAAATTTCACAATGATCATATAAAATTCACTTTCACTGATTTACAATTTTCTTATTGTGCTGAAAGTGTTATTCCAACAGTCAACTAAATTCAATTTCTCTAAATGTTGGCTTCCCAAACCAATAAGACATCTCATTTCATTTGTAAGTTTAACATAAAAAATAAAGTAGCCAGGCATGGTGTGCATGCCTTTAATCCCAGCACTCTGGAGGCAGAGGCAGGGGGAGCTCTCTGAGGTCAAGGCCAGCCTGGTCTACAGAGCGATCTCCAGGCCAGCTGGGGCTATAGGGAGATCCTGTCTCAAAAAATTTTTTTCTTTATTTTTAACTTATATGTATGAATATTTTGCCTGTGTTTATGTATCACATGCATGCAATGCCTGCGGAGGTCAGAACAAGGTGCTGAATCCCCTGGAACTGGAGTTACACACTATTAGCCACTATGTGGGTGCTGGGAACTGAACCTAGATCCTCTGCAAGAGCATCCAGTGCTCTTAAACCATTGAACCATCTCTCCAACCTTTTCTTTCTTTCTTTCTTTCTTTCTTTCTTTCTTTCTTTCTTTCTTTCTTTCTTTCTTTCTTTCTCTCTCTCTCTTTATTTCTTTCCTCTTTCTTCTCTCTCTCTCTCTCTATCTGTCTCTCTCTGTCTCATAGAGATCTGCCTGCCTCTGCCTCCCAAGTACTAGGATGCCACCACACCCAGCAAAAATAAATTTTACAAAATACATTATTTATCATTGTTTTTATGTATATTTTGCCTGCATGTATGTAAGTGTACTTGTGTCGTGCAATGCCCATGGAGGTCAGATAAGTGTGTCAGATTCCCTGGTACTGAAGTTACAGATGGTGGTTAGCTGCCCTGTGGGTTCTGGGAATCAAACCTGGGTCCTCTGAAAGAGCAGCCATTCCTCTTAACTGAGCCATGTCTCCAGCTCTAAATACATTTTTAGAAAGAAATAAAGGCCACATGGGTGGTTGGGATTCATTTTAGGATTATTATTCATGCTAGGTTAGGATTCTCTTTGATCCTTAAACATTAGATTGTACACAGTCCTACCATAAAATGTCTTATAAATAAACATCAAGCAATTCCAGTTTCCTTGTCTGTGTGCTTTCTAAATGCAAAAGAGAAGGGGAGTGAAGATTTCTTTAACATCCGCTATGATATTTTCTCAAACCTAAAACACAAGTTTCCTTTTTTACCTTTCCATGTTCTTAAAGTGAGAAAAACATCTTGTCAATCTCCACCTGTAAAGTCTTATTGCTACTCCTTCCAGCTCTCAAAAAATCAATAAATTGATGGATTATCATATTACTTGCTGTACTTTAAAACTTGGGAAATGTGACTCACAGTGAAGATGATCACACAAATCATTTTATTTAACTTTCTGAAACAGGTATATGTGTTGTCATTGTACGGAAGCAGGAATTATACACCGTGCTTCATCCACTAACCCAAACACGAGGGACATAAATGGCTGGAGCTTACTTCTGTCTCCTTCCTGCTGTAGTCTTGTACATTGTACACTATAAAGAAGAGAGACGTAGGAAACAGAAGTCATCTAGGAGAAGTGCTTCTGAAAACTGTCTTCTGCAGGTGAGGTCCTATCTACCACCCTTCTTCTTAGCTTTATCCATTGCCAAAATGAACTAGAATAATTATGAATGCTTATAAAGCCATTTCTATTCTTTCCTTAGGTTAAACCATTGCTTTAATTGTTGGTCATTTCATTGTTTTTTTATTTATTTGGTTTTGTTCCTACTGTATAGCTCTGGCTGACCTGGAACTCACTATATAGACCAGGCTGGTCTGAACTCAGAGATCTAGCTGCCTCTGCCTCCCAAGTGCTGGGATTAAAAGCTTGCACCAGCAAACCCTGCTTCATTGTCTTCTTCTTCTATTTTTTTTTTTATAAAAGAAAGAGTTTATTTGATTTATGATTCCAGAAGGATTAAAATCCATCCAAAATGGTGGGAGAAGCAAGGTGACTACATCAGAAAGCCAAGTGATCACATCTTCAAGCAGGTACAGGAAGTAGAGAGAGAGTTAGACTGGAAATCTGGTAATGCTTAAGAACTCTTTTTTTTCTTTTTGAGACAGAGTCTCCCTGCTGACTTGGCTGTCCTGGAACTCGCTCTGTAAACCAGGCTGGCCTTGAACTCTCAGAGATCTGCCTGCCTCTGCCTCCTTAGTACTAGGATTAAAGGTGTGCGCCACCACACCCGGCTGTCATTGTCTCCTTTTAAACCAATGAGGGAGACTCGAAGGGCAACTAGCCAAAAATCTTCTAAGAGTGAATGCTGCCTTGCTGTTGAGGAATGGTTGAGCTGTCCTGAGATAATGCCCTGGAACTGTAGCTTAGACTTTCCTGGTGGGAAAACAAATGATAACATCATAATGTTTTCCATGCATTAAAAACATGGAACAATGTTCAGTTCAGTCGTATGGCTCATTTCAATCTGGGTAAGTACTTTCCCAAAGCAGTTGCTTATTTCACTCAACTCTTTTTCCCTAAAAATGAACAAACCCAAAAGCATCCTGGCATAGGGCTAAGTAGTTCCTGTGGTGTTGCTTCAAAGCATCATGTGTATTAATTGACTCCATTAATTGAATACTCCTAGAAATTGAATGTTAATTACTCACCTTTGGGATACAGTGGAACATCTACATCTAAAGCTCACAGACATAGTGGAACAGGGTGTGGAGAGAATATCAATGCATCTTTCACCTCTTACTAGCAAAGCATTTTCATGCAACAAAAGGCTACAACTGGCCAAAATATAGAGACTGGGAGACTGCAGAGTGTGTGTCCCTGCATAGAGCTCATATTAAACCTCATCCACCCAGGGCTCAGCTGCTATTGCAGAAGAGGGGGCAGGAAGATTGTAAGAGCCAGGGGTGCAGCATGACCATAAGGAAAGAGTCTTCCAGGCTTCTGGGCAGGAGGCCCCAACCTTAGCCAAGCAATACTTGGCAGCCTAATCACTGCTGGGAGACTGGAAGTTGATTTTCTTTTTTTTTTTTATTATTTCTGTATGTGTACGAATGTACTGTCTGCATGTAGGTCTGTGCACCCGTGTCGTGCAATGCCGCGGAGTTCAGAAGAGGGTCTCGGATTCCCCTGGAACTGGAGTTCTCCTGGAATTGGAGTTACAGACGGTTCTCAGCCGCCATGTGGGTGCTGGGGATCGAACCCGGGTCCTCTGCAAGAGCGGTCGGCGCTCTTAACCGCTAGGCCATCCCTCCAGCCCCGAAGTTGATTTTCTTTAAGGGAATGAAACTAGATAGGCTGACCAGGCTCTAGAGGATGAACTCACACCAAGAGACATCTGGGATCACAAACTTGACTCTGATAAGCTTTAACAAATATGACAGAATGTAGTCAGGCTGTAGGGGAGTTACAGATAGGGGAGGTAAAATTTCAACAAAAATATAATGGAAAAAACAGAGAACAATAAAAAAAAAAACTGTTTAACAATGTGGCTCTCACCTTTTCTTTCCTCACAGCAAAAAGATATTTACATTCTATGATCCAGTTTTATAAGCGATCTCCAGAGAACAAACTTAGGTGTGGAAAAACTATTTCCTCATTGCTAGCATTAGAATTTATTTTTAAAAATTAAAATGATAAAAAGTTAATGGATTTGGTGGAAATTATTCAATTACGTAATCGTGTAATTGATATAAATGTAACCATTTTGTGGGCACCAACAAAATGTGACTTATATTTTATTTTGAAAGAACTTGCCCAAAGTTAATGTTCATAAGGTAAACTAAAGAGGTGAAAAAATACCTTGTAAAGATTCCAATTAATTGTTCTGAGTCCTGGGGACATATTGTTAGCATGGGGATGTAAGTGAGGACAGCAACCTAGTGCATCATATGTACCAGATCCCTAAGAAGCAAGTCTGTTCATTCCCAATGAGAGCCAAGGTTCAGGTCTGAAAATACCAGGAGAAAGATGGTATCACATTGACTCACTGAGAAAAAAAATCTTTCCCTAGGCTTGTGACAGAGAGGAGAGTACTGAGCACTTGGGATAAGTTAGCCCCAAGGAGGAGACAGGGACCATGGTGACCGCAGCCAATCCGAGTTGCAATGATAGAAAGTGAGGAGAGCAACTGGCCCTCTGTCTTGCTGTCATTTCAGGCAAAAGCAAAAGGCTGCTCCCACTCCAGCCCCCTCTTCTTTCCTGGAAACGGCCTCTGCAGCAGCTCAGCACAGGGAGAATTCAGGTCTGGGGACTGGGGTGGATGAAAGGTTAGAGAACGGGTCTGTCAACACAGCCAGACGTCTGGCCACAGTGCTCTTCCACTTGGACAATCTTGAATGTGGACACTCAGTATTTGGCAAACACCCTAATGCTGAGCTAGTGCTGAGTGTTTCGTGTTCAGTTCCCTAAAACAAGATGCCCACACATATGGAGATTAATCAGAATTACCGTCATCAGATTTGTTGGTGACAGTCAATGTGGCTTTAGCTTTAGTTTAATAAAAATCATGATAGACCCTTGATACACAGGGCTCAGGATTTTTTCTCTATTAACAGGCTCCAACTCACAGGAAATTAAGGTTAATCAAAAATCAGAAATAAGAATTAAAGTAATTTTGTTCCATTTCTACAAGTAGGCTTAATTTTAGAACTTAAATAGATTGTACACTATATTTTATTTTAAGATATATATTAAATGGAGCTGGAGAGATGGCCTAGCAGTTAAGAGCGCCGACTGCTCTTGCAGAGGACCCGGATTCGATCCCCAGCACCCACATGGCAGCTGAGAACCGTCTGTAACTCCAATTCCAGGAGAACTCCAGTTCCAGGGGAATCCGAAACCCTCTTCTGACCTCCGCAGCACTGCAAGACACGGGTGCACAGACTTACATGCAAAAAAGTACATTCATACACATAAATAAATAAAATAAAATTTAAAAAAAAGATATATATTAAATGACTCTTCTTTAAGTTAGAAAGGGAAAGATAAATCTCTATTCTATGAGATAGCAAATAAACATTGAAAAATGAATGCTGGGCTGGAGAGATAGCCTAGCGGTTAAGAGCGCCGACTGCTCTTACAGAGGACCCAGGTTCGATCCCCAGCACCCACATGGCGGCTGAGAGCCGTCTGAAACTCCAATTCCAGGAGAACTCCAGTTCCAGGGGAATCCGACACCCTCTTCTGACCTCCGCGGCATTGCACGACACAGGTGCACAAACCTGCATGCAGACAGTACATTCATACACATACAGAAATAAATCAAACTTTAAAAAAAATTAAAAAAAAAAGAACAAGAAAAAGTGATGCCTAAAGCATTTATTTAATTTGAGAGTTTCAGTGGAGAGAGATGACTCAGCTGTTTCAGAGCACTGGCTGCTCTTGTGCAGGGGGACCCATAGTTCCATTACTAGCCCCATGTGGCAGCCAACACTCATCCTTAACTCCAGTTGCAAGGGTAACCATGCCCTCTTCTGGTACAAGCACTGCACACACGCACAAGTGCAATTACATACCTCAAATCAAAATACACACATAAAGTATCGAAATAATTTTTAAAACAAAAAAAATTAGAGACTTCCTTTTGTGAAGCTGTTGCAGAAGTGGAATGAGGACTGAAAAACTGCAGAAAAAGGGAGATTAAAATGGCAGCTAACTATATATAGAGTACAAAGTTGGGAATCTAAACAGATGCAAACAGAACTGACTGGGAAAGAGACCATAAAAGAGAGGGAACATAAAAGAACAGGAGAGAAAAGAGAGGGAAAAGAAGAGAGAAAGGAAGGATGGGGAGAGGAAGGGAGAGGAGGAAGAGGAGAGGGAAGCAGAAGGAACTCAGAAATTTAAGGAGGCAAATATCAAGATGGTCTGCATAAAGATATGCACAGTGAGAGAAATGTAGAAAGAAATAAACAGAAATATTGGGTTGTGAATATAATAAAGCCCTGTTTTTCATCACAGAGCTGCCTTCTTACTTGTACAAGAAATCTTTAAGTATTTGGTTGCCTTCACTGCATTGGGGAAGAAATAACACTGAGAGTTCTGTCATTGTTTCTTATACATGCAGCAAGTAATCATTAAAGCCTCACAAATTAGGCTTTGTTCCACACACTTGGGTGAACAAGGCAAATGGCCGGCCTGCCTGCATTGTGCAACTTGTTTTTCAAGATGGAAAACTTTAGTCCTTGTGGTGTGTGGTAAGGGGAGTGATTATACAATCAATTATGACTGGCAGTCCCATCAAATACAGTGGGGAAGAGCAGTTCCCAAGTAGAATGATGTTCAAATGGAATTAGGGATGAGTTGCTGAATGAAACAGATCCAAAATGGCCTGGGACCACTTCCAGTTCTTTTCCAAAATGGAAAGCAAGAAAGAAAGAAAGAAAGAAAGAAAGAAAGAAAGAAAGAAAGAAAGAAAGAAAGAAAGAAAAGAAAGAGAAAGAAGAAAGAAATAGAGTAAGCAACAAAGAAACAAAGAGATTAGTTTTACCCAATTTACCTTTTAAATGACTTATAAGAACCTTGGCCTAGGCCTGTCTAATCCAGGTAATAATTAAAGATCCAGTTTCACATTATTAGGGTCCTTATGGAGGGACATAAATCTATAAACTTAAAAAGCTTAGAAAATCTGAAGTAAGATAAACTTAAAGAAACCCACATGAAGACACATAATAAATTCAGAGCACTACAAAGCTCAGTTTACTGTGGCCAGAGGGACCAGGCATCGCCCACACCCACCGTCTGGCACCCAGGTGAACGCCAGAGGATTTCTCCTCTGAAACAATAGGGTACAAAGGGAAGGCCACAAGACTTTTCAAGTACTGAAAGAAAATAATTAATTGCCAACTCTGAATTCTATAACTGATGAAATAATTTCTCAATAATAAAAGTGAAATAAAGGCATTCTCATATGAAATAAAGCAAGAGAATTTGTCTCAGCCAACTTACTCTTAAAGAATGGTGAAGATAAATTATTTAAACCAAAAGAAAATGATAAAAGAAGCATTGAAAAAAACAATTAATAAAACCAAATATGGCTGAATATGTACACTATTCTGCTTATAATTTTATAAATAATATTCAATTAAAAATTATATGATCTGTATAAATAATAGGCTACCATTAAAAAATACCACAGATTGTATGGCTTAAACAACAGGCTCATTTTTTCATAGTTCTGTAATGAGGGGGTCCAAGAGCAAGATTCTAACAGCATTCAGATTCTAGAGAGTCTGAGGATTGACAACTTTCTTCCCTGTCCTCATATGACTGTCTTGATGTGAGCTTGCTGAAGTGGGACTAGAAAAGAGAGAGAGAGAGAGAGAGAGAGGGAGAGAGAGAGGGAGAGAGAGAGAGAGAGAGAGAGAGAGAGAGAGATCTGTGTCTCTCCTTTTAAGAGTACTAATCACACTGGATCAAGGTCCTCATCTCACAATGTCATTTAACCTTAATCACCTCCTACTGCCACTGTCCCCAAACACAGCCACGGAGGGCATAAGGGTTTTAAGGTGTCAGTATGGAGGACAGAGACACTGCATCCATTCCATTCTGAAATTCAAGACAATAGTACTTCAATGACAAATTAGTAATAGTATTAGAATGAAAGCAAGGTTCCATGCTACATTCAAATAAGTAAAATGTTGATGTAAATAGACTATAATTACAGAGGCAGGGAGGAGATGTAACTTAAAGAGTAACAACTGAGTGCCTGGCGTGGTGGCACACACTTTAAATCCCAGCACTCTGGAGGCAGAAGCAGGCAAATTTCTTTCACATCAAGGCCAGCCAGGCGACAAAATAAAACAAATAGTAAGATAACAGAGAGCAGAACTGGCAGACAAACTCACCTGAAAAGGAAACAGGCCTCCATGGAGAAGAGGATGAAAAAAGTTAAAAAACAAAACAATAATCAAATCGATGCTCTGTCCTGTCCCTCTCTGAAATCATCATAACTATGCCTTTTAATATTTGATTTTTATATATATATCAGATAATGTTTCAGCCTACAACATGGACAATGTGTGCTCTGCCACATCAATTGGAAAAGCTACTTTAATAACTAAAGATGAAATTCCTAGCTGTTCTTAGGAGAAACTAAATCTCTCCCCTGGCAAAGCGGAAGGGGGCAGAAGGGGGCAGCTGTTGTGCTAGCTTGGTTTTTGTGGTGGTGAATTTTATGTATCAACTTGGGTGGGTTAAGGGACATCCAGGCAGCTGGTAAAAAGTTATTCTGGGTGGGTCTGCACAGGTGTTTATGGAAGAGTCTACTGCTGGAATCAGTAGATGGAAAGAAGAAAGAGCCAGATGATCAGGCACTATCCAGTGTGTGAAGACCCAGGTAGCACAAGGCAGGGAAGAGCATGCTGCCTGTATCTCTTGGTGCTGTGACATCTCTCTTCTATTTTCTCTTGTCCTGTGAAATCACACTAAGCATTGCCTTGGTTCTCCAGCCTGAAGATAACATTTTTCTTGGATTTCTTGACTTTCATCTTCACATGAGCTGATTTCCCTAACATTTCCCTCTTGTATACTACTATTCACAGTATTCATCTGAAGAACCTTAACTAATACAATATCCAAATATGACTAGCCTGATGATGTTTCTCAGTCATTCTAAAATAATTATTATCTCAAAATCTGGTGATACAACATTGAAGACTTGCATCCCTCTCACCCCAAACAAGGTAGCATCTACCTAACAATGCACATGAACACATTAAAGGTAGTAGCCAATCAGTCATAGATGCAGCTCACACTGTCAGTGTGTTCCATGGGAGGGTAGTATGACAGTCACATAGTGTATTACCTGGATTGAAAGAAGGTGCCTCAAACCCACCAATGTGCATGTGGATTTTCACTTTATAAAATTCAGATTATTACAGCAAACAAGGGAAAAGAAAGCTCATCATTCTCACTGTGATGGCTTTATACTTTCACCTCATCTTTCAGCTTTCTAAAGAAAAATTGAAGTTATAAAGATGTGGAGTATTCTAAGAAGAAAATTTTCCATCTCATTTAGTTCCTGAATTGGATTATTTGTGATAGTTAAGTTTGTGTGCCAAAAATGTAACTTTTCATGTTCCTAAGAAGGAACTTAGAAATGGAAATGTGATTTCTGAAGCTGAAGGCTGAAAAACAAGATATTTAGTTCACTGGAAGAAAAAAAGAAACAAGCGTGAAGGTCACCATCAACAAGACTCGAGATTCAATACTAAGCCAGCCTCTAACTTGCTGAAACACTGAACAAGTCCCTGATCTCTCCTGACCGCACAGAAAAAGCAGTGAGGGTGTTCTGAAAACCAGTAGATGGAAACAACTTTCAACACACCAGGAAAAGATAGCTACCAGAACACTTGGGTTTTTATGGGGAAAAAAAAAAAATGAAACAAAACAAAAACAGTTGTCTTTGCTCTACAGAGTTCCCAGAGCCAAAAACTCCTTTTATATTGGGAAGGGGAGTTGAGACCCATAGTCACAGGTTTGCTGAGAGAGGGAAGTTTGGCAGTGTGCTAAAGATACGACCACTGACATCCCCCACATAAGGACTCTAGCACTGTGTGCCACCGAAAGGGCATTTCAGAAGGTGGCAGACAATACACAGAGTGTGACTCTGACTAGAAAATGAGCTGAGGTGACCAGATTAAAACACAGAGACCACTGACTTCATCTTCGATTCCTTGCAAAATCAAGTTTCCTCTCTGAGAGATTGTCAATAGCTCCCTGAATGCTAAGGTGAAAGTCGATGTCTAAAATCTGATTGAAAAAACAAGACTTTAGCTTTTTGAACACTCGTGATTTCATTCCAAGGTCAAACCAGTTATGTTACAATCAGATGTAGACAATAAAAGGAAAGGCTGATTTCAGCAAGGCTGGAGTCTGAGTCCTCTGTCATTAACAAGTGTTTTTTATTAATGCTTCTCTGGAACAAAGAATTGCCTTCCTCAATAAGAAATGGATTCTTATTTTACTGCTAATCAAAATTTTCAAAGCAAAAATTAATCACCTGGTGACTTACACCATTTTTCAGAAGCCATTTTTATTTTTTTTTAATTGTGTGTGTGGGAGGCATTTCATGTTCATGTTCACGCAAACACCTGCAGAGGCCAGAGTTGTCACATCTCCCTGGAACTGAAGTTATAAGTGCCCAAAATGGATGTTAGAAACCAAACTGAGGTCTTCCGCAAGAGCAGTACACCTTCAGCACCCAGAAGCCATATTTTTGGATTTGAGAGTTTGATCAAGTGTTGATTCTAAGATATTAGACAAATATTCAGTTTAGTCAGGAAATAGTGATTCTGGTTGCATCTCTATCATCTAAGGGACCCTGACTAATCCATAGTTTTTCAGTGAAGTACATGCTGTAGTTTTAGCTAGATATGATGTTGGAGGAATCCATATGGGAGTTGGTGAATCTCAGGTTAAGTTGAAAATGGTCTGGAAAATGGCTTATTGATGGGTTATAAACAAGGTCATTAAAATGATACCAATGTGTTCTCTAAAAAGATATATATATATATATATAATATATATTATATATATAAAAAGACCATCCGTCAGAGATAGAGGAACACGAACATTACTGACATTTATCTGCATATTTAGAAAGCACCACACATCTTCCATTTATAGATAAGAAAAATCAGAAATTTTAGAGGTCAGTAATTTTTTGTTGGTGGTGTTTTTTTGAGACAGGGTCTTAGTCTGACCTCAGATTTATATGTAGTCCAGAATGGCCTTGAACTTCAGATCCTGCTGCCTCTACCTCCTAAATGCAATATTTCAGCCACACTCCACCATACCCAGTTTTATGCAAGGCTGATGATCAAACTCAAGGCTTCACGCAATGCTAGGCAAGCACTAGACCAGCTGAGCCACACCCTCAGCCCCCACTTCAAGGCTACTCTTCGGTAAGTGGCAAAAGCAAAAGTAATACACAGAACAAATAATAACCAGATTATTCTCTCTGCTCCACACATTTCTTCACTTAGAGCTAATGGGAGAAAAATTGACAGAATTTCTGGTCAAAGGAATGTAGAGTTAAATAGATTTAGTGAAAAAAGTAATACTTACAAAGTAAGGAAATAATCATCACATTAGTAACAGTGATCAATTAACCTCCATTACTTAAGAAAGAAAAATTATTAAATATACAAGTAAAGGAAACACACTACAGATACCATGCCTTCATAGTCTGAAAGAAATTTTAATATAAAGATCAACATCTTTATAAAATTTTATTTTGGTTTTTGAAAGATGAAGAAAGCAACAATCTAGATCTTCTAAATAAATTTGAGTGACCGGAAGTGACAGCACAGGATGACTTGCAAATTCGTACTGTTTCCTTGTAAATTTCTGTGTGAGGTTTTATTAGAAACAAAAAACAACTTTAGAGACATTCAACCATTTTAAAGGGAAGCAGCTTTTCCTACAAATCCAGCATCCCCTTAGTGGCAACCAGAATGAGTGTTCACTGAGTAGCTGTGGTCGCACAAACCACCCACAGGGGGCAATCACTGGTAGATTGCACTTTCCAAAAGTGGCTTCTGCAGTAACTCCAATCTCATATTTTTCCAGAATCTTCCAACTCTTTCATCAAGAAACAGTTTAATTCTGCTCTCTTTCAATCTTAGCATGTATGTGACTTGCCTGTAACTAACTCATCAAATGTGACAGAAAAGTGACTGAGGGACTTAATAGCCTGAGTCATAAAAGGCAAGGCAGGCTCCACCTTGCTAAACAGAACCATTTCCAATGCTTTCCGCCTCAATGAAAGAATAATTGACTTGAGCCATTCTTGTGAAGATGTCTGTGTCACATAGACACCCAGGAGGAAACTCTGAGGCCACCTGGACAGAGAATATCTGGTCAGTACCTGGCAGCATCAGCCTCTTGTTTTTCCAAACTAATAATCAAACTACCAGAGTCAGGATCACCCAGCCAAGGCCTGGTCTAAACACCAGAGAAGCAACACCATGATTATTCTAGCTTCAGACTCTAATTCATGAATTGATCATTTTCATAGTAATTACTAATACAAATTATGATCAGAACCCCTGGACATCACAAAAGAGTGGGTAGGGATACCACCACATTGCCCAACAGTATTCTCTATGTAAGTTTACTGCAAGTTCCTTCCTCAGTCCCAAGAATGCTATACCTCTATTACTGGGAGTTGGAGAAGGCCCAGAGCTTGCCTATGCTCACAAATCAAATAACACCATAAGAAGTACAGTGAGGGGACTGAGAGATGGCTCAGTGAGAAGAGCACTGGCTGTTCTTGCCGGGGACCCTGGTTCGATTCCCAGCACCCACATGGTAGCTAACAACTGTCTTAACTCCAGTTCCAGAGGAATCAGATGTCCTCTTCTGACCTCTGCAGGCATTGCATGACACAAGTGCATTTACCTACATGCACGCAATACACTCATACACATAAAGTAAAAACTAATAAAATATTTTTTTCAAAAGGAAATATAATGAGGAAAGATTTGACATATTTAGTTGCTGCATAACACATCCATATGGTGAATGATATAGGCATATTCATCACTTCATCTTGTGTATAGTTGAGGAAAACACAAAGCAAAGAAGTGACTGCAAAATCAAACGTGTAACAGAATTAGCACATAAAGCTTACCAGATCTTCCCATTTGGGGTCATTATTTCAATCTAATCAATTTATCTATAACTTGGAAAGATAAATTATTTCTCCTACCTTGATCCCCTGTGGATTGCATGTCTTTTCTTCAGCATAAAAAAAAACTTTATTCAAAAGTTGTTGATTTAATTAGCCTATAAATTTGAAAATTAGGGGCTGGAGAGATGGCCTAGCGGTTAAGAGCGCCGACCGCTCTTACAGAGGACCCGGGTTCGATCCCCAGCACCCACATGGCGGCTGAGAACCGTCTGAAACTCCAATTCCAGGAGAACTCGAGTTCCAGGGGAATCCGAGACCCTCTTCTGACCTCCGCGGCGTTGCACGACACGGGTGCACAGACTTGCATGCAGACAGTACGTTCATACACATACAGAAATAAATAAAATTAATTTTAAAAAATTTAAAAAAAAAGAATCACCTCTTCTAAAAAAAAATTTGAAAATTAAACACACTTCTGCATCACTGTAGAACTCTTGTTGAAATTTCTCAATTTGCTTTATTTGGGGCAATCCTATGGATTGGGACTGCAGTTGGTACCACTGACCTTATAGCCAATAAGTTCTGTCAAAGAAGGAAAACTTTTAAGGTTGAACTAGAATGCCTAGAGCCCAGTGCAGAGCCCACTCCCTGGAGAGGATCCACCATTTGCTTTGATTCAAGCTTCTTGCTGGAAGTCAACACAAAAGCAACAACCCAGCTATGCATGGCACTAGAACATGCCTTTGATCATATCATTCACTGTAGACTTATTTCTGGGTTCCTGAAATCTCACATAATGCCAGTGTTACTGTTGAGAGACACTGTGTCCTCACCTGATGGCACAAGGATAACTCAGGTTCCACAGATTCTTTTTATTCTTTTCATCTACCACCCTTGGGAACTCTTTTGGAATAGGAAAGTAAATCCACTTAAAAACAACATATAGCAATGTAATGAAAAATTAAAATACACATATATATGTAATATATATATTATATATATATATATATTATACATATATAAGAAAAGGTACTGGGATTCAATATTTCAAGCTAATCTAGTTCAAATTCAGCTACATATTCAAATGTGCATGAACTAGACCTTCAAACTCACAAGTATTTTTCAAAATAAGTCAGGTTCTTTTTTTTACTTCCCCAGAGCTACCCAGCTCCATTTTTCTATCTCTACCTCACAATCTCCTCTGCCTTAGAAGACTAGCTTTACCAGCATAGTATAGTTAGCACATGAATGCATGAATATACAAATGCTTCACCTACAAATGACTCACTTAACGATGCCTTTCTACTCTTGCTGCTCTTAAAACAAACATAAATCCAGCCAATGCTTACAGAACTGACTGCTAGATAGCATTTGCCTAGATGATGTTTACTTCATTGTGCACACGAGCCACTTTTTCCATCCTTCCTGGGACCTGCATGGCTTTTTATTTACTTCGTTACCTTATTCTAGTCTACAAAAAAGAGACATAGATGGTGGCTAGGCCTTTGCTTTTAAAAATGAGAGGTCACCCAGAGGCAGATTTGTTTTTAAAGCATAAGAATGAAGTAGATCCATTATGTTCCTGCTCTTAAGAGAGTTTATCACACTGAAGAGTTAAGTGTTTAGATTTAGAAGTTGAGAAGAGAGAGATTTACAATTATGAACTAGATGGAGATAAAGGGATGAGTTTGGAGCAGAACAGCAATGGCCCAGACAGGAAGCCACTTTCTGCAGGCACCAGGAGACTGATAATGATTTCAGTTGTCAGTATAATCAAGCAAAGATGCATTTCTATTAAAGACCCTGCAAAGGAGGACCCTTCATCTCCTTGGTACATACCTCCCCTCTATTCTGTTGACCAGCAGATGTTAGCACACCTGCATTATGAAGAAAGCTCAGTCACAATGGGCCATGGAAGTTGGGTAAGCACTTCTAGAGACCTGTCACCATCTCTACTACCCTTTCATGGAAATATGCTTTCTTCTTCAAAAAATTCTATACAGATGGAGGACCCTGAACTGCCACCATAAGGTAAGAACTGTCTTCGTTTCCTTCTTTTCACTTTATTACTGTTGCCAATTATCCTGTTCAATCCTAAAGAAGAAGAAAAAACTCCACCATGTTAATCAAACTTTAAGTTTCTATTAAAGTGTATTAGAATTTAGAGACAATTTGATATTATATTTTTGTTTCTTTATAGCATGGCATAAAATACAAAACATGTAAGATTAAGTTTATGAAAGCAGTGTGGCTCCCAGGCTTGCAGTCCTAGATCCATATGAAGCTGAGGCATGGGATTGCAAATTCTGCCTACCCTGTAGAGTAAATTCTAGACCAGCCTGGGCAACTTAGTGAGCCCTTGTCTCAAATTAAAAAATAAAAGGAGATCTGGGATATAGTTCAGCAGTAGAATACATGACTATTGTGTGAATCCCTAGGTTCAAACCCAGTAATGAAAAAAGAAAGAAAAGTAAAGAAAAAAGAAAACAATACTGCGATGTTTGATATTTAGTATATCACAAGATGTATTGTTCTATGATATACTAAATATCTTGACAAATGAAAGGCAGAGTTTCCTCTGCTTTTCCTTCTGCCTCTGATTTCCCTCAAGTACCTACTCTAAGCTGGTTTTCTCATTTTATGAAAAGCTAAATATGAGACTTCTAGTTTGAGGTGGCCTGTGATTTTACCAACTCTGATACTACATCGCCCAGTTTTTCCTATGCTCATTGTTGATAAAGTCATAAGTGAATACCGAGGATGCTAGTCACCAAGACCAAAGTCCACGCATGATCATATGTCACAGTGTCTGCTATAGGCCAGGGACTCCGAAGTGATGAGGATGCAGGGTCTGGGAGACGCCCTTAATGGCATCAAGGAAGGAAAGGCACATGCTAGTATGAGGTGGGAGAGTGCTCATTAAACAGAACCATGAGATAGCTGACTAATGAAAACCCATGCCCTGCAATAACAGTCCAGTTTGTCCATCCAGGAAGCATCTGTAAAAGTAATCCCACCTTCTACTGCCGGCCTAGCTCTATATAAAACTGAAAATAAGGACTGATTCCTGAATGCATAGGCTCCTTTAAACAACTGAGTTTGCCCTTTATCCTTCTGATCCATTGGCACCTGCATTTCCTTGTAGATTGTAACTCTGTCCTGAGATGAGGTTCAGGGTATGAAAAGCAGTACCAGGTGCGACCACAGCCACCAGAGCTCTACAGGTAGTCGAGATGTAAGGCCATCTGTCATGACATAGGTTAAAGAAGAGCTATAGATTGTTGGGGAGAGAGAGAGAGAGAGAGAGAGAGAGAGAGAGAGAGAGAGAGAGAGAGAGAGGAGAGAGAGAGAGAGAAGAGGGGTGAGGAGAGGAGTAGATGGAGGAAGAGGGAGCCGGGCGGAGAGGGAGGAGAGGCGGGAAGAGGAGGGAGGAGGAAGGAGGAGAGGAGGAGAGAGAGATGGCTCCCAACAGTTAAGAGCACTGACTGTTCTTGCAGAGGGTCCAGTTCAGTTCCCAGCACCCACATGAGGGGCAACAACTGTCTGTAACTCCAGTTCCAGGGGATCCAACACAGCTTTTCTGGCCTCTGCAGGCATTGCATGACACAGGTGCATTTACACACATGCAGGCAAAACACTCATACACATAAAAAGTGAAATTAATACATAAACAATGTTTGCACTTGGAGGCCAGAGGCAGACCGGATCTTTGTGAGTTCAAGGCCAGCGGTCTACAGATATGAGTTCCAGGACAAAGGGGCTACAGGGAAATCAGTCTTCACAAAAAGACAAAAAAAAAAAAAAAAAAAAAAAAAAAAATAAGAGCTAGAATGTTGCCACTAAATTTATTATCCAAACAAGAGCTTTTAGTCCACATTGCGGCCTAAACAAGAAGAAGTCATTAAGAAATGGCTCCAAAGCCTCTAAATCCTTCCTTTAGATATTGAAATTTAGTAAAAATGAGGAATCTTCAAAACTGTATTTTTAAAGTTTTTCAAGGCATTCTTTTAAGTCAGGTTTGGAGCATACTGCCCTAGAGGGTAAAAGTCTTCTAGCGTAAGAAAAACCGCAGGCCCACATTAGCCGTCTCACAGGATGTACAAAAATGGATACTGATTCTAAACATAAACTTGGGTAGGAGCTCTGCACTTTACTTCAACATATAAAACTTAAAGTGGTTAGGACACTACAAGCAAAAGCACAGTGGGATGGAGCCAACAAAAAAAAAAGAATATCGGTACCTGTCAAACACTGACAGCCCACCGCTCTTCAGGGGGTCTCTCTTACTTTTTAAATAGAAAGAAGAATTGTCAACCTAGAGTTTAAAAAAATTCCATCACATCACAAAATGAAAAAAATAAATAACTTAAAAGGAAAAGCATTTATTTTTTGACAACACAGTAGCAAAGCTAAATAGAGATAATAGTGTCAAAGTATAATTTTCAGTTAGAAACAAAACTTTCATAATATTACAGAGTAAAAACCTATCACTTAATAGTAAAGTGATCGTCCAAAGATAAAGTTGGATCATGAGGATTCAAGAATATATCTTTATATATATCTTATATATATATATATAATCTATTTATATACATGACTACTGAATACATATATGATGCTAAAAAGGAAACATCAGGATAATGATTTCTGGGCTAGAATCATAACTATTTCATGTCCTCACAGCAATGAAAATTCAGTGTTTGGGTTTGTTTTTCTCTAGTGAGTAGGAATAGTTCATCTCTAAAGGACAAAAATCTACAATTAAATCTACTCCTTCTTAAAACTGTTTGCCATAGGCACCAATAACGTGAAGGGTGGAAAAAAATCTCAACGCACATATGGTTTACAAAAAGAAAGTAGGTTGTTCTACTTTAATTTAATCAGACACAATAGACTTCAAAGTAAAAGAAAAAAGAAATCAAAAGAGACCAAAAGGGCATTACATCTTTATCAAAGGAAACATTGACGGTGAAGAACTCCACAATCATAACTACATATGCACCAAACTCTGGTGCACCCAAACTTTATAAAGGCAATTCTTCAGGATTTCAGGACCCCAAGGCAAGATTAACCCCAGCACACGAATTGTAGGGGACTTCAATATACCCCATTAAGTCCTGTGGACGATCACCGGACAAAGGTTAGAAACAGAGGACAGGCTGAACGAATGAGACCAAGTACACCAAATGGACCCCCCCACAGGACGCTACGGAGATGCACCGAAAACACCAGAGAAGACAGGGGGCGGACGCAGCAAAACCCCCCACGGAACACTGCGGGAAAGAGGACCACAGACGAGGGACACAGAAAAAAAAAGGCAACAAAAGACAAAATAGATGGTGGATGAATAGCAGGGCAGGGCCGGCTACACACCCCAGGCAAGAAGAAACACGCCGATCAACAGCAGGTAGAAGCCCTAAACGACAAACACATGGAGGACTTAAAAACAAACTGTTTGATAATGAATGGGTCCTCAAAGAATAGAACTAAAGAATTTAATAAAAGCATTCCTGGAAAACTGAATGACAATGATAATTACAAAACAACAATAAACCTATGGGACACTTTAAAAGCAGTCCTAAGAAGGGAAGTTTATAGCCCTGTGCCTACATCAAAAAACAGAAAGAACAACCACGTGAACCACGACTCTACACTGCACGCTAAAAATACTGGAGATATTAACATGGGAAATATGTATCGAGACCACACATTGCAAGTGTAAGATGGTCTCTGGAATACCAGAGAGTGTTACCAAAGGCCACTAAACCAAATAAAGCAAATACGGGTATACCTGAGTCAAGCAAGACTCAAGCAAGACTCCTCCGTCAGCACCAGCTAGACTCACCTGCCTGGAAATACGTGCAGCAGAGGCAGCCATTGCCTGTATATCCCCAAATCTAATTGGCTATTGGCTCTCTCCTTGGGGAATAACCCACAGCTGATGCCAAAAGCTTACATCTTCTAATGGATAGGAGATGTTGGAGATGTTATAAGCCACCAGAAGGGGACCCCTGTCGTCTTTTTTTAACAGAAAAAAAAATGGTAATTAATGGATTAACATACCATCCAAACATCTCTGTGTGTCTATACCAAACGTTAACCTATGATAACAATTCGTAAGTTAAATACCTATATATCTAACTGCTTGTTGCTTCATTAGTAGGATCGAAGGTCTATTCCTGGGACAAACTGTCAGCCATGAAAGGAAACAACAGCAAGAATTGACCAGAGTCCAGACAACAGCTCCAGGAGAACGTAGACTGTTTTGCTTCTCTCACCTTTGCCCCTTTTCTAAAGCCTAGGGGAACAATCTGTGGAAGAGGGGGACATGGTAGAATGTAAGGGCTGAGATCGGGGTGAATGGTGTTGATGAATTGTGAAACTACCGCAATATAGCCTGGACACTCATTTGATCAACTTGATGAACATACATAGCCCCCCCTGGCTGGATGGTGGGACCAAAGGGCCGTGTGGGTTTGGGCACAATGCTTTCAAATTGGTTTTACGTGAAGGATGCTTTTATTCATTACTTATCCTTCTTGATAACAAATTGAAAAAAAAACTGAGTCGAGGAAGATGCAGGACCGTTATGGCAGAATGCATGATCTACGGATGGGGTGGGGTGGGGTGGGGTCGGGGGAGGACGTGGGAAGTATATGCCTAAACTGAATTGGAACATGATGTGTGAAATACACAAAGCACAATAAAAACGACTTGCGAGAGACAACAACAAATGACCCTTAACTGCAACAGACAGGAAGAAAATAAAAAAAATCAGAGCTAAGAGATCCCAATGAAATAGAACAAATCAATGAAAATCACAATTTGGTTTCTTTCTGAGAATAAACAAGATAGACAGACCTCTTAACAAGATAGACTAGCCCAGTTAACCAAAAAAAGAAGGAACAACTCCAAATCAATAGAATCCATGATCACAACAGACAATAAAAGATCCACAAAATCATACAGGAATACTTAAAACCTATATTCCATTTGAATAAAAAACCTATTAAGAAATTTATGAATATTTGAAATCCTGGTAATCACCAATGCTCAAAACCAACGAAGGAGATCTATAGCTTAAACAGACCCATAATTACATGAAGAAATTTAAGATGTAAGAAGAACACCTCCCCACTAAAAAAAAAGCCCAGGACCAGACAGTTTCACAAAACCGAATTCTGCATCAAAACATTTAAAAAAGACTTACAAGCATTACTACTCAAGTTGTTTTTGTTTAGAAGGATACAAACCGAGGGAAATTCTCCAAATTCCTTCTATGAACCAGCATCACTCTAATACCCAAAAACCAGGTGGTAAAGATACACCCAAAAAGGAGAGCTATAGCCCCATCTCATTACTGGACCCACAGAGTCCAAAATTCAAACCACAGCCACTATTGAGAGCAGTGTGGAGAACCTTGGGAAGACTCAAAATGAGTTACCACGACCCAGTCATACCACTCCTAGGTATGTACCCCACAAGGACCTCATCTTACTGCAGAGATAACATGCACATCTATATTCCCTATTGCAGCTTGTTCACAATAGCAAAAATGGTTGGAAAACCAACCAAATGCCCCTCAAACTGACGACGGTGGCTAGAGAAAATGGGTACATCTACACAATGGACAAAAAGTTTTTTTTTTTTTTTTTTTTTCTCATTGCAAACAATTAGAAAATAAAAAACAAACAAAAAAAAAAAAAAAAAAAAAAATGGATGGAACTAGAAGATATTTTTTAAGTGAAGTAACACAGTCCCAGAAAACAACTGATGTGAACGGATCCCTCATCTGTGGATCCTAGCACCCAAACTCGTTGTAAATATTGTCTTGTTGGGAGTGCTACCCTATTGGAAAGAACACCACCAACACCAAAACAAGAAAAAAGACCTGCAGCAAGCATTGACGGAAAACTGGGGAATCCTGGGGTGGGGGTGGCGGGGGTTGGGGATGTGGGACCACAGCGTCTATATTCGATGGTATCATAACCGGTACAACAAACAAAATATATATTATATATCTATATATATATATACTTTCTATATAAACAACAATAAATTTTAAAAAACTGTTTGCCTTAATATCTTATAGAGAAAACTGAAAGATTAGACTCCTGGAGTATTTGACTGGTCTGTTGATGCACCATGATATAGAAAAGACAGGTGTCAGCAATTTTTACTTATCAAGTTATGGGTTAGCATTGGTAGTCATTGTTATTTGTAAAGTTGATCCTTTATCATTAAAAAGCTTGCCTACTGATATGTGGTCCTGACAAAAAACATGTTAAAGCATGTAAGCACCTATGTAACAAATCTAGAGTTGTAGTATTTTAGTAATTACTAAAGAAGTCTTGTAATGATTTTAGTGAGCTTTTAAAGAACTTCTCTCTTATTACTTCCATTTCAAGGCCAAGAAACCAATTTAAAAAAACCTCTATTCTCATAACATTATATATGAATTATTATAAATGCAGTGCACTTCATTTTTCTCCATGAGCCCCCAATTCTTACTTTCTGCCTTTGATATTTTGAGAACCTAACTCGTGAACTCGAGTTCCAGGGGAAATCGCGAGCCCTCTTCTGATCCTCCGCGGCTGCAAACGACACGGGTGACAGACTCATGCAGACATACATTCATACACACTACAGAAAAATAAAATATTAAATTAAAAAAGAAATATATTTTAAAAAACAGAGGTTCACTTTGTAACCCCGCATAACTTAGATCTCACTCTGCAGCCCTGGCTAGCCTCAAACTCCTGACAATACTCCTATGTTAGCCTCTCAAGTCCTAGAACTACAAGGTCTGAGCCACCATAATTGTTTATATTGCAAATGATCTGTTTAGCTTACTAGGAAGTAACATTTCATTTTATTATCAGCAAAAATGGAATTCTTTCAGCCATAGTGGGGAAACAAGAATAGATCTCAAAGAACATGTTGTCTATACTAGTTCCACCCAGAAATTATACTCATCATCTCTTATTGGTGAGTTTGTTATATCTAACTGTATTAGATTTATTTTCAAAGATAATTGTCAGATATATCTATCCTTCATTACACAATAAAATTTTATTGAATCTTTGAAAATAACCATCCTGTGAGAACATAAAGAGACCCAATAAAACTGGATTCTTGGTTGACATGAAAAATGTAATATCACTTCTTAAAGTTTTTCTTTTTGTTTTCTACTAAATGGATAGAGATCAATCAAGAAGGGAAATAAAGGGTTTCTTCCTATTTCCATAAAGCAATAGAGGATTCAAAACAAAGCCAGCAACACTCCAGGATGAATAACCACAATTAGTTTGTGGTTATCAGTTCATTTAGTTTTGTGTAATTAATTCTTGTTTAGCTGAATCTTTTGTCATCAGTCTGCTTTCATGAAGTCATTTTTTTCTACAAAGAATCCTGAAAGTACATGTCCCTTGGTGTCTATGACAATTGCCTAAGCAATGTCAATTGGAAACCTATCTACATGTCTATTTCTTAAAATGTTATTAATAACACAGGGCTTAGGGGGGGAACCCTGAGAAGCAAAACATAGGAACTGGTTCAGATCCCTAGCACCCAAATGAAAAAGCCAGGAATGGCTTGTTGTACACCGCAGTGCTGGTGGGGGTGTTAGCAGGGGTGGACACAGGAGGTTCACTTGGGGCTTGCTGCCAGCCAGTGTAGCCAAAAAATAGTGAGCCAAAGTTTCAATGAGACACCCTGTCTCATAGGAATTAGGTGAAGGGTAATAGAGGAAGGCATCCAATGTCCTCCACTGGCCTCCAGGCAAGTGTACCTGTACAGGCAAATGCACACACACACACACACACAAACACACACACACACACACCACACACACCCACACACACACACATATCCCAATACTTGACACTAGTTTTCTGAGGACTCTGAAACTGTTTCTATTCAGTAGCTTGTAACAAAGCCTCAGAAACTCTTGAGAAGAACCATAAAAGCCAAAAAGCAAAAGCAAGGTGATTCAAAAAAGACCAAACCTGTTAGTGTCTGTAAGAATTTATGCCTTTTGAAGTTGCGATTTGAATGAGAATGTTCCCCACAGTCTCCAAGTATTTAGACATTTTTGTCCCCAGTTGGTGGAGCTGTTTGGGACATTCTAGGAGGTATAGCCTTGCCTGAGGAAGACCTCACTAGGGGAAGGCTTTGAGAGCTCTTAAATTGTTTTATAGAATTCTGATGTGAAACCATCTGGGCCCAAGCATTTTTTATTTGGGAGGTTTCATTACATCTTCAATTTCTTCAAATATTAAGGGTCTGTTTAAAGCGTCAGTCTCTTCTTGGTAAGTTTTGTTGATTACCAGGATTTCAAATATTATCCGTTTCTCCTAGGTTTTCAAATTAGTAGAGTATTTTTTTATTTTTTAACGTTCTTTTGAAGCTATTCTTGTATGGACTGTCTGTATTTTTTTTTCCTTTTTTGTGATGTTTCCCATTTCATCCCAAATTCTATTGATTTGGAGTAGTTTTTTTTTATTTCTTTTGGTTAATGGGCTAGCGTCTATCTTGTTTATCCATTCAAAGAACCAGGCTTTTGGATACATTGGTTCTTTGTATTGTTAACTTGTTTCTCTTTGTGATTTCTCTTCTGATTTTGTATTTCTTCCTGTCGTTGGGCTTATGGTTATTTGTTTTATCTCTCAAGAGTTTCTAGCTGCTGTGTTAGATCATACACTTGTGCTATTTCTGTTTCTTTCTTTCTTGTTTTGTTTTGTTTTGTTTTGTTTTGTTTGTTTTGTTTTAACTGTTAGGCACCCAGGCTATCAATTTCCCTCTTAGGAATTATTTTAATGTATCCCAAACGGTTTGTTATCGTTGTAATTGTTCTTTTGTTTAGTTCCAGGAGTGCTTTTTATTTTTTCTTTTATTTTTCCTGGACCATTCATTCTTCAGGAGTGTGTTGTTTAGNCTTAAGTAAACAATCATATCATCAGCAAATAGGGATAGTTTGACTTCCTCTTTTCCAATTAGTACTCCTTTAATATCCTTTTCTTGCCTTATTGCTCTAGCAAGTGTTTCAAGCACTATATTGAAGAGGAGTGGTGATAGGGGGCAGCCTTGCCGAGTTCCTACCTTTAAAGGGAATGTTTCCGTCATTTCCCCATTTAGGATGATATTGGCTGTGGGTTTCCTGTATATGGCTTTGATTACATTGAGGAATGATCCCTCCAATCCAATTCCTTCTAGGACTTTAAGCATGAAGGGATGCTGGATTTTGTCAAAGGCTTTTTCAGCATCAATTGCGATGATGGTGTGGTTTTTGTCTTTGATTCCGTTTATGTGTTTGATGATGTTTATTGATTTTCGTATGTTGAACCATCCCTGCATCTCTGGTATGAATCCAACTTGGTCATGATGGATGATCTTCTTGATGTGGGTCTGTATGCGATTTGCCAGTATTCTGTTTAGAATTTTGGCATCTGTGTTCATGAGGGAGATGGGTCTATAATTCTCCTTTTTGGTTGTATCTTTGCCTGGTTTTGGTAATAGAGTGATGTTGGCTTCATAGAAGGAATTTGGGAGAGTTCCCTCTGATTGTATACTTCTAAACAGTTTCAGAAATAATGGTTGTAGGTCTTTTTGAAATGTTTTATAGAATTCTGCTGTGAAACCGTCTGGGCCTGGGCTTTTTTTAGTTGGGAGGCTTCTTACTACATCCTCTATTTCTTCATATGTTATGGGTCTGTTTAAGCTGCTGGTCTCCTCTTGGCCAAGCTTTGGTGATTCCCAAGATTTCAGATATTCATCCATTTCTTCTAGATTTTCAAACTTGGTAGAATATAGGTTCTTGTAATATTCCCATATAATTTTCTTGATCTTTTCCTTGTCCGTTGTGATATTTCCCTTTTCATCACAGATTGTATTGATTTGGAGTTGTTCCTTCTTTCTTTTTGTTAACTGGGCTAGAGGTCTGTCTATCTTGTTTATTCTTTCAAAGAACCAACTTTTGGCTTCATTGATTTTTTGTATTGTTTTCTTTGTTTCTATTCTGTTGATTTCTCTTCTGATTTTTGTTATTTCTTCCTGTCTGTTGGGCTTATGGTTCATTTGTTGTTATCTCTCAAGTGTTTCTAGCTGCTGTGTTAGATCATTTATTTGCACTCTTTCTGTTTTGTTTTGTTTTGTTTTGTTTTAATGTAGGCACCCAGGGCTATAAATTTCCCTCTTAGGTTGCTTTTAAAGTATCCCAAAGGTTTTGTTATGTTGTATTGTTATTTTTGTTTAGTTCCAGGAGTGCTTTTATTTCTTTCTTTATTTCTTCCTTGACCCATTCATTATTCAGGAGTGTGTTGTTTAGTCTCCATTCATTCTTGTAGGTCAAAAGGCTTATCCTGGTGTTGATACTGAGCTTTATTGCACTGTGGTCTAATAGAATGCATAAAATTATTTCAATGTTTTTGTATTTGTTGAGGTTTATTCTATGTCCCAGTGTGTGGTCAATTTTGGAGAATGTTCCATATGGTGCTGAGTAGAAAGTATATTCTCTGATGTTTGGGCGGAATATTCGGTAAATGTCTATGAAGTCTATTTGGTGTATTGTATTGTTCAGTTCAGCTGTCTCTCTGTTTATTCTTTGACCAGTTGACCTACACGAAGGGCTCAGTGGGCTATTGAAGTCCCCCCACTATTGGTGTGTTGATATTAATCTATGCCTTAAGGTCTTGCAGGATTGTGTTTATAAAGTTGGGTGCAGCAGAGTTTGGTGCATATATATTTATGATTGTGAAATCTTCATGGTTAATTGTTCCTTTGATAAGGATGTAATGGCCCTGTTTGTCTCTTCTGATTAGTTTTTCTTTGAGGTCTATTTTGTCTGATATTAAAATAGCAACTCCTGCTTGCTTTTTGGTTCCATTTGCTTAGAATATTTTTTTCCATCCTTTCAGTTTAAGTTGGTACCTATCCCTTGAGGGTTTCCTGTAGACAGCATATATAGATGGATTCTGTCTCCTAATCCATTCTCCCAGTCTATGTCTTTTGATTGGGAATTTAGCCCATTAATATTTAAGGTTATTATTGAGAGATTTCAATAATAAATAAGATTTCATCTTATTTTCTGCTTATATTCTTGGTCTAGTTTTGTTTCATACTTACACTTTTATTAGTTTCTCTCTCTCACTGTTTGGGAATAGTTGATCCTTTCTTCTGTCCTTTAAATTACTTCAAAGTATTTACTGAAGGGTGAGAGTTCTTAAGTCTTGCCAGGTTGGCTTTCTACTCTGGCCACCTCTGCCAACATGTCTTCCCCTCCATTATGGCCTCTACCCTCTGGAACCATAACACAAATTAACTCCTCCTTCTATAAATTGCCTTGGTCATGCCTTGGTCATGCCTTGGTCATGCCTCGGTATCTTATCACAACAGAAAAGTAATACAGAATTTGGTACCAGAGAGTGGGTTGTTGCTTAGAAGAACCTAACCATGTGAGTTTTTCGAAGAATGTGAAAGACTTGGTTGAATGTTGTAAGCAGAACTTAATAGGCTCTTCTAGTAGGAGCCTGGAAGAAGGTAATGCTGAGAGCAAAATAACTCCAGAGGGAAATCAGCACTTAAACAGCAACTGGAATAATTTGGCAAAGCATCTGGCTGCAGTCTGCCTCCAGCCTAAGAGCTTCCCTGAGGCTAAACTGAGAAGTAATAGGCTAGTTGCTTTGGTGGAAGGAATTTTAAAACAGTCTAACTTGGAATTAGCATAATGGTGAATTTGGAGATTTAGAACCGTTCAGAGGCCTTGAGAACTGCACTTAAACAATGGAAACAGTATCTTCAGGGCAAGACCACACCCAGCTAAACCTTGAATTTGTAAAGAACAATGCCAGAAGGGTTTACTATTCCTTGAAAAATCGCAGCCTAGAAAAGCTGCTAATGTGGATGAAGCCAGCCAGGATCCATTCCAGGCCGGCAGCCAAACTTGGCAGTATCTTTCATAGCCTGGCTTTAGAGGCATGAAAGTTGAAGGATTGAAGGGATCAGCAGTTCTTCCACAATGGTTTCAGAGACTTCAAGGCCAGGCAGTGTGGACCAGGATCATCCCTGCATAAAGAAGGCCCTGACTGGCCTTTTTGTGAAGCTGTGAAGGTGAAGCTTGATAGGCATTGGAGACCCCAGGAGGACATCAGAGATGCTAGATCTGTCAGACATCTGCCAAGGAAAGCTGCATGCAAGGAGTGGTACCAGGCCAAGAGAGAGATGTATGTTGCACAAGGCAAAGCCCTTTAGAAGTAAAGGCCCAGAAGTCAGACATGTAGCCACTGGGTTTGCTGTTGGCTCTGCTTGTTTCTGATCTTCTTTTGGTTTAGTATTTCCTCAGCATGCCCCCATTCCTCCCTTTTGGAATGGTAATATGGTTTTTTTTTCCATTGTATGTTGGAAATATGTAATTTGTTTTTTACTTGTACAGGGGTTTACAGTTAAGAGATTCTCAACACTTTGCACTCTGGAATTTTGACAAGCATTGACATTGGTAAAGACTATGGGGACTTTTGAAAGTGGGCTGAAGGTATTTTAAACTTACTGGGCACCAGAGAGTGGAATGTGCTAATTTGTATGAGAATGTATCCCATAGGCTCAAAGTATTTAGACATTTTGTCCCCAGTTGATGGCTCCGTTTGGGGAGGTTTTAGTAGGTGTGGTCTTGCTGTAGGAAGCACTTCACCGTGGGTGGGCTTTGGCAGTTCTTAAGACTTGTCAGATTTCCAGATTTCCAGTTGCTCTCTGACCCCCTGCCCCTGCCTACTCCTGGATATGATGCTTGGCTTTCTACTCTGGCCACCTTCTCCTGCTGTTCCTCCAGTGCTATTATGGACTCTAATCCCTATGGAACCCTAACCTAAATAAACTCTTTCTCCTATAAGTTGTCTTGATCATATTGTTTTAGCACAGAAACAGAGAAGTGACTAATACAAAAGTCCATACTGAAAACTAAATATATAACATTGTATTAAAAATATACATTGCTGCTAAGCATGGTGGTATACACCTTTAATCTAAGTATTTCGGATGCAGAAATAGGTGGATCTCTGTGACTCTGAGGCCAATCAGGATTCATAGTGAGAACTTATATCAAATACATACACACACACACACACACACACACACACACGTCCAAACACAGATCACACACCCCACATACACATTGCTTACAAGAGACACACTATTTCTGAAATAAAGCTAAAATACCAGTATAGCTATGTAAAAGCAATTCAAAGAAAACCATATGGGTATAGCTAATGTGTCAGTAGAATTTGAGATAGGCAACACTAGAGCAGAGGACAAATGTGCACTAATTTATGGTTTGTGTCACAAAAAAAATCTTTGTGAGAAACAGAATAAGTTTGAAATGTATAAAGAAACTTCCTGAAAGATTAAGCAGAAAAGCCAGTATCAACATATTGAAGAACAATCTTATACACCACTCATAGACCATGCTGTAGTCATCAGTAATTTGAAGCACAAATAGGATTTAATCAATAGGTCCTTATTGAATGCTGTGCCTTACAAAAAATGGGCTTCCCTTTCAAGTGTCCATGATATATTTATAAAAATTGATTGAATAATAACTGGAAAACAAAAAGACCTCACTCAATAATCTCTGAGAGATACTAAGTAGCACATTCGGCCAATGCCCTCAAGAATTTTGTTTAAAAATCCCAGTGCTAAGGAATATGAAAATATTCCTATAAAACATTATTAATCCAATGAAAAAAGAAGTAATCATTGAGATCAGGCTGTGCCCTTATCTAAATTACTTCATACTATATGAAACAACAGTTTGTCAAACTCTGCTGTGCCCCAAGAGACTATTTTGCAAGCAGCTTTTGACCCCATTTTGAGGGTGGACAATGACTGTGTGCCTGGCTATCACCCTGTGGCAAAGACTGATAAGTGACTTCTTCCTGGTAGTAGAGAGAGTACAGCCCATAAATTCATGTCTCAACTGAGACTGTAGGGGCACATGGGATATTAAAATCATACCAGAGAAATCAAGCCCAAGAATTTATCAGACTCACCAGTTCAAGGAAAGGCGTAACTCCCTCACTTGGACAGCAATGGCCTCTACCAATCTGTCATCCCACACCCAGTGTGTGCATAATAGACTGACAGACACTGAACTCCCAGCTGTCCTGAGGATTTCTTCTCAGCTCAGTGCCCACTGTTGAAATGGCCTACCCAGCTTCTATCTGGCTGTCCTCCTATTTACCCATATGGACCTATCATCCATCTGTCCACCTGTTCCAGGTCTGGAACCGTTCATCTGCTAGACTTAGCTCTACTTGTTTGCTCTACAGAGGCAGGTTTCTCCCAGCTGTTTTGGGTCTGTTATCAATACAGATCACAATTATATTTCTATCCTCATAACTCTGCTATAGCCCCTTAGTTAACCTTTTGTGTCCATCCTGTAACCCACATATATACAGGTACAAATATAAGCCTGGAAGGCAGCTTCTGGAGTTTCCAGGTTCTTAAATTGCACAGATACATGAATAGTTACAGGAAAGAAGATGGTTTATTAAAGGAGAAATACAGAGGAGCTTGGAAGTGTGCCAGACCTGGTCTGTAGCACCAACTCCAAGAAAGCAAGAGGAAGGAATGGGGGCCCACAAGGCCTTTTATGGACGGTTTACAGAGTACCTGCCCTTCCCAAGTTCCTGTGAGGGGGGATCCTTTTGAGCAAGCTCCCTTGGTTGCAGGAGGCTCAGGAAGGCTAAAGACTCCCCACCCTCAGCTGCTCCTACCTTCCCCTTTCATGCCCTAAGCTTGGGAATCTCCTCCTCCACCCTCTTCCCTGTTCTCCTGCCTCATATACATGTGGACACATTCGCTGTGTGATGTGTGATGGTGTGAGAGTTAATATGAGTAATTAAGATTAGAACAAAAGTATGTGGGTTTGCAATAGACCCTAACACAAATGACAGAATGTATGAACTCTGGGGCCGAGGGAGTGCTGTGGGAGGGTGCCAATGGAGAAGAGGGTATAAGGGCTATTAAGACTGATTGAGAAGTTATGTATGAAATACATGAAAATTCAACTTAAAAAAGTATGTGTGCTTGTCCTGACCAGATTACCAAGGAAAGTAGAATTATCTGGCAAATATTGTCTTTGAAACTGTCATCCCTTGTAAACTTATAATTCAGTAAATGTTGATACTGAGGAAAGACACAGCATGTTAATCTAAGTTTCTAGCATAGCACACTCACAACAATAATAGAAATAATGGAAAAAAATAACAGAATATTAATTCTATAAATTAGTGGGATACATCTTCGGCTTTATCCTGAGCTAAACAATGTGTAGAATGAATGAGAGGGAGAGAGGAAAAGGAGGGGGAGAAGAGGAAGGGAAGGCGGGAAGAAGAGAAAGTAGAAGGGAGAAACTCCTTTTAAACTTAAGAAGCCATATCACCACCTTCTATATTAAGGTAAGTATGTAAATAAGTAAGTAACATCCTAAGAAAAAGTAAATGTAAGATATAAATAATTTAATAATGTGACATAGCAATTTTGGTTAATAATTTAAAATAAGCCTAAGAAGTTGCTTCTAATCAAGGTAGAGAAAAAAAGATGAAATATATCCCTCTGGTAAATCTATTTCAAGAAAAAAAATCTGAGTAAAACAAAATTTGGTAAAATAAAGCAAAATCTAGGGGCTGAATCAGAAGATGTGACATAAAGTCCTCTACCAGCTCAACTGTGGACACCCTAAGGGAACAGCCAGGTAAATCTCTTTACTGTCCACACAAGACTGAAACAGCTTTATAAAAAAAAACTGTTTTGTAGAAAGTATCCATTTCAGAACATTAAAGTGCAAATTATTACTATATATGGTTTTAACAACCGAGATGATTCCTGGATTTTCCTAGCATACTTTGCAATCGAGAAATTTCATTGATTGCTGTAGTTATCAATACTGTAGTCCTTAAGAGAAGCCTTGGCCAAGCATCTTATTGGTGAGGTAAGACTCTGACTTGTTCTGAGAGATCATAGATTATGATGAATAATGGAACAGAGTACTTTTGCATAATGCACCTTTGATATTTACCAAAGATGAGCATTTCAGAAAATAAATTCAATCAAAAGAAAATTACAGCAGCTATGGAAAGGAAATATTTGGGGATATAGTGCACATTGTAAGGTGGCTGAAAAGCTAGGCTGGTAGAAAGTCAAAAGGTGGAATCTGTTGCTCTTATTTTTATTCACGTGTCCCTGGTTAAATTAAAACTCAGTATAACATTTACAGAAAAAGGAACAAGACTCTGAAGCATGAGCGGACACCTTTGGAGAATGACAGGAAAAAGAGGACAGGTTTCCAAACCTGGTGAGCGTTGACAGTTGGCCTAAAATTTCTTAGAACACCAGCCACAAGCTCGATCTGTGAATGACACACTAACAAGACACCAGATTCAACTTACACAACTCCCGTCCAAACTATGTACATGAGAGTGTGAGAAAAGTAACTGTGCTCCAATTTAAATAAAAATAAGACATCAGAAATTCATCAGGCTTTGGGAGGATCACACACACACACATAAACACACACATATGAATAAGCAAAATTTAATCAAGTGCTCAGCAGCACATATATGAAATTTTCATCATGCCAGAAAACTCCATAGTCATAATGCTTCAGATCCACAAATGAAGGCATCCCTGGGTCCTCAGGTCCCTCTTAGTTCCAAGAGGTCACCCCAAGAAACTGGCAGGGACCACTGACTTCCAACCTCTTCACCAGCAATGATTAGTTATTGTTTTATTTCCCTTGATTTAATTTTTTGTAAAACTATAAGATACTGTTTTCCCCACTTGAAAAAATTAACACATAATAATAATAATAATACTTATCTGTATGATATCATCTGATGTTCTAACACATGTATGCACTGGATGATGATGCAATCAAGGTAATTAACATAGCCACAACTTCAAACAAACATCATTTCTTTACAATGAAAACATTCAAATTCTCTCTTCTAGCTGTTTTGTTTTGAGATAGAATCTCAAGTAGTCAGCCTATAACTCAGGATGTAGCCAAGGATGGCCTCAAACTCCTCATCCTCTGCCTCCACCCAAGTGCTAGGATTACATGTGCACCACAATGCCCAGCTACAATCCATTATAATAATCTACAGTCGCCTTACTATTCAAGAGATGACCTACCTAACAGTAACTTACCTAATTATAAGCTACCTAACTGTAACCTAACTGTAACCTAGAATCCATACTGTAACCTAGGATCCATTTATCTTTCTTTCCCTTCTTCTCCTCTGTACTAAGAACTGATCAACTTCTATAAGATCAAGCTTTTATTGTGAGTCTACACAGTGCTTGCCTTTCTGGTTTGTTTCATGTAGCATAATATCCCATGGATCCAGTGTATGTCCGCTGGTCAGCAAGTGGACCCTGGTTCACCCTCAGCGCATGCTTTCTGCCTTCAAATCCTTGACACTTTAGCAAGCCTTTCCCAATCACCCATCTTTCAAAGATTATTTCAGGACTTGTCTGTTACCAAAGCTCTTTTAAACCTCTATTGACATTTCTTTCTCTCTTCCAAAGTGCTATGGCACCTATAATTTTATAAAACTAGCATACCGTGCTTTTTGGAAAGTTAACAAGACTTGCTAATGATGAATTCTGTTCTACATCTTCATTCCACTCTTGTTTAATCTTCTTTAGAGTGGGATATGAATTTCTTCCATCAAGATGGATTTTTTTCTAGGGAGATTTTCAGTATTGCTCTTGGGGTAAAGCTGCCAATATTCCCCATACAAAGGTCACATTAGCCTACAGCATGCTGATTGAATGCCTAGATTTCCTAATACTCACTGAGGTTTCTTTTCCTGTGGCTAGAGCCTCTGTTTAGGCTGTACAACAAGGCCCCCATGGTAGGAATCAGACTCTAGCTCCATCTCCATTCTCCAAAGCTGAACTCAAAGAAGTTTTGCAAACACTTTTTCTTTGCTCCAAGTTTTTTCCTTCACCTTTTGCTTTAAGACAAACAAACAAACAAATAAACAAGCTCCTTTTCAATTGCTCCCATTTTCCCCATAGGGAGATCATTTTTCTCGCCTACATTTTCTTCGCTTATCAAACCTCAGTGGCTGATTTCATTATGAATACATCAATTCTAAAAATCAACACTAGAATTTAGATTGTTTAGAAAGTCATGATCCCTTCCCACTCCATCCCACCCACCACCACTATTCCACACAAAATCTCTGTTCAGTTTAAACAGATGATAAATGAATACGATTACTCCAGAATGTACAAAATGTGTCTCTGGATCCCTAACCTCCTTTCTGTTGCAATTCCTAACACTATAATGCCAACCAAAGCCATAAGCTAGAACCTCTTCTTCCAAAACCACCAGGTGAGATTTGCTAGATCAGATTGCTTGATTCAGTGCAAAGAAAAAAAAAAAAAACCCAATGATAAGAGATAGTCTGAGCATCTTTACTAAGGTTTTGTATCAGTAAAGGACTCTGAGAGCACTTCGACCTGGTGCCAGGTGCTTTGTCTACAAAGTTTACATATGACAACCACACAATTTTACATTGGGCCACATTCATAGTTCTCCTCAGCTACACGTGGCCCCTGTGCCTTAGACTGGGAATGTCTGGAAGAGAAGTGGAGATTCATTTGAGTTTGGCTGCTTTTTCTGAAGCTGCATTAGGACAGGAAGAGTTTAACTAGGAATCAGGTCAAGGGTGAAGGTGATGAAGCAGTTGGATATCTCCAATAACACAAGAGAAAAACAAAAGGGTCTCAGAGACTCACAGGTAAGAAAGCTATAGAGTAGTCAGTGCAAGATTTCTTACCTCAGTCCCTACTTCCTTCTTCCCCCCTTCCCTTTATTCTTTTCTTCATTCATATTGAGAATTTAACCCAAGGCTTTGTGCATGCTGGCTAAATGTTCTACCATAGCCTTAAATAAGGGATTTCATAGCTGCTGTGTAACCTGGGAAGAAACAGGATTTCCTGTCAATGGTAGCCTTGGCTTTCCCTACATCTGTCCTCCTGGCCCCAATAACAGCCCGAGTTATCCCTTAACCTTGCAAAATTTTTATTATTTAGGTAAATAACCTTTGCTCAATGTCGATGTTGTTAGGCACTACTTGAAGCACTTTTTATTTAATTTCAGAACATTTCTTGATGTCAGTATTAGTAGTGCTTGTATCTACTTTAAATAAGGGAGAACTAAGATGATGAGTCATTAACTAACATGCCCATGGTTGCACAGTAAGAAAGTGCCAGACTGAAATCCAGATCTTCCATCTTTCCTCAAAGTCAGCCTGGCCATGTCAGCAGTGTCCCAACAAAAGCAGGGGTAAGATGTGAGCCAGTAAGCAAGCAATGTTAAAGTCCTTTACACTTTCTTCATATCCAAAGTGTCAGTCAGGTTGCTGCAAAATTATCAACCTTCACGTAATTTTAGACAGGATGCATAGACCTCCTAGTTGAGCTCCTAGTGTCAGAGGACCTTCTGTCCATGGCATCCAGCAACTAGGTACTATAATCAAGCAGTCGGGCATGGTGGTGTACACCTTTAATCCTAGTACTTGGGAGGCAGAAGCAGGTGGATCTTTGTGAGTTCAAGGCCAGCCTGAGTTCCAGGACAGCCAGAGCTACAGGGAGACCCTGTCACATATATATATATACATATATATATATATGTGTGTGTGTGTGTGTGTGTGTGTGTATGTGTGTGTGTGTGTGTATGTGTGTGTGTGTGCGTGCGCGCGCATGTGTGTGTGTGCAATCAGGCTACCTCAGGGAAGTAAAGAGGGGCCAGGCCTCACAGTGGCACTTAGGAGATTTACGGGAAGCAGAACATGTAGTGTATAATGCTTCATGCTCATAACTCCAGAGTGGAGCAATTTTACCCGTCAACTGTGCAGTGTGGGAGATGAAATGAATTCTGAACAGTGAGGGTTTATACCTGACTCAATGATGGGTTTTCTACCATGATAGAGGTCATTTTTGCTGGGATGGGGGAGGAATGCTAGGAAGGGCCCCTCTCACCACACTGTTCAAGTTGTTTCTAGGTTTTTAATTTGTTAGTGCAGCAACAGCATGCTCCATGCCATTAAAATCTAATGATTAATATTAGGGTGACTACTTGCCCCTGAAGTCCTCCTTCAACCAGATCCCTCCTTGCTTAGATCTAAGAATCCCTTTTACTCTAGGAAGTGTGTTTAAACTTGGGTCTCTTAAACACAAGGTGGCAGCCTGGTCCCTGGCAGGCTACTCTGTATGAATGAGTAACCTGCAAATCTCTTCAGACTGAATTTACTCGCAAAGGAGAATCTAATTCTGCTGGGTCAACAGCAAGTTGCAAGAGTATTGGGTGCAATTAAAATGTGAGTCAAAAGAAAAAGACTTAAAATGCAGGAGCTCTCTGCTAAGACTTGAATTCTGCAGACTAAAGCATTAAGATCAGAATGTGTTTTTCTCTTACCAAGAGAACCAGCCAATGAGAAAACTAGTGTCAAAACTTCATCCCTTAGGGGCAAGTTATTTTGTTCTGTTTCTCCAAACAACTAAAGCTTTTCACGTTTCATTTGGATGTTTGCCTCTGACAAGTCAATCTGAGATTTGATCTACCTGCTTTTTATGCTGATAAAAAACAAAACAAAACAAAACAAAAAAACGAGAAGGCAAGCCTAAAAAACAAATCTCTATTTCCTCTCTGAGGCTGTTTCCTGCTGGAAACCCAGGTTCACTGGGAATGTCCTGCCTGGTACCCAGGTTCACTGGGAATGTCCTGCCTGGTGATTCTTACACACATGTTGACATTAAACTGGCATCAGAGAGGACCCTTAGGAATTTGGCTGCTTATGAGGAATGGAATTAAGAGTGAAGGACTCCACTGAGGTGATGGAAAGATTTGAAGCTTGTGACAATGCTTATGATAGCTTTAGACTTGGAAGGAAAGATGGAAGGACACATTGTTCTCCTTATTTGTCAGGTGCCTCAAGAGTAGCCCCAAGCTGCGTTCTGAAGCAAACTGAAGTGGGGTACCAAAAATTAACACCTGGGAGGTGGTGTCCCACAAACTCGATAACCACCAAGGCCAACCCAAGTCAGTGGTGTGGGGGCTCTTGTCTTGAAAATTCAGAAAATGGAATTCATGAACCACAGAGATTCATGAGTAAAGTTTATTCTAGATTCATAGGTTAGAGCTTAAGAAGGAGAAAGAGCTATGCTGCTTGAGTTAGACATGGAGGTCAGCCACATGCCAACAAGCAGCCACATAAAGCGGGGGGGGGGGGCTTCAGAGAAAGAATAAGGAGGCCCAGGGTACCAAAAAAGTATGCTTAGGCTCTGGCCAACATCAACAGAAAGAGACAGAAGAGTGGAAAAAAGAAAAAATATACCTTTCTGAGTCAGGACCTAACAGGACCTAATGGTGGCTGATAGAGACTATGTAAGGAGACATGACTTCTGGGAATTGAAGTCATTACCTCCTTAAAGGGGTAATTATCCTCTCACATCTTTGGTATGTAAAGTGGACCTGCTTTTCCGAGGCATGATCCCTTGTCCAGCTGATTGATCCCCCAGCTGGATTAATGCTTAAGGGAGGACACAGGGTATGTCTCTACCTAGAGGTAGATTTCATTCTTTTGGCTGGGAGGCAACATGTTCCCTTAATGGGGCTTCAATGCTACTATAACAGTTTCACTACTAAGGATAAAAAATTACATTAAATTTTAAAAGACTGGGATGTAGCTCAATTGATAGACTGCATGTCTAACATGAACAGAGCTTTGGGTTTGATGTCTAGCACCACATACCTGTAATAATCCCAGGACCCAGGAAGAAGAAGCAGGCAATTAGGAGTTCAAGGTCATCCTTAGCTATTGAATTTGAGACCAGCCTGGCACAAATGAGAACTTGTCTCAAAGAGAAAAAAAAAAAAAAAAAAAGATTAAAAAAATTAAAACCCTGAACTCAACACCAAGCTAAATAAATAAGAACACCTAGAAGAGAGTCCTAGGCACTAGAATATGTTCCTGTGTGGTCACAAGGCAAAGCCGGTAGTACCAAGAACTACCCCTCCAGATATCAATGGGACCCGACACCCCAGACCAATAGCAGAATGTCACATTCCCATCAGGACCAGGGCAACCAGAGGATGTCTGGAATCAGCACCTGGACCACATCCATCCATAGAGCCCATGGAGTCTTGAATGTGGGTCCTAGAGGACACTAAGATTGTTAGGGGTAAGATGTTTATTAGAAGAGTTATTAACACTATGGACAGATGATAGCATGGCTTGGAGTTCTGAGAAGAGTTCAGTCCTGAGTACCAGAGACAGATAGTGGGTGTGGGGGTGCTCTGAAGAGAATCAGGGCCCACAAGGCAGAAGTGGGGGTCTCTTCTTATATGTTTCTGAGGGTTGAGTAGTTCACAATAGAAGTCTGCTACTAGGCTCTCTGATTCTCAGGCAGGAAAGGGGTTGTGGGCAGGGTGTGTGGCCACCAACACAGCATTCAATGTAAACTCACTTCACCAGGTGAGAAGCCTGGCAGAAATCTGTCAGCTAGAAATTGGCAGTATCTCAGTAGGGTGCCTGTGGTTATCTGTGAGAGGAGAGGGGCTGCTACAGGGACCGTGGCCTGATCAGCAGCTGGCTCTAACATTACATTCTTACAACCTCCACTGCTGAACCTGCTCCACAGCACCAGCACGTGGGTCTCTTCAGCCCTTCATTCCTGTGGAGACGGTTGGAGCTCAGTCCTCAAGGTCTGCTTGCTCGTCTTGCCTTGGGCTCCATTTTCCTGTAACTGTGGTGCTTCCAACCATGCTTGGAAATGATAAAACTTTTCCACAAAGCTTTGCCTAGGGACATATTTTTCTTTAATTATTAATTGATTTGGTTTTAGATTTTTTTTAAAAAAAGGAAGAAACATATACTTTCTACTAAAAATAAAACAAATATTAAATCCAGAAAACTGAAGCAGGTATTAAAGCAAACAAGACAATAGGAAATTAGTATTTTAAAACCTTAGATTCTTAATTAAATAAAAAGTGATAGAGAATGGCTCCTGATTCTTGTTAAGTAGAGAACAAGCACAAGAAGCTAATTATTTCTACAGAATGGACTCCAGAGAGAAATGAGAAAAGAGGCAAAAAAATTTGCCATGGAAAACTAATATAAATACTGTGAGAAATCAAATGCTTCTGTGAATTTGTCTGTGTGTGTGTGCGTGTGTGTGTGTGTGTGTGTGTGTGTGTGTGTGTGTGTGTGTATGTGTGTAGACAGGAAGCAGTCTTGGTAGGGATTATCTTCAATATTTTATGCGTATTCACCAGGATTTTCTCCTACTTTTTTAGTATTTTATTGTTTTACAATTTAATATCAAATGCACCACTAATTTAGTTTTTTACCTAATGTACACTAGGACCTAACTTTTATCTCCAAATAGTTTATCAGGAAGGACATTAAAGTCTTCAACATCACAACTCATCCTCCACCATAAAAACAAGCTTTCCTACACCAGCTTACAACACAGCACATGACCCACTGACCCATACAATCTAACTCATCGGTCTGTGGGTTACACTAGTACTTATAACATAGGCTGCATTTCAAAGGTGCAGAAACCTTTCCAAATGCTCCACATGGAGGCATCTCTTTAACTGTTGCAAACTTCCCTTGAAGAAGATACTATTATTTCTATTTTATAGAAGAAGGTGATAATAATTTTTCCAGTGACACATAGCTAACAAAACCCAGCTGTTAAAAGGACCATTGTTACTTAATGAACAAAAAATTGACTTTAAGAAAAGCTATGATGAACTCAGAACACAGCTCGTCTGAGAAGGGAAGCTAAGAGTATCCATCCAATGCCATTTAACCCCAGGTATTTTGACTTCTAAATCATCTCATTTCCACCAATTTGATGCCTATCATTTTTAATAAGGCTTCTGAGAACTGGTGGTAGCATATATTTGCAGCAACTGCAGAGATGGACAGATCATTACTGGAATATGTGTCCGCCTATCCATCCATCAGTCTACTGTGAGGAGTACATGGTATTTCCTAAGAATCTCAAGAAAGAGAAGTGATTTATCTTCCCAGTCAGTCTCTACTTGAAATTACCCTCAAGAATGTCACAGGTTGATAGAGGGGCTTCTTCTGACATGTTCAAATTGACAGTCAGAGAACCAGTTCATAGTCTCATTACAAACATAGACACACCATGCAAATGTAAACCTATATTTTGCCAAACAGCCAAGATGGCAAGGACACCAAGTCCTTTGCACAGGCAAAAGAATCTTTGTGTCAATATTGTTTCCACAAACTCAGTTTCTTACATGCTGTGCTGGACAGCTTTATGTCAACTTGACACAGCCGGGTTGAGGGAGCCTCAGTTGGGGAATTTCCTCATTGGACTGGACTATGGCCATGTCTGTGAGGCATTTTGATTGAGTGATGTGGGAGGGCCAAGCCCACTGTGGGTGGTGCCACCCCTGGGCAGGTTGTTCTGTATCATATAAGAAAGCAGGCTGAGCCAGGGCCAGGGGAGCAAACTAGTAATCAGCTATCCTCCATGGCCTGTGCTTCACCTCCCTACCTCTAGGTTCCTGCCATGTGTCCTTACCTTGGGCTCCCTAGTGATGAACTTGTGACCCAGGAGACATAAGCCAAATAAACCCTTTCCTCCCCAAGTTGATAATGGTCAGTGTTTTGTCACAGCAAATGAAAGCAAATTGGAACAGATGCTCTGTGAAATTTCTATCTCTGGGTCTCTTTCTAATTTCATTTTGTCTTTTATGCCTAAGTCTTTATGGCAGGAACCAATACTGGAGTTTCCTTGTTACCTGAAGACCAGACAGCAACTTCCCTTCCAAGGTACCCTTGGTTCCATTTACCAGAGGAACAATAGTAATGCAGAATGTATTTTGACTGAAACCCTCTCATACTGTAGATTTGTAATCCTGTCATATTCTAGTTGGAAACCTGGGTCTGAGACTACTACTTTGTGCCCTGGCCACCTCTGCTGCCATGCCTCCTGCAGCATTATGATCTCTAATCCCTCTGCAATGTAAACCAAATAAACTCTCCCTTGTATAAATTGCCTCGACCATGGTGTTGTATCACAGCAATAGAAGAGCAACTGATTCAATGGGGATCTAGTAGAATAGATCCTATATAATTTTTGATATGTGAATAATGATAATATTTTTGAATGCATGGGATTTTTCTCTAGGGTATGAACCTCATTAAACCCTAAATGCTTCAAAGGAAACTAATACGTGACTAAGTAGTACATCTTAGCTCATCTCAGAATTATTAATGGTAATAGCTCACAAATAAGACTGAAACTCTTTGAGTTTTAAAATGTTAAGACTGGAAAAAATCATTAAGACTTCTTCTTTTTCCAAGTGTCACAATTTTGCTCAAATGAATTACATAAATGATGTTGGAAATAAAGATCCAAATCATCCAACAGTTATTCAGAAGGTAACATTACAATCACACAACAGTGCACTGTGAACAGCAGGTAAGGCGTCTCCTACTACAATGAACTTGAAAAACATTTGTCTTATCTCATCAGATGAGAAGCACATTAGAGGACTGTCCATGAGAGCTTGACATTGATAAGCTGCAAATAAGGCTCTGAGGAAGGTCCTTAGGAGCCACGCCCAGCAGTCACAGTTCAATTTCTGTTTTCGTTTCATCATTCTTTTTGTTTTTGTTTTGTTTTTCTTTTCAGTTTTTTGAGGCAGGGTCTCAGTTATATCACCCCAGCTGGCCTGGACCTCCCCGTGTTGGGCATCCCAGACTGGCCTTGATCTCACAGCGATCTGACTGCCTCTGCCTCCAGAGTGCTGGGATTAAAGGCCAAGCATTTCATTGCTGGCTTTTAAAATTGGTTTCTTGAGACTTATTTATTATATCTGTATCTATATGAGTGAATGCATACATGTGTGTGTGCCTGCCTGTGTGTGCATGTAGAAACCAAAATCAGGGGTCCTCTTCTTCCTCTTCTATCATTTTCCACCTGTACTTCTTTTTTTTTTTTTTTTTTTTTCGTCCTTTTCGAGACAGGGTCTCCCTGTAACCCCAGCCGTCCTGGAACTCACTCTGTAGACCAGGCCGGCCTTGAACTCACAAAGATCTGCCTGCCTGCCTCTGCCTCTGCCTCTGCCTCTGCCTCTGCCTCTGCCTCTGCCTCTGCCTCTGCCTCCCTAGTGCTAGGATTAAAGGTGTGAGCCACCACGCCCAGCTTCACCTGTACTTCTGAGGCAGGGTTTGTCCTTGAACCTGGGACTCAAGTCTCAACTAGGCTGGAAACCGGGGAGTGCTAGTGACTTACTCTCCTCAGAGCTGGGTATACCAGATGGCTTGTAATGAAGATGCTGGAATCTGAACTGCGGTTCTTATTATTGAGAAACAAACACTCATAACCACTGAGCCATCTCTCCAGCTGCTCGTCTTTGCTTTTCTCACTATTAAAGTTTGTATTATTTACTTACATCTCCACTTATCTCCTATTTGTCCTTTCCCACTAAACTGGTACCTGAAAGACACATTCATTTTTTTTTTTTAGATACATTCTTCTTAGGGTTGACTGCTATAACAGTGTACATAAAAAATAATGCTAGCTACTGAGTGGGCACTCGACTACCTTGCATCTTGGCACTCTCTTCTGTTGGAGATTAGTACAGCCTACTCCAAACACCATCTTCATACTTGCTTCCCTTAACTTCACATATTTCACAAGGCCAGGTGAAATATAACAAACAGTTCCATTAAAATCTCTTAATCCCTGTATATCATATAAAGTGAGAATTTAGTAAACCGTTACTTTTTTCTTGTTTCTTCTATTTATGTGTTGTATGCATGTACTTGTTCATGCATGTACACATATTAATGTAGCTATATATATTGTGTGTGTGTTTGTGGGTACATATGCACACGTGTGCTGGTGGAGACAGAAGGTCAACTTCAGAGGTTTTCCTCAATCGTTTTCCATCTTATCTTTTGAGATAGGGTCTCTCACTGAACCTGGAACTCAACCATTGGGCTAGACTTGATGGTCCATGAGCTTGAAAGATCCACCTGTCTCCATGATGCAGAACTAGGGTTACAGATTCACCTGATCAACATGCTCAACATTTACATGGATGCTGGGGAACTGAACTCAGGTCTTCATGTTTGTATGACAGGTACTTTACTGACTGAACCATCTCCCTGGACCATAAAGAGTGACCTAGACAAGTATTTCCATTCCTAAAGAACTGTAGCTTCCTCAACAGCTTAGAAAACAGAAAGGGGCTGGAGAGATGGCTCAGCAGTTAAGAGCACCGACTGCTCATGCAGAGGACCAGGGTTTGATTCCCAGCACCCACATGGCAGCTAAGAACCGTCTTTACTCCAGTTCCAGGGGAATCCGACACCCTCTTCTGACCTCCGTGGCATTGCAGGAATTGGGTGCACCAACCTGCATGCAGACAGTACACTCATACACATAAAAAAAGAAAACAGAAAGAAAATAGGCTGAGATACTGGAACCTTATCTGAGCGTCATCATGTGACAGCAGAGACTTAGAAGTCCAAAGAGGAGTGGGAGAGGAGTGAAAGCCAGGAATGCTGTTGAAAGCAGAAGAAAGGAAGGAGGAAAGGCAGAGGGAAGGAAGAGAAGGAAAAGAAAGAATAAAAGAGAGAGAAAGAGAGAGAAGAGTTTTGTAAGAGTCTTTCTTCTGGTAGGATTAAACTTCTACCTCTTTGGGGCTTGTGCTGGATAGCTTTAGTGTCAACTTGACACACCTGGGTTGAGGGAGCCTCAATTGGGGAATTGGCTCCATTGGACTGGCCTGTGGCCACATCTGTGGAGTATTGTCTTGATTGTTGAGCAATGTGGGAGGGCCCAGCCCACTATGGGTGGTGCCACCCTGGGCAGGTTGTTGTGTATTGTATAAGAGGGCAGGCTGGGTATGGGCCAGGGGAGCAAGCCAGTAAGCAGCACTCTTCCATGGCCTGTGCTTCAACTCCTGCCTCCAGGTTCCTGCCCTGAGTTCCTGCCTTGGGCTCCCTGAGTGATGAACTGTGACACAGGAGATGTAAGCTGAATAAACCCTTTCCTCCCCAAGTTGGTGTCAGTCAGAGTGTTTTGTCACAGCAATGGAAGAGAAACTAGAACATGGCTGTTAGCTCACAGGGAGAACCTAGTCAATTCCTAGTCCTGTTTTCTGCATCTGTAATGCTGCAATGACCATGTCTAACATAGAAACCTGTAAGAGTCTGAGAACAGAAACTAGAGGCTTAGGTCCCCACCAATGTTGTGTTTCACTAGCTTGGGAAAAACTGACAAATGCAATACATCACTGTGCTGAGCTAGAAACAACCTCTTAATAGTAAGCATCTCAAAGAGCATGGTGGAGGGAAAATAAGCACCACCATCACCAGCATGGGTCTGAGAATGGGAACAAAGTCGCTGAACTTTCCCTGTGAGAAACTGAGGAGAAGAAATGATAGGATTTGACAGCTGTAATATGAAAACTACAAATTTGTGAGCTGCAGAATTTGACAACTGTCAAATGTCTGAGTGTACTCTAGGCCTGATTAACTTTCTTATTCTTTTCAGTGACTCAATCTTATAAATCCTTGAATCATAGATTCATTCTACCTGGAAGATAATTTAAGCCAAAGGATTTCCCTGGGGCATACCTTCTTCTCCTCACAAATGATCTCTTTAAAGGAATTGCCATAGAGCTGTTTTTTTTGAAGTTAATTTTGAATACAAGATAGACATAGATGTAAAAATGACTTGACAGGAAAAGTCTTTCTTTCAAAGTATCAGGAGTGAGATCCAAAGTCTGCATCTTATTTCCCAGCCTGTCCTCTTCTAAACTAAGTTACAGGAGATGATCAGCAACATCTCCTCAGCACAAGGACTACCCCCTGGTAGGTAATCCGTAAATGCTGGCTGAATAAATGAATGAATGAATGAATGAATGAATGAACAGCCCCTGTTTAAAATGCATGTGGCACCCATCATTTTAGACAACCAGGAATTTAACAAACTGACTTCATATTGGGGCGGCCATGCTTGAAGTAGCCAAGGATGGCGAGTGGGATATGACCATGCTTCCTCCTGGCAGAGAACTCTCTGTGTTGTTGTCTTCCCATTCTTGGCTCTTTGCTCTGCTTGGCTAGCTCCTACTTGTTCTTTAGGCTTCCATTCTGAAGACTGAAACAACGGAAAGAAAGGAGGTTTATCTCAGCTACCCATATGGCTGCACTGATTATGTGGCTTTTTAGAAAAAGAGAAAAGCAAACTAAGTTGGTAGTATTTCATTCCACTTTGTATGAAAGCTGGTCTGGAGTTATTTAGGGAATTCTGCTGTTATTATTTTATGCAGTGTTATGTTAAATTTGCACTGATCTCTGTAAGTTTTAGACATTGTTCTTTTAAAGCCAATTTTAAAACCTTGTTATTATTTCTTTTAAAATATTCTTTTGTAAAATATACCACCGAGGACTATATAAAATATACCTATATATTTGCACTTAGTATCATTCCTGTTTTATGAATATCACCTTCTGTATTTCATGCACATCCTCATGGCCCTGACAGTGTTGCCAGGACAAGCAGTGCTTCTGCCAATGTTCTTTTGCAAGTCCTCTGGAGTCATATGTAAACGTTTCCTGAAGGTGTACAAGTGTGGGAAGTCTTCTTTGTAGGAAATGTTAGGTTAGGCAGCTAACACCACTAACTCCAATTCCAGAAGATCTGATACGTTCTTCTGACCTCTGCAGGCATGGCACACATAAGGTACTTATACGCAGGCAAAATACTCATATACATAAAATGAAAATAAATCCAAAAATAAAATTAAAAAATATTTTGCTTAAAGGAACATAACTTAGTTACTTAAATTCATCATTAAGTGGATTTCCTCAAAAAGTCACCAAGAAATGCCTCAAAACTTTGCAAATTCCTTCCTCTCCTCTCCGTTAAAGTAAAACAAAACAAGAAAGTTCTTCAGGATGTCATCTCCAACTCCAGTAGGGGTCCAGTTTCCATTTTCTGTGCTTGGCTTATTCCCCGCTCCTAACTCTAGGGAAATGACGTGGCTGATAAGCTAAGAGTTCGGAGTCCTTCTTGGTCTTAAACTCTGGCTTCATCACTTAGTAGCTTCCAGTCCTTGGAAAAATGTTCCAGTGTCTTCATCCACAAGGTGGAGAAGAGAATAATTCTGTAAGCTTGTTGCAAATATTGATTTGCCAATAAATGTAAAGAGCTTGTAGAGGGCCTAGCATATTGTAAGCTTTCAGGAAACATTAGCTCTATATTTACTAATATTAGCCATTTTTTGCCAAAATATTCTTGGTTTTTATATCTCAGGCACTCTTTTTTTGTTTGTTTGTAGATTATTTTGTTTTTTTTTATGTGTGTATATGTGTATGTATGTCTTTGTGTGTGTGTGTTTTCACTTATCTGCAGTAAAGTATTCAAGGTATGACACAGAAAAGACATTTAGTCATTATTTGTCTACACAGTCATCACAGAGTTAAGAAACTGTAGTTGCATATGATCCTAAACCCCTATCTTGATGATATCAAATACATTTGCTTGCATCTAAAGCTTTCCCAAATAACCACCATGGAATCAAAATAATATCCTGTGATATTTAGACCATCTTAGAGACTAGAAATCCAACTCACTGAAGGTCAGTTGGTAACATATCTATCCTACTCCAAGCCAAACAAATCCGGAGAAGATTGCAGGGTTAACAAGAGAACAGACACATAATTCCTCTTAGGGTCACAGAAACATGATATAAGGAAATAAAAAGCTCAACAGTGCAACTAAATTAGTGTGGAAAGGGAGTATCAACAGAGGAGATACCCAATGCATTCCTAAGATCAAGAAAAATTTACTTAGTGACTGACATGGTGAGGAGACACAAGCCACACATGGAGAGGCAGAGCTCATATAAAGGTCTCAGCAAGACTAGGAGAGGCCCATGGGGCAGACCCTTGGTGGAGATGAGGGCATGAAAATGGAGAATAGAGAGGAAAAAGAGGGCTGGGAGGAATGGTTAACAGTAGTTCTGAGGTCTGGCTCTACCATACTACACTTCTAAACACAGAACAAAGAAAATGCAGCCAGATATTTACCTCAAGAAAAAAAAGAAAAAGAAGCCATCAACTTCATGTTGGTACCCTCATATAATGTACTTCAACATGGATCCAAAGAAACAGGATATAAAAGAATATGTCTATGCTTCCAAATTAAGAGTAAAGGACATGGGAATCAGGCTTGAGCAAAAAGAGAAGTGGACAAATGGTGTGATCTCAGGATACCTCACGTTACTTCCAGGGATGCTTAAGAGCTGGGATGGTCCTATAGATAATAAAAGAATTGAAGGAAGAGGCCAGTTCATTTTCTAGCCCCAATGCCCCTCACAAGGCCTTGTTGATCAGTCCTTTGATTAGGCTCATCTGGGAAGGGGCTGGGATCATCCCCAAGAAGAGGCTCTGCAAGCAACATTCTCAGCAGTGGCAGAAGCCTCCCTACAGCAGCAGCTCCAGTTAGCACATAAGTACAGCCGCCACCCATGAATTTCAGAATCTACTCACTGTATCCACAAAGCAAAAATGTGATGGCAAATCACTGTAATGAAAAGTGAGAGAAGAAGAAAAACATTCGTTTAAAACATAAAATGTTTGCCATGTAAAAAGTACTCCATAGACATGTATGTGTATAAAGGCAAGAAATTTCAAGTGAGCAACAAAGAAACTGATGCAAGTAGAAACAACTATAAGAAAGAAGTTTAAATCAAGGGCATCGACGTTTGAGAAGTAAAGAACAGAGAAAAATGATGAAAAGAAATGAACAAATATGAGCATTATAAAATTTATAGAAATGAAGGGAAAATGGGAAGTCACCAATAATGATATGACTCTTACAATAAAACCTGTTTTAGTTATCATTTGCTTGTAAAATTTCAGAACACCAGAAAATAATCTCTTCAATATTAAAGAGAAGATTCTAAAGTATACACAGTGGTCAGGGACATGTGGGAAGGGAATTGAATAAGTAAACAGGCCACATAAGAAAAAAAAATCATATCATGCTGGCATCTGGTTTACCCTCAACAACTCTTTCACATCCTCAAAGTAAAGTGACTTTTGACCTAGAATCTTATCACAGACATAATCCAAATCAATGATCAGCTCAAAAAATAAAAACAGTTTCAGATTTTAATGGTCAAGAAAATTCTCTCAGCTTTTATTAGGAGTTCCTTAAATATATTCTCTAGGAAAATGAATGGATAAGCCAAAAAAGAGATGAATGAGAATCAGGATCCAATCCAAGAATGGAAGAGATGGCAGGCCAAAAAGGAGGCAGAATGGGGTGAAACAATAGCAAAAGTAGGACCAGTAATACTTCCTTTTATTATTATTCTGCTAAACAGATGTAGCACTAAGTCAATGTCAAATGACTTACTGTTACACACATAGATTAGTGCACTTCTCACTCTCTCAGGAGAAGCTTCTTCTAACAGCAGATGGCTATTAACACAGAGATCCACAACTGATCAGCATACGGAGAATAAAGCCAGGATTGGTGCATGAACATAAGGAAACAGAGTGTTCAAGGCCTCTGGGCACTTGCTCACATCAACATGTAGCAATGCTGACAGCATGCACAAGACCCATGCTAATTCAATCGCCAAGCATAGAACCAGGGAAATGGGCCTCCCAACCTTAAACAAGGAACTATTGGCAACTGATTACTGCTGGGTGAGGGAGAGATGATCTTCTTTAAGGGGATGACTTTAGATAGGCTGACTAGACTTCAATGAATGAACTTACACTAAGGGACATTTGGGCACAGAAGCTTGACTTAATAGACCTTAATATATATGACAGAATGCTTGAAATCCAGTGGGGGGCTATAGAGAGTGTGGTTGGAAGGGGGGTCTAAATATTAAGATTTTATTATATGAAATTCTTTACAAAAATTCAATTAAAATGTACATTTAAAAAAAGAAATAGAAAAAGAAACCTGTGGAGTGGTCAGTTCTAAATCAGACATCTATATGACACCCTCTCCTCCCAAGGCACAGGGATCACTATGGAAGAGGAGGCAGAAAGATTACAAGAGCCAGAAGTGGTGGATGATAACAAAGGAAACCATATTTTCTGGGTACAAGAAGATAGTTCCACATAAGAACACACAGACTTGGACGGACCCGAACTAAACAAAAAGCCAGCATGGATAAGGAGGGGAGCACAAAGCCTTAGCCCTAACTGAGGATCTATTAGCAATTGGTAGCTTCTGGGAGAGAGTCTGTTTTCAGTATTGATATGACTCTTAGTAAGTTGCCTAAACTCCAAGGGATAGACCCATACCTGAGAACATGTGAGGAACACAAATGAGACTTGATAAAGCCTGAAAACCAGTAGAGGGAAGAGTCAGGTGGAGGGGGTCTGAATGGCATCAAAATATGTTGTGTGAAATTCTCAAAGAATCAATACAAATATTTTTAAAAGAAAGTAAGTTGTTCCTATCTTAGAGAGAATTATTGCTGAGATGTTCGTTAAACAAAGCGGAGAACCTTTGCTTTTCTTTTAATTGAAAACCACAGGGAGAAGAATCAAGGCTGTGATGCAAGAGGAAAAAATAAAGTCATTGCACTTAGGTTCTGCAGTGAATAGTGTCAGTCAATAAAATAAATGCACTTTATTGATTGTAAACTTTTAGCTGACCCTCTGGACAAAGCACAGAGGATTTAATTAAGGTTGCAAAGAAGAATGGAAAAGTTGAAAACTTAAAACTAAAGGGGGTGATAAAAGTGGATTAGTATGAACAGAAAGAAGGGGTAGAGTACAGGCTCCTCACATCCTCATCTCACCAAGTGGGCAGTCAAGGGATGCTGTAATTAGTGACCAGACAAGAAGCAGTCTTTTAAAAACATTTTATTTTGATATTTATTATTTTTAGTCTATGTATATGAGTGTATCACCTGCATCTGTATAAGTGCACCCATACCATGCAATGCCCGCAGAGAAGGGTATCAGATCCCCTGGAACTAGAGTTATGGACAGTTGTGGGTGCTGGGAATCAAACCTTGGTCACTTGCAAGAGCAGTAAATACCCTTAACCAATGAAACATCTCTCCAGCCCCAGAAGCAGAATCCTAAGGGAAGTAAAACATAAAACTAATGAAAACCTAAAAAGAAATTGCTGCAAGTACATGAAAATAAGAAAAAGTCTCAAATTATTGTCATATATAAAAGTCTCATCAAGAATTCTATAACAAATATTTGAAGTTAGTTAATTAATGGCAAAAATGTGCATAATGTTTAAAAACAGCATAAAGTTCAGAAGAACACAAGACAAAATTATCTAAAATAGTTACTTTGAGTATATATTTGGGAATTATTTGAAATGAGGTCATATATTGCTTATAAATCCTAATGTTCCTGTTTGACTGTCAGAACATATTGCCTTCATATAGGTGTTGATAGGTGATTGAAGAAAGAGTAGTAGATGATTGGCCTTGAATGGATAGGTGACAGATAGATAGATAGATAGATAGATAAACAGATAGATATATGATAGATACACAGATGGATGAACAGGTAGATGGATGATACATAGAAAGATTAAGAGTCAGAACAAAAGACTAGGACAAGAATTAATTAAAAAGATATCAGTTTTGGGCTGGAGAGATGGACTAGTGGTTAAGAGCACCAACTGCTCTTACAGAGGACCTGGGTTCCATCCCCAGCAACCACATGGCAGCTGAGAACCGTCTGAAACTCCAATTCCAGGAGAACTCCAGTTCCAGGGGAATCGGACACACTCTTTGACCTCTGCGGCATTGCACGACACAGGTGCACAGACCTACATGCAGACAGTACATTCATACACATACAGAAATAAATAAATAAGATATCAGTTTTATATCTTTTTTTATTATGAACCACTTTTTTAATTTTATATATTTTTGTATGCGTATGAATGTACTGTCTGCATGTAGGTTTGTGCACCTGTGTCGTGCAATGCCTCGGAGGTCAGAAAAGGGTCTCGGATTCCCCTGGAACTGGAGTTCTCCTGGAATTGGAGTTACAGATGGTTCTTAGCCACCATGTGGGTGCTGGGGATCGAACCCGGGTCCTCTGCAAGAGCAGTCGGCACTCTTAACCGCTAGGATGTCTCTCCAGCCCCTATAATGAACCACTTGTGATTAAGAAAACATAGAGTTAAAAATAAGAATGGCCAGGTGTGGTGGCACACGCCTTTAATCCCAGTATTCGGGAAGCAGAAGAAGGCGGATCTCTGTGAGTTCAAGGCCGGCCTGGTCTAACTAGTGAGTTCCAGGACTGCTGGGACTAAAGGGAGACCGTATTTCAAAAAGACCAAAATAAATAAATACATAAGAACCCGCTGCCTTCACTAAGTCATATATCTGAGTGGAAAACAATTAAAGGTAACAAATACTCATTGAATATTTCCTATGAATTAAGAACAAATGTGATTCCTAGAAGAGTATATCCATGATTAAGTCACAGAGCTTGCCCTCAAACTCCTATTTATTATTCAAGAGGAACCTAAATTCATACATAAGTGGAGTATTTATTTAGAGCCAGCCTACACAAGATAAAAGTAAAGACATTGCAAAGGAAATACAAGTTGGTTACATGCTTTAAAGAAATGAAACTGGGATTGAACTGGCAGTTCATCCCTGCCAGCTAGCTTCCCTAGTCCCAGAAGTGTAATACAGGATTCTGAGAGGGAAAGGCATCAAAAGTCTTAGTGAGCTGTGAACTCTACAAACTATGAGAACAACCTGCCAGGCTGTGTGCCTATGTGTACAATAGTGACACTAATGGAGTCCTGACACTGTAAAACTGGCTAAAACCTATGGCCAGGAGGGCAGAAGAAGGCTGAATACCATCGTTTAGCTAAACTGACATAGATGGTGGGTGGTGGATGAATGAATGTTTTCTAAGTATCTATGTGTATACCCATACACAACTTCTACTCTCAGACTTAATGAAGCTCTTTTTCCAATGAACAGTAGTGAATACAGAGACTCATGGGGACTCAAGGAGGTGAGAATAAGTAGTAGATGAGGGCTCAGACCTGAATAGGACATTTATGCCATTCTCTCTAAAGCTCAGGGAATGATGCAGAAGAGAGGGTAGGGAAGAATACGAGGTAGAAGATAGGGAGAAGGGCTGCCAAATGTCAACTTCTGAGCAAGAGACAGTCATTGCAAGCAGGAACTCATAGGAGCTGAGGATGCCTGCAATGTGTCTGCACAGAAAAGAGCCCTGACATGGATGGAAGATGGGCTGGGAACCTCACCCCTCAGTGCTGAGCTATTTGCTACTGATAAGATTCAGAGAGATAGGAAGTCATTGCCTTCACTTGTGTAAACACTGGTGACCCCACCAGGCTCCAAGAGATAGCTCCAATCCAGTGGTCACACAGAAGGGTGTAGTTAAACTAAATGGGTCACAAAATAAAAACCAAAAGTCATATATTTGGGAAAGGAATTGAGAGGGAAGATTCGGGGGTTGATACGGATGGGAAGAATATATGAGAAGGTAGAAAGAATAATGAGAATGCATTACATACATGAAAACAATTGTCAAAGAAGCAAATTTAAAAATAAATAAATAATTTTTCCAGCCAGAGCTGATTTGCCCATTTCTGTCAGATGGACCCGGAAACCTCCAGCTAATTTAGCTTGAATTGGGCCCACATTGTCTTTCCTACTTTTCCTTCTTTTCCCAGGACTAGGTCTGCAGATCACCTTAAATATTCTAAACCATTATCTGAATTAATACACAGACTACTACAAAGCACTTATCCATAACTCAGTACTGTGGATTTTCAGTGGAAGAGATGGCAAAGGAAGATAAAATGGTCAATTATATTCAGTGAAACGAAGATATTTAAGATGCTTTCTCCGAGGAAAGATGTTCAGATTAAACAGGTAAACTCTAACCTTCTCTCATAAGTAATCTTTAAAGGGCAGACATCTCTTCTGCAGTACTTCAGTATTTGTGCTGCAGTTGTTTTAAATCATATGAAAAAATGAAATGAGGAGCTATGTGTTAATAATGAATTTAATTGAAGCGATGCTTCACCTCTTACATCATTTTCTACATGAATAATTCCCTGTGCTTATGACGTGAAAGCAAGTCTAGCCAGAATTGCTTGTTAAGACAGTTATAAATAATACCAGTCAGTGGAAAATATGAATGCCAAGGACATTCAAACCAGATTGATGAGCCATCAGCATTAATCTATTAGGATTCTAAAAATAAGTCCATTAATGCTGTCAGCAACTATTTTTTTCTACTGTCATTGCAACAAATTCACAAAAATGATTTAAAAATTCCACATGAGACTGACAGTTCAGGATTATGCCATTATAACTGCTTTATAATATTATGCGATTATTTTACAGTGATCACAAAGCACTTTAATATGTCTATTTTAAATATTTTCTGTTTTCACATAAGATCACACTACTCCTGAAACAGGTACCTTGATTCCAATGTTTAGGTTCAAAAGAAAAACTATTATTAATTTAGCAATGCATTCACATATGCCTATAACAGGATGAACATTTTTCCTAAAGGCTCCTACTAGATTAAGGCACAAATATGCAAATCTGTGAACAAGTAGTATTGGTCAAGAAAAAATGCGATGGACCACTCTGGGTTCTAAAGATGGCAAGACATCTTGCCCATTGTGGAAGAGCTATTAAATTGCTGAACTTTTTCAAGCTTCATGTTCCTTATGTGTGAGATAGGGATAGAGTATCTGCTTAACAAGTAACTGAATCAAACAGATAATTTTATGTGAAATATGTATCACAGTGCCTGGTCATGAAAAAGTACATAATAATGCCAATACTTTTTATTATTATTATGTATTTATACATACATTTTTAAATCAAATCTAGACCCATGTCCCCCCCATCTCCCCACCCCTCCAGATCTCATGCATTCTGCCAAACATGCTATTCATCTCTTTCTCAGTCTTTCTCAATATTCTCCATGGGGAAGTTGACTGTTTTAGCAGAAGTTCACTGTTTCAGTCAGTTCTTTGATGCAGTCCTTTCTGTTGTTGTTTCCAAGATGCATCACTCCCAACTGCTTTGGACAAAAGCTCAAGGGGTCATGCACAGGAAATACTTACAACTGGGTAATTGGCACTAGCATCCACAGATGAGGGATACCATTCGTCGTTTGTTTTTCTGGGACTGTGTTACTTCACTCAGCATGATGTCCTCTAGCTCCAGCCATTTTCCTGCAAAGCTCATGATGTCGTCTTTCTTTACTGCTGCATAGAACTCCATTGTGTAGATGTACCACATTTTCTCTATCCATTCGTCAGTTGAGGGGCATTTAGGTTGGTTCCAGCTCTTTGCTATTGTGAAGAGAGCTGAAATAAACATGGCCGTGCATGTATCTCTGTGGTGGCGTAAGTCTTGAGGGTACATGCCCAGGAGTGGTATGGCTGGGTCGGGTGGCAAGTTCATTCCAAGTCTTCCAAGGGTTCTCCACACTGCTTTCCATAGTGGCTGTACGAGTTTACATTCCCACCAGCAGTGGATGAGTGTTCCCCTTTCCCCACAACCTCTCCAGCACTTGGTATCATTTGTTTTCTTGATCCTAGCCAGTCTTATTGGAGTAAGATGATATCTTAAAGTGGTTTTCATTTGCATTTCCTTAATGATTAGTGATGTTGAGCAGTTCTTGAGGTGTTTCTCAGACATCTCTAATTCCTCGCTTGTGAAGTCTCTGTTCAGTTCTTTGCTCCATCTATTGAGCGGGTCATTTGTTTTCTTTTTTCTTTGTTTTTTGAGTAGTTTATATATTCTGGAAATCAATGCTTTGTCAGATGTATCTGCAGTGAAGGTTTCCTCCCACTCTGTGGGATTTCTCTTCACTTCCTTGATTGTTTCTTTTGATGTACAGAAGCTTTTGAGTTTGATGAGGTCCCATTTGTCAATTGTCGACCTTAATTCTTGTGCAGCTGCTGTCTGATTTAGGAAGTCTTTTCCTACGCCTATGTCTTGTAGTCTGCTGCCAACTTTTTCTTCTATCACCTTCAGAGTTTGGGGTTTCACGTTGAGGTCTTTAATCCATCTGGAGTTGACTTTTGTACAGGGTGAGAGGTAGGGGTTTAATTTCATTCTTCTACAAGTGGTGATCCAGTTTTGCCAACACCACTTGCTGAAGATGCTGTCTTTTCTCCATTGTGGTTTCTTGGCCCCCTTGTCAAATATGAGATGGCTGAAATTGTATGTGCTCAGATTTGGATCTTCGGTTTTGTTCCATTGGTCAACAGGTCTGTTTTTGTGCCAGTACCAGGCTGTTTTTATGACTATAGCCCTGTAGTATAGTTTAAAATCTGGTATAGAGATCCCTCCTGTGTAGATCTTTTCACTCAGGATTGATTTGGCTATTCGGGGTCTTTTGTTTTTCCAAATGAATTTAAGAACTTTTGTTTCCAAGCCTGTGAAGAAACTCTTGGGGATTTTGATTGGGATTGCATTAAATCTATACAAGAGTTTTGGTAAAATGGACATTTTTACAATGTTAATTTTCCCAATCCATGAGCATGGGAGGTTTTTCCATCTTCTGAGGTCTTCTTCAATTTCTTTCTTTAAGGGTTTAAAATTTTTGTTGTAGAGGTCTTTGGTGTCTTTGGTTAGGTTTGTTCCTAGGTATCTTATTGTTTTTGAGGCTATTGTGAGTGGGAAGGTCTCTTTGAATTCTTTCTCCAGTTGCTTGTTCTTGGTGTAAAGAAAGGCCATTGATTTTCTAAGGTTAATTTTGTATCCTGCCACTTTGCTGAAGCTGTTAATCGTTTCTAGGAGTTTTCTGGTGGAGTTTTTTGCATCCCTTAAGTAAACAATCATATCATCAGCAAATAGGGATAGTTTGACTTCCTCTTTTCCAATTAGTACTCCTTTAATATCCTTTTCTTGCCTTATTGCTCTAGCAAGTGTTTCAAGCACTATGTTGAAGAGGAGTGGTGATAGGGGGCAGCCTTGCCAAGTTCCTACCTTTAAAGGGAATGTTTCTGTCATTTCCCCATTTAGGATGATATTGGCTGTGGGTTTCCTGTATATGGCTTTGATTACATTGAGGAATGATCCCTCCCATCCAATTCCTTCTAGGACTTTAAGCATGAAGGGATGCTGGATTTTGTCAAAGGCTAATAATGCCAATAATTTTTAACCAAAGTGATTTAATAAAGGAAAAACATTTGTCATGCTGTAAGGTATGAGAAAATGTTGGTGTAAATTAATCCAAGATCATTTAGCTCCCAGAGAAATTAAGGCTACTGGCTGATTATACAAAGTATGAGGTGTTCTAGACAGAGACCAGAAAAAGACAAGATATTGTTCATTCCTTATAACAAGTGCAAGAAGGGCTGGCTCACCAAAGAAAACAGCAAATTTGTGGGCCATGGATCTTATGGTGAAAATGACCACCTTGCATGAGACTTCTAAAAGGAAGAGATGATGTGCAGAGAGAGTACAGAGATTAGAATCAGTTTAGTCACAGGTGTAGGAGGAGAAGTCTACCAAAGATTACTATACCCAAAGTTATTTCTCAAAAGTTAATGAAACCTGTATTTCTGAAAAAGACAGCAAGTACTGTTTTTAACTAACAATTTAATTTGAACAAGTAAAATGTGTTTATAATGCATAAAAAGATCAATGTATATATTTTTGAGGTCAACCAAGTTTTACTCTAAAACCATATAATTTCTATTCTAAAAGCAAACATTAATTTGATAAAAATTGGGCTTCATCAAACTTTAAAACGTTCAAAATGCAAAACACGCCATCACGAGGGTGGAAGAGTAAATCATGGACCAGTAGAAAATACAGATGATGAGAAAAAGGACACATCCAGAAAGGATAAAGAATGCTCCCAATTCAGTACTAAGAAGATATAAGACTCATATTTATAATTGGAAAATATTTAATAAATACTTCATCAAAGAAGATATCTGAAAAGCCAATAAGCATGCAAAGATGACAGGGTCATATGGCATGAGGAAATGCAAAATAAAGCAACAATATGTCATTCTACAGTCCCAGTGAACACAGACAATAACAAATGTTGGCAAGGGAGTAGAATAATGGAAGAATATAGGGAAATTAGAACACCATCTATTGTTGGCAGTAACATACAATGGTACAGTCGCTTTGGAAAAGAGTTCTTAAAATTTCTTAAAGTTCTTTAAGTTCTTAAGTTTCTTAAAGTGCAAAACATAATCCTATAAAATCCAACAGTCCTAGTCTGGGTTCTGTGAAAGTGTGTTAAAAACACATGTCCACCTGTCCTGGTTAGCTTTAACTGTCAACTTGGCACAGTGTAGAGTCACCTCAGAAGCAAGTCCTGGTTAAGGGATTACTCACATCATGTTGGGTGAATCTATGAAGTATCATTTCATTAAGTGAACTGGAGGGCCTTATCCACTATGGGCAGCACCACTACTTCATCCTGGGCAATACAAGAAAGCTATCTGAATGTGAGCCTGTGAGGAAGCAAGAAAGTGAGGTAGCAGTGTTCTTCCAGGGTTCTGGTTCTGTTTTGATTTCCTACGTTGACTTCTCTCATTGATGCACTGTGATCTGGAAGTATAAGCCAAATAAACCTTTTCCTCTCATGCTGCTTTTCAGAGCATTTTATCACACAACAGAGAGAAACCCAGAACACCACACAAAGACATTACAGCATGCTTCCTCACAGCCAAAAAATTAAAGCCAAATCTCCAGCACTAGAAGTATGGTTAAAATGTAATCTATCAGTGGAATGCTATTTGTTAATAAGAAGAAACAAATTACTGGTACACAGAATAACATGAGTGAATCTTACAGGTATTCTTCTTGTCTTTGTCTTGTTCATTCTCTAAGACTGCCTTCAAATAATACCAGCTAGAAGCTGAGAAGAGACCTCAGTCCAAGCTGAATGTGGTAGTAAGGTACTTGCAACACAAGTGCTGGGGAAGTAGAGGAAGGTTGGCCCCTGGGCTCAATGGCCAGCCAGCCTAGCATAACTGGTGAGCCCCAGGCCAATGAGAGATCTTGTCTCAAAAAGCAAGGTAGTTGATTTCTTGTGGAATCTTGCTTTGCACTCATTCACCTTCTGATAGCCACAAAAGTTTTTATTTTTCCTTCCCTTCCAGAGTAACAGGACATTTTAATGGATGCAAAGAAATGGTCTTGGGATGTGAAAGTAACATGTTTATACTCTTAGGAGTGCTAGCATGAGTGTAAAATCCTATTTCATTTCTACAAAATAGAGAAATTCTTCCATTTACTGTAATAATAGATGAAACAATTTGTACACCAATTACAGAATTTCTGGTCATATTTTATTAGCATAATGTTAAACCAAAGTATAAGTAATTGTGTCCTTTATCTATCCTTATACCCCACCATAGAACGTGGGGCAGGTTTTTTCATGAACCCTTAGGACAGTTTTAAAGAAGAATTAACCCATGTTTTCTCTGGGGCTTTGTAGTTTCCAAAAGGTTTGGCTGGATCATTTATGTGATCTTTAGCACAAATTGCTAAGAAAGCTTGTTAACTTAAAGAAATCAAAACTCAATCGGAGGCTACTTACTCACCTTCACCCACATGTACGCAGACTCAAGTCCTGGTTCTGTCTAACCTACACCCTGCATTCACCAGTTGCTTACATAACTACTTTAGTCTTTTTTTTCTTTTTTTTTTTTTTTTTTTTTTTTTTTTT
>VZQC01014945.1:946634-971892 GCA_009823505.1 Rhizomys pruinosus
TAGGGAAATGCAAATTAAGATCACTCTAAGATATCATCTCACTCCTATAAGACTGGCCAGGATCAAGAAAACAAATGATATCAAGTGCTGGAGAGATTGTGGGGAAAGGGGAACACTCATCCATTGCTGGTGGGAATGTAAACTTGTACAGCCACTATGGAAAGCAGTGTGGAGAACCCTTGGAAGACTCAAAATGAGCTTGCCATTTGACCTAGTTATACCACTCCTGGGTATATAGCCACAAGAGTCATCTTGCTGCAGAAATACATGCACAGCTATATTTATTGCAGCTCTGTTCACAATAGCAAAAAGCTGGAACCAGCCCAGGTGCCCCTCAACTGACGAGTGGATAGAGAAAATGTGGTACATATACACAATGGAGTTCTATGCAGCAGTAAAGAAAGACAACATCATGAACTTTGCAGGTAAATGGATGGAGCTAGAAGATATTATATTAAGTGAAGTAACACAGTCCCAGAAAAACAAATGACGAATGGTATCCCTCATCTGTGGATGCTAGCGCCAATAACCCACTTGTAAATATTTCTTGTGGAGAGGGATGCATATTAAAAGCACAACAACAGAAAGACTGCATCAGAAAATTGACTATAGCCTTTATTCTTATAATACACTTATGAGACAGTCATTAATATCCTCAGTAAATACACAGGCAGAACTTTGCAGAAAATAAAATTAAACCTCAGAAGTTTGAGGTTTTATGTTCAAATGATAAAACTATCATATTATATATGGAACAGGGATTTGATTATCGGTCTTTCCAACAGCAAATATTATTGTCCCTTGTCTTACATTTTAATGACCAAAGCAGTCTTAAAGAAGACAAGTGGAACAATGTTGCAAGTTAGGAAGGAAGGGTTTTAAATGGGGAACTTGGGAGTTTCAACATATAGTCTGCTTGATTCCCACTGTCATACGGAAGGACTGTCTTCAGACATTCCTCCCTAGGGTCTCTTTCATGGCCAGCACTCTTAGGACAGTGCTGTCACATAACTGGTACTAAATACCTGCTAGTGTATTACTAGATGCCCTGACCTTCTGATCAAAGGCAGGTAATAATATCTTATAGTCACAAGGAACACAACCTTTTTTCCCAAGTAAGTTCACCTCTTCACATTTCCACACAGTAATGTCCTTTATGGTTCCCTGACAGACCTCTCCTGACATTCCTAGTGCCAAAGCTCCTTGGATAAATTGTCTCAGGCAATGTATTACATAGTTAAAACTTCAGTTTTCTCACCTTTATTTTGCGGGGAAAATCACAAATGCCTATTCTCAGGACAAATATCAAGGGTAAATGAACTAGCTCACACCCAATACCAATGAAATGTTTAGCGCATAGCAAGAGCTTAAAATGTGTTAGTTGTTCTTTTACATGCCATAAAATTATAAGTACCCCGAGGATAACAATATTGATCTGGGCTTCCTTTTATAAGCTTGATACATGAAAAGGGGCTAGCAGCAAGTGTCTGATTACCTAGCTCTGGTCATGATATTATTTTGTATAAAAAAGCATTCAGATCTGTTCCTGAAGGCCTCTTTACCACTTGTCTTGTGGGATTGGTGGGTAATAATCTCATATGCATATGGCCATGATATTTTTGAAGTGTCAGGGACAAAAATTAGTACATAGGACCAAATATGAAATGGGAGTAAAAACAAATTCATTAAAAAGTCTTTGTCTTTATCAAGAGCATATTATAAAAGTACAAATTTCAAAAGAAATAGCTAGGAATCTATCTCAGGGGTGTATAAGAACTTTTCAAACTCCTTACTCATAAGATCTTCCCTGATGACTAAGGAGGTAAGAAAGATTTCAAACAATTTTTCACTGAGTTATCAAAAATTTTAAATCGACAACAGTACCAGTGTGTGTTAGCTCATAGAACACAGTGTACTTTTCATTAGCAGTATTTTCAAGCAGAAAGTGGGATGCATTGTGACTAAGTATCTTAATCAGCTGAAATGAAATGACTTAAAAATCTCTGCAAGATCTTAGTTCTTAATAGCTTTGGAACTAAAATTAGCTCTCATTCAAGAGGTTATGTGTGTATCAATATGCCAAAGAGAATACGCAGAGAAGAGGAGGGAGAGAGGAGGAGGGAAAGAGGAGGAATAGACTCTGACTTTGATAAATTCTTTTCTTTTCATTTTTTTCTTTCTTCCCCCTCTTCCTCCTCCTCCTCCTCCTCCTCCTCCTTCTTCTTCCTTCTTCTTTTCTACTTCTTCCATTCTTTCTACTTCTTCCTCTTCCTCTTATTTTGAGAGCAGGTCTCACGTAACTCACACTGACCTTGAAATTCTGATCCTCCTACATCTGCTTCCTGAGTGCTGTGATTATAGGCATACATCTTTACACTCAGTTTAACAGTGTTAGGAATCAAACTCAGGGTGTTATGCATGCTAAACAAGCACTTTACCAACTGAGCTCCATCCCCAGCTCCTGAGATAAGGTTTCCAAGGTGAAGACCAAGGATGTTTTTACTACACCAGATGACATCTCCAGGCCAGTATGCTGAATGAAGCATTTTAAGTTTCAGGATTACACAAGTTTTATCATTATAACTATATATCAGATCAGCATAAGAATGATAGCAAGTCCCAGTAAAATTCTACTGGATTAAAAAAATGACCTAAAGTATTGTGCTGAATAACTTTAGTTGTCAACTTGACACATCTGAGAAGAGGGAACCTCATTTGGGGAACTTCCTCTATAGGTCTGGCCTTCAGGCATGTCTATGTGGCAATTTTTTGATTGTTGACTGATGTGGGAGGGCACAACAATTGTGAGTGGTGCCACCTCTGGGCAGGTGGTCTTGTGTTGCATAAGAAATCAAACTGAACACAGGCCAGAGGAGCATGTCAGTAAGCTGACTCTTCCATGATCTGTGCTTCAGTTTCTGCCACCTCCCTGCTAACACTTCTCCCTACCTTTTCTCAATGAAGGACTGTACTGTAAGCTCAAATAAACCTTCCCTTTTGTGGTTCAAAATTACAAGTTGTAATTTTGAACCACAAAAAGGAAACCCACATGCCAGGGACACGACGAAGGGACAACATGGGAAAGACACAGGATAATCCCGCACCAAGCTCTACCAAACCTGGAGGAGATAGCTACAATGGGATCCCCTTGGAGGAGACACAAGGAACAGAGCTTAGAGGAATAATTGCAGACCTATGCAGAGAAATTAAAGAAAATAAAGAAGAATTCAGAGAACTAAAGAGAGAGAATGAAAAACTCAAAAAGGACCTAGAGGTATACAATGACAAATTTAATTTTGGTCAGAGCACTGTATCATAGTAATAGAAAAGCTAACTAGAACAGAAGTTGGTACCAGGAGTAGGGTATTGCTGTGGTAGACCTGACTGCGTTGTTCTGGGGAGAACTGTAAATGTTTGGAACTTTGGGCTGCAAAAGCTGTTGAATGCTTAAAGCTTAGTAAAGTATTCTGTGAGAACTTGTAGAAATGCAGTTAATGGAGCTGGCTTGTGAAGTTTCAAGGGAAACGAAGACTAAAAGGACTGTTTGTGTGATGTTTTGAGTTGAGCATCTATGGTTTCTGGTTAGCTGGGGCTGGAGAATCAGCTGTGATCAACAAGAGACTAGCAATACTAAGTGAAATCTTTGTTTTACTGGGACAGTCAGTGCTGATTATCTGGAGCTGAAAATTCAACAGAGATAAATAAGAAACCAGCATCATTAAGGTATAATCTTCTTGGAAATATTTTTCAAGGTTAGGACACAGAGGTTGTGGTCCACAGGGGGCCTGAGTTTCCATCTCGAGCTGGAAGTAAGACTTAGTAATGTATAAGAATCTACCATATGGTTCAGGTTTTGGTGGTATGAAAGATTCAGAATTGATGGAGTCATGAAGAGGATCTGAAGTTTGGCACCCTGAGATACCAGGAGAGTACATTGGTGAAGATGCAATGTCAGTTGCAGAGGAGAGTATTGAAGTCCCAACACTGAGTTACACTGCTGGATTTTAGGTTGACTTAATTGTGCCAAGATTTTCCTTTTTGAAATGAGACAGTGGAGACAGTGTGTTACCTATTTTAAATTTAGATACAATTAGTTGGTTCAGCTCATCACTAAACAATTATTTGCTACAGTACAACTGGAAGAAAAGAGACATCTCATGAAAGAACATTTGTGACTATTCTGTGTGTCAGACAGTGTCTGTCATATTACAATTCTTTGCCTTTAGATGGGGAAAAATAGGAAATGTAAGATTGTTCATGTATTCTTCTTTTACACAGATAACGTAAAGCCCCAGAATGATTAAAAACAGGCACAGCCTTACATCTATTTAAAAATTATAAATTCGTTTCCCATTACAGCATGATTTCAAAAGATGAGATTCATTTGATTGAAAAAAAAAAAAAGCTGCTTTCTATATGTCATAGTGGAATTTGCAGATTTTGGAATTAGGTAGAAGTCTTGGCTCTTCTGCTTCCTAGATGCAAATTGAATGTTGTATATAAATAAATTTCATTGAAGATTGCATGGAAATTACATTATAAAATGAATAATGAAAATATTAATACTGGATGTTGGAAAGATAGCTCTGTGGTTAAGACCACTGGATGCTCTTGTAGAGGACCTGGGTTTGGTTCAGATCCCAGCACACACATGGCAGCTAACAACCTTCAGTAACTCTAGATCCAGGGAACCCAATGTCTTCTTGTGACCTCTATAAACATTGCATGACATGGGTGAACTTACATAGAGATAGGAAATATACTCATACACATAAAATAAAAACATTAAAGAAAAAGGATGCCATAACTCACTCAGGCAGGTACTTCTGGGGGTGGACTGTCTTAGAGGTGGCTGGAAGAGTGTCTCGACTATGAGCCCTCTTTCGGGGGTCCCCATCTCAGCGGGACCACACTTTGCCTTTGCAGAGTGAACAGAGGGTCGGATTTAGGTTTGCTCTGGTCCCGCGGCTTTGTGTGGGCCGGCTCCTGAGGTGCAGGCAGGATGCCATAACTCACTCAGGCAGGTACAGGTGCGCATCCCCCCCTCCTCCCATCAACGGGAATTGGTGAGAATCCAAGTGGACTTCCTTTTGGAGAACCTTCAGAACAGGAAGAGAAGACTGACTTAGGCTTCCAATATCCAATATATAAACAAAATTGAAAGCCTGAAACCTAGACAAGTCAATAGTGGATAAACAAGGAGGAGGAAAGAAAAATAAAGCATCAGAAGGAGGCAAGCAAAACCATCCACTAACATAATGAAAAGTCATTTGTGATTTGAACCACAAAAGGGAAACCCACATGCCAGGGACATGATGAAGGGACAACATGGGAAAGACACAGGATAATCCCGCACCAGGCCCTACCAAACCTGGAGGAGATAGCTACAATGGATCCCCTTGGAGGAGACCCAAGGAACAGAGCTTAGAGGAATAATTACAGACCTATGCAGAGAAATTAAAGAAAATAAAGAAGAATTCAGAGAACTAAAGAGAGAGAATGAAAAACTCAAAAAGGACCTAGAGGGATACAATGATGAACTTTGGACAGAACTAAAGGAACAGATTGACAAACTCCAGAAAGAACAAGAAGGATAAAAACACAAACTCTGAAAGGAAGTAGAAACACTGAAAAAGGAAGCCAACCAAAGAAGTAAGGAGCACCAAGAAGAGATTAAGAAGCTCAAAAAGGAAATGGAAGTACTAAAGAAAACACAGGAAGAAACGAAAAATGAATTAGAACACTCATCCAATCAAGAAGAAAGGAAAGGAAAAAGCCTCAGAAGTAGAATAGAGGAAGCAGAAAAAAGAATGTCAGATCTGGAAGATAACACAGAGCAATTAAAAAGCTCAAATAAAGATTATGAAAAATTTAAAAATACACAAAAGTGGAACAACCAGGAAATATGGGACACTATGAAAAGATGAAACCTCCACATCATAGGAATAGAGGAAGGAGGAGAATCTCAAGAGAATATTATTGATCAGATCTTCAACAGAATAATAGATGAAAATTTCCCCAAATTAAAAAGAGACAAACCCATACAAATACAAGAAGTACATAGGACCCCAAATAGACAAGATCAGAAAAAAAAAACACCCCACGCCATATCATACTTAAAATGCTAGATGCTCAAAACAAAGACAAAATTCTGAAGGCTACAAAAGAAAAACAAGTCACATACAAAGGGAAACCCATCAGAATTACAACTGACTTCTCGGCTCAAACCATGAAAGCAAGAAGAACATGGAGCAAAGCATTCCCAGTGTTAAGGGACTATGGATGCCAACCCAGAATACTTTACCCAGCAAAAATGTTGACTATAGTTGAAGGAGAGAGAAAAATCTTCCATGACATAAACAAGATGATGGAATACATGTCTGGAAACTAATCTCTTCATAAATACTTGAAGCAATTCAAAGGGCAAAGAGAAACAACCCAATCTCAAAACGCAAGAGAGAGACATGGAGAAAAAACATAGAGAAAAAAAATCAGAGGCTAGAAGTCCAAATGGATATAAAGTGAAAGGAAGAAACCATCCATCTTTCCCAATTGTAACCTTAAATATTAATGGGACTAAACTCCCCAATAAAAAGGCATAGATTGGGAGATGGATTAGGAACAAAAACCCATCTATATGCTGTCTACAAGAAAACCCATTCAATTTCAAGGATAGGCACCAAACTAAAGGTGAAGGTATGGAGAAAGTATTCCAAGCAAGGGCGGAGAGATGGCCTAGCGGTTAAGAGCGCCAAACCGCTCTTAGAGGACCCGGGTTGATCCCCAGTCACCCACATGGGGCTGAGAACCACCTGAAACCCCAATTTCCAGGAAAACTCCAGCTAGTCTAGGGGATCCGCACCCACATTCTGACTCCACAGCATTGCTGACATGGGTGCCACAGACTTGCATGCAGACAGTACTTTGTAAACATACAGAAATAAATAAAAATTAATAAAAAAAATAAAAAAAAGAAAGTATTCAAGCAAATGGTACCAAAAAGAAAAAGCGGGTGTGGCTATTCTAATATCAGAAAAAATAGACTTCAAAGCAAAAGAAATCAAAGGAGACAAAGAGGGCACATACATCTTTATAAGGAACAATTGTGATGAAGATCTCACATTATGAAATATATATGCACCAAACATCGTGCAAAGACAATCTTCAGGATTCAAGGCACAGATTAACCCCAGCACACTAATAATCAGGGGCTACATTCACTACCCCATACCCAATTACATCGCTCCAACTAGACAGACGAACCCCTCCTCGTGACCAAAGGTATACAAACAGAGAGAATCTGAATACTAAATGCACAATCACCCAAACACCAGGACCTCCCACACCACACACACAATATCTCCAAACATCAGACCATCTATCTACCCCACAATCACGGCAAACTTTCACCACACCTACACTCCACACCAATACTGGACACAGGAAAAACTCAACAAATATAAAAAGATTGAAATAATCTCATGTATTCCATCAGACCACAGTGCAATAAAACAATATCAACATCAGGATAACCTACAACCTATAAGAACACATGGAGACTAAACAACACTCTTCCTGAAATAAATGGCTCAAGAGAGAAATAAAGAAGAAATAAAAAAACATCCTGGAACTGAATGACAATGATAAAACAACACAGCAAAATCTTGGGACATTTAAAACGAGTCCTAAGAAGGGAAGTTTATGGCTCAAGTGCCTACATTAAAAAAACAGAAAGAGCACAATGAATGATCTAACACCTGCAGCTAAAAATACTGAAAAAAAAAAAAAAAAAAAAAAAAAAAAAAAAAAAAAAAAATAACAAAATCGAGCACGAGGATCAATGAAATAGAACAAAGAAAACTGTGTACAAAAAAAAAACAATGAATCCAAAAGTTGTTCTTTGAGGCATAACAAGATAGACAGAACTCTAGCCCAGTTAACCAAAGAACGAGGGAACACAATCCAAACAATAGATCTTGTGATGAAAGGGGAAATATCACAACAGACCAATGAAAGATCCAGACATCACTAAGGAAATACTTACAAAAACTTAACTTATCAAGGAAAAACCTAGAACGAAACGGATGGAATATCTGAAATCCTGGGGAGGTCATCAAAGCTCAACCTGAGAAGAGATTGACAGCCTAAAACCAATAAGTACAGGAAGAAAAGTTGAAGATGTAAGAAGTAGCCTCCCAACCAAAAAATGCCCAGGCCCAGATGGTTCAGGCAGAAGGCAGTCAAAATTTCAAAAAGACTATATATAACCATTATTACTCATATTGTTTGAAGGATACAATGGAGGGAGTTCTCCCGAGGCCTTCTATTGAATGCCAGCATCACACTATACCAAAACCAGTAAAGATACACCAAAAAGGAGAAATATAGGACCCATCTCCCTAATGAACCAGATGCCAAAATTCTAAACAGGATACTGGCAAATTGCATACAGACCACATCAAGAAAACATCCACCATGACCAAAGTTGGATTCATACCAGAGATGCAGGATGGTCAACATATGAAAATCAATGGCATATCACAAATATATAACTGGACTGAAGGACAGAAACACCCATCATTCTCAATTGATGCAGAGAAAGCCTTTGACAAAATCTTAGCATCCCTTCATGTTTAAAGTCTAGAGGGAATTGGACTGGAGGGTTCATTCCTCAATGTAATCAAAGCCATATACAGGAAACCACAGCCAATATCATCCTAAATGGGGAATGCAGAATCATTCCCCTTAAAGGTAGGAACTCAGCAAGGTGCCCCCTGTCACCACTCCTTTTCAATATAGTGCTGGAAACCCTTGCTGGGCAATAAGGCAAAGAAAGGAAATTAAAGGAGTTCTAATTGGAAAAGAGGAAGTCAAACTATCCCTTTTTTCTGATTGATATGATTGTCTACCTAGGGATGCTAAAGAACTCCAGCCAGAAAACTCCTGAGAATGATTAAGAGCTTCAGTAAAGTGGCAGGATACCAAAATTAATCTAGAAAAATCAGTAGCCTTTCTTTACGCCACAACAAGCAACTGAAGAAAGGACTACAAGGAGATCTTCCCACTCACAATAGCCTTCAAAAACAATAAAAAATACCTAGGAACAAACCTAATCAAGACACCAAACGATCTCTCACTGAAAACTTTAAACCACTGAAAAAGAATTGAGGAAGACATCAGAAGTGGACAAACCTCCCATGCTCAGGATTGGGAAAATAAATATAGTAAAAATGCTCATCCTACCCAAACTAGTGTGTAAGATTTAATGATCCCAATCAAAATCCCCAGAATTCTTTCACAGGCTTGGAAAAAAATCCTCCATCATTTTGGAAAAGCAAAGACCCCCGAATAGCCAAAGCAACCCCAGAATGAAAAAGGCAATACAGGGGGAAATCGCTCTACCAGACATCAAACTCTATTCGGCTATAGTATAAAAACACACTCGGTACTGGCACAAAAACAGACAGTTGACCACTGGAATAAAACTAAGATCCAAACCTGAGCTCTACAATTTCAGCACTCTATTTGACAAGGGGGCCAAGAAGACACATGGAGGAAAGACAGTATCTTCAGTTAGTGGTGTTGGCAAAACTGGATTCATCACCTGCAGAAGAAGAGATGAAAATTAAACCCCTACTCTCACCCTGTACAAAAGTCAAACTCCAGATGGATCAAAGACCTCAACGTGAAACCCCCAAACTCTGGAGTGTTGGATAGAAGAGAAAACTTGGCAGCAGACTACAAGACATAGGCGTAGGAAAAGATTTCCTAAATCAGACAGCAGCTGCACAAGAAATAGATACAAATTGACAAATGAGACCCATAAAACTCAAAAGTTCTGACATCAAAAAGAAACAATTAAAGGAAGTGAAGAGAAAAACCACACAGTGGAGGAACCTTCCCTGCAGATACATCTGACAAGCATTAATTTCAGAGTATTACAAGCTAATCAAAAAACAAAGAAGAAAGGAACACAAAGGAATCACTCAAAAGATGGAGCAAGATCTAAATAGAACTTCACAGAGGGGAATAGAGATAGCCAAGAAAAACACTTTAAGAAGTGTTCAACATCACTATAATTTAGGAATGCAAAATAAAAATGACTTTGAGTTCCTCTTACTCCAATAAGCACTGGCTAGGATCAAGAATATGATGATACCAAGTGCTGGAGAAGGTTGTGGGGAAAGGGGAACACTTCATCCATTGCTGGTGGGAATGTAAACTTGCGCCACTATGGAAAGAGTGTGAAAAACCCTTAGACAACTCAAAATGAGCTGCCTTTTGACCCAGTCCATACCACTCCTGCTTATATACCCACAAGACACATCTTCTGCGAGATACATGCAAAGCCATATTATTGCGCTCTGTTCACATAACAAAAGCTTAGAACCAACCCAGGTTGCCCCCCAACTGAGGGGGTGTAGAGAGAAAATGTGGCACATGTATAAATGGAGTTCATGCTGCGGTAAAGGGGGACAAACATTATGAAACTTTGCAGGTAAATGGATGTGAGCTAGAAGAACATTATGTTAAGTGAAGGTAACACAGTCCCAGAAATACAACGGACAACTGGTGTCCCTCATATGTGGATGCTGTGCCAATAACCCACATATAAATATTTCTCATGGGAGAGGGATCATAGTAAAAGAACAACAATAGAAGACTGCATCAGAAAAACTGACTGAAATGGTGAATTGGGAAGGGTGGGAGGGGCGGGGAGAGGGACATGGTGTATATTTCTGTATTTAATATCAGATCAAGTATCCATTTTTGCCCAGAACCTGTCTACAGGTTACATGGTGTTTAGGACTCAGTAAAAGTAAATATGTGTATATTACACAACATTTGTTTACAGCTCTGATAAAAACGGTAATGCATTGAGTTAAATGGAGATATAATTCTGTTGTCCACATTTGTTCTACAAAATCTGTATAAAAATAAACTTTGGAATGGCACATACAAATGTTCTTCTATTATAATTTTTCTGTTGTACGGTATCACCTCTAGCATTCTCTTTCACCTATAAGATGATTTAAAGAAAAATTAAATGTGCTTCCCAAGTTAATCACATACAGTCACCCAAAACAGCATGGGTGAATTTGATGAAATCTGTGCTTGATTCCACCCTATAGGTATGTATAAACAACTGTCTTCTAGAGACTCATGGGTCAAAAAACAAAAACCTAGAAAAAAAAAAATGGGGGGGGATACAAATAAATAAAAAAAAAAACTTGCAATTCAAATCTTTTAAAACTAACCTACAGGAAAAGATTTGTATGTTCCAACGGTCAACATGTCACCAACTTAATGGCTGAGAAAGAAAGATACAGCTTTGCATCGAGTAGGATGTACCAGAAAGTGCCAACAGAAAGGTTGCCCTCCAACATGAAAAAGAATGGAAAAGCCTCAGTTGCTACAAATCAAACATGCTCTGTGGATCCTACTTGTAACAACTATTTATAAATGAGTCCTAATGAAACTTACCTTCTAGGTGCCGCAAAGGTTTTAATATGAGAGACTTTCTTACCTCCCTCACATAGAAACAAGGAGAAATGATGATGATGTCGTTCTCCAACTGTAAATTGGAGACAACTATTTTGAGGTAATCTCTTATAAAACTGGTTAAAACTGCCTTCTTGAATTGACTAATGACATAGGAACTGTGAAAAGGATTATTTCTATTCAGAACCAAATAATACTAAAGTCTCCTTAAGCTATGCACTTAAGCAAAAATATTAATATAGTAGCCTTGATATCAGCAATGGATTATTCTACCAAGGAGATAATGGCCAGGGGATTCAAGCCTCCAGAAAAGGTAAAGGCTCCTTGCCTGTAAACTGGGATACCTGCAAGAAGAGAGGCGATAAGGCCCTGCTGTCGAAGACCTGACATTATCATGGGAAAGATATATTGAGACCACACAGGCAAGTGTAAAAATGGTCTCTGGAATACCAGACAGTGTTACCAAAGGCCACTAAACCAATAAAGCAAATATGGGTCTGAGTCACACAAGACTCCTCTGTCAGCACCAGCTACACCTCACCTGCTTGGAAATACTGTGCAGCAGAGGCAGCCATATGCCTGTATATCCCAAATCTAATTGGCTCTTGGCTCTCTCCTTGGAGGAATAACCCATGGCTGATGCTTCATTCTCTAATGGTCAGGAGATGATAAGCCACAATAGCCCTGTCATATTTAACAGAAAAAAAAAATGTATTCATGAATTAACATACATCCAAAACATCTGTGTCTATACCAAAGTAACCTACCATAACAATTAGTATGTTTAAATACCTATATATCTTTGCTTGTGCTTTCATTAGTAGGATTGAAAGGTTATTCCTGCACAACTGTCAGCCCATGAAAGGAAAAAGCCAGAATTGACCAGAGTCCAAGACAACAGCTCCAGAGAAAGTAGACTGTTTTGCTTCTCATCCACCTGTGCCCCTTTTCTAAGTCTAGGGACAATCTGCAGAAGAGGGGAGGCATGGTAACATGTAGAATGAAGGGCTGCAATTGGGGGTGAATGGTGAAACCACAGCAATATAGCCTGGACACTCATTTGGTCAAATCGATTGATCACCACGGACCCCCGTCTGGATGGTGAGACCAAGGCGGCTGTGTTGGTTTGGGCACAAGTGCTTGCAAATTGGTTTTACATGAAGGTGCTTGTTCTCATAAATTATCACTTATTGATAAAATTGAAAAAAAAACTCAGGAGAAAGATGAGAACAGTTATGCAGAATGCATGATCTGGGATGGGGTGGGGTGGGGTGGGGAGAAGGGAAGGGGAAATATGCCTGAACTGAATTGGAAAATGATGTATAGAATACACAAAGCATCAATATAAAAGAAATAAATAAAAAAGAAAATTGTACTAAAGAAAACATTAAAGAAAAAAGAAAATAGTAATGCTTTTATATTACTTTTAAAAATTAAGATAGGTACATAATTATCAAGAAATATTGTTTTCTTACACATCATACTATACTCTTTAAATAAGAATACTGCTATCCAGAGCTGGAAAGGTGACTCAACAGTTAAGAGTATTTGCTGGTCTAGAAGAGAACCCAGCACACACATGGAGCTAGCAATCATTTATAACTCCAGTTCCAGAGGAATCCAATGCTTTTTTCTGACCTCTGCAGGCATTACATTACAGTAGTACTTACATATATGCAAGCAGTACACTCATGCACACAAAAATAATAAATACAATATTTAAAAAGGATACTGTTATCCATCATACTGTCACTGAATTCAGCAATAAAATATATTTTGTTACAATCAGAATTACAAGAAAATTCATGAAATAAAAAGTGAAATGTCAAATATTTCAATAAAATTTTAGCAAATTGAATCCAGCAATGTCAATAAGAATTACACGCCAAGATCAAGTGGGATTTATGCAGAACCTATAAAATTGGTTCAGTACTTGAAAATCAGCATAATTCTCTATATCAGTATGCTAAAAACATACAACAGCATTAATTTTATACCATAACAATAGATCTAAAATCTTGACAAAGTATAATACCCATTTGTGATTATTTTAGACATGCTTGGAAAATTATCACTCTCCAGAAGTTAGAAATAAAAGCCAGAAAATCAAATCCAAACACAGTAGAACAGAATATATAATAAAGATAACAGAAATTATTAAACTATAAAAATAAATCATGACATAAATAAGCTGAAAGAATTCTTGTCCAGAAAGCCATCCCTTCAGAGAATATTTGAAGCAGCACAAAGATTGGAGGGCAGGGATGACTATAACCAATCAGCAACGAAAAATATTTAATGAAACTACTATTATGGAAAAAAAACCTAGGGCAAGAATGTACCAGAAACCAAAATGATCAGAGTAATATAAATCTCTCAATATAACTTTAAATATCATGGACTTAATTCTCCATTTAAGAGACATGGACTCATAGAATGGATTAAGAAACAAAACCCATCTTTTTATTGTCTGCAAGAAACTCATCTTACCTTTAAAGACAGGCATTATCTCAAGGTGAAAGGATGGAAAAAATATTACAAGCAAATGGCACTAAGAAACAAGCAGGAGTTGCTATTCTATCAGATAAAATAGACTTCAAACTAAAACTAATCAGAAGAGATGAAGACAGTCATTTCTTTCTTATTAAAGAAACAGTCAAGAAGATATTACAATCATTAATTTATATGCATCAAACTCAGGCACACCAAACTTCATAAACACAATTTTACAATTTTACTTGACATTAAGGCACAGATTGACTCTAGTACACTAGCAGTGGGGTATTTTAATACCCCACTGAGTCCTTTAGACAGTTCATCTGTGCAAAGAATAAACAGAAAGGCATCCAAACTGAACTATACAATACACCAAATGGAACTAACAGACATCTACCAAGTATTCCACCCAAACACCGAAGAATATACTTTCTATTCAGCACCCCATGGAACCTTCTCCAAAATCAACCACATACTGGGACAGAGAACAAATCTCAACGAGTACAAAATAATTGAAATGATTTCAAGTATTCTATCAGACGATAATACAATAAACCCTACTATCAACACCAAAAGAAGCCCTAGTAAATACAGGAACTCATGGAGATTAAATAACACATGCCTGAACAATGAATGGCTCAAGGGAGAAATTAAAAAACACAAAAAATTATTCCTGGAATTAAACAAAAATGACAATGCAATACAACAAAACCTCTGGAACACTTTAAAAGCAGTCCTAACAGGGAAATTTACAGCTTTAAGTGCCTACATTAAAAAATATAATAATAACCAGGAACTGAGGTTTGAACTCAGAGGCAGCAGGCATTTGGTGCCTGAGTGCAGACAGAGGCTGAGAGGACCAGCGTTTGTGCCCAGAGGCTTCTGGGAGCTGGGAGCTGAGGTTTGAACTCAGAGGTGGCAGGCATTTGGTGCCTGAGTATGAGCTGAGGCTGAGTGGACCAGCGTTAGGACACAGAGAATTCTTGGAGCCGGGAACTGAGGTTAGAACTCAGAGGCTGTGGGGCATTTGGTGCCTGAGTGCACTGGCAGAGGATACTGGCACACAGGCTAAGCAAACAACTCAACCCCCGCCCCCCAAGTCAACTGAAACTCTGGAGAGAGTGGCTGGCAGCAGAGGGAATACAGTGCTCAGAAGGTGTCATCTGGGTTGTTATCCAACCAGTTCTTGCCAAACAGAAAGGGAAGAGTGAACTACACCTTCCAATATATAACCAAAATTGAAAGCCTGAAACTTAGACAAGCCAACACTCCATACATAAGGAGAATACAATGAAGGCACCTGAAAGAATCAAGGAAAGAAATCCTTCAACAAGTTGAAGAGGCATTCAAGATTCCCAACAGAATACAGGCAAAAGGCAAACCACATACCAAGAGAGAAAGATGCAGGACATTCATGGCAGAATGCATGAACTGGGATGGGGTGGGGTGGGATGGGGGGAAGGGAAGGGGAAAAATGCCTGAACTGAATTGGATAATGATGTATGAAATACACAAAGCATCAATTAAAAAAAAAGATATAAAAAAAAGAATAATATGGGAAAAGAGTAGAATAACTCCACACCAAACTCTATGGAGCCTGCAGAGGACTCCTACAGTGGGATCTCCCTGGAGGTAACCCAGGACATACATAGATTGTAGAATAACAATCACAGATATATTCAAAGAAATCATAGAACTAAGGGGAAAGAATGAAAAACTCAGAAAGGACCTAGAGGGAAATGAAATAAAAGGAGAAAATGACAGGCTGTAGAAAGAGCTAGAAGGGAAAAAAAAAATGACAAACTCCAGAAGGAAGTGGAAACACTGAAAAGATCCCATGGCGAAATGAAAAAGGAAACCAATGAGTGAAACAAGGAGCTACAAGAAAAGACTGAGATGCTCCAAAAAGAAGTGGAAATAGTAAAGAAAACACAAGAAAAAATGAAAAATGAAATCAAACAGTCATCCAATCAAAAGGAAAGAATGGGAAAAAGCCTCAGAAGCAGAATGGAAGAAGCAGAAAAAAAGAATATCAGACCAAGGAGATAACACTGAACAACTAAAAAGCTCAAGTAAAGACTATGAAAAATTTAAAAATACACAAGAGTGGAACAACCAGGAAATGTGGGACACTATGAAAAGATCAAAACTCCGTATCATAGGGATAGAGGAAGGAGCAGAATCCCAAGAAAATGGTATTGACCAGATTGTCAACAGAAAAATAGATGAAAATCTCCCCAAATTAAAAAAAGACAAACCCATAAAAATACAAGAAGCACATAGAACACCAAATAGACTAGACCAGAAAAGAAACTCCTCCCTACCATATCATAGTTAAAATGCTAGATTCCCAAAGCAAAGACAAAATTCTGAAAGCCACAAGAGAAAAACAAGTTACATATCAGGGGAAACATAAGAAATACAGCTGACTTTTCAGTGCAAACTATGAAAGTAAGAAGAACATGGAGCAAAGCACTCTCAGTGCTAAAGGACTATAAATGCCAACCCAGGTTATTATGCCGAGCAAAAATGTCAATTCTAGTTGAATGAAAGAGAAAAATCTTCTATGACATAAACAAGATAAAGAATGCATGTCCAGAAAACCAACCATTCAGAGAATACTTGAAACAATTCAAAGGACAGAGGAGAGAAGCAACTACCCCCAGGCACCTTGAAAGAGACATTAATAAAAGCAGAAATGCAGAAGTAGAAACCTAGATGAAAAATGTAAATGGATAATAAGGTGAAAAGAAGCAACACACACCTCTCAATTATAACCTTAAATATTAATGGACTAAACTCCCAAATCAAAAGGCATAGACTGTGAGAATGGATTAGAAAAAACAGAATCCATTGATATCCTGTCTACAAGAAACTGATCTCACCCTCAAGGATAGGCACCAACTTAAAGTGAAAGGATGGGAAAGAAATATTTCAAGCGAATGGTACCAAAAAGAAAGTAGGAGTTGCTATTTTAATGTCAGACAAAATAGACTTCAAAGTAGAAGCAATTAGAAGGGAAAATTAACCACTAAGACCTCACAATCATAAATATATATGCACCAAACTGCGGTGCACTGACCTTTATAAATACAACTCTACAGGACATCAAGGCACAGATTAACCCCAGCACACTCATAGTAGGGGACCTCAATACCCCACTGAGTCCTTTGGTCAGATCAACCAGACAAAGAATAAACAGAAAGACATCTAAACTGAACAAAACTATATAGCAAATGGACCTCACAGACATCTTCCAAATATTCCATCCAAGCACCAGAGAATATACTTTCTACTCAGCACCCCATGGAACATTCTCCAAAATTGACCATATACTTGGACACAGAAAAAAGCTCAACAAATACAAAAAAAAAAAAAAAAGAAAGAATTTCATGCATTTTATCAGACCATAGTACAATAAAGCTCAATATCAACACCAGGATAACCCCTGCTACCTACATGCACACATGGAAACAAAACAACACACTCCTGAATAATGAATGGGTCAAGGAGGAAATAAAGAAATAAAAGCATTCCTGGAATTAAACGACAAAGACAGTACAACACAATAAGTCTATGGGACACTTTAAAAGCAGTCCTATGAGGGAAGTTCATAGCCCTGGGTGCCTACATTAAAAAAAAAAAAAAAACATGGGGCTGGAGAGATGGCCTAGCATTTAAGAGTGCCGACTTCTCTTGCAGAGGACCCGGGTTCCATCTACAACACCCACATGGCGTCTGAGAACCATCTGTAACTCCAATTCCGGGAGAACTCCAGTACCAGGGGAATCTGATGCTCTCTTCTGACCTCTGCAGCACTGCACGACACGGGTGCACAAACCTACATGCAGACAATACATTCATATAAATAAATAAATAAATAAATAAATAAATAAATAAATAAATAAATAAAATAAAAACACTTGAAAAACAACAACAAATAAACCCTAAATGCAACATACAGGAAGAAATAACAAAAAACAGAGCAGAAATTAATGAAATAGAAACAAAGAAAACAATACAAAAAATCAATGAATCCAAAAGCTGGTTCTTTGAGAAAAAAAACAAGATAGACAGACCCTTAGCCCAGTTAACCAAAACAAAGAAAGAGCAACTCCAAATCAACAGAATTCATGAGGAAAGGGGAAATATCACAACAGACAATGAAAAGATCCAGACAATAATATGGGAATACTTCAAAAACCTATAGTCTACAAAATTTGAAAACCTAGGAGAAATGGATGAATAGCTGCAATCCAGGGAATTGCCAAAGCTAAACCAAGAGGATTAACACCTTAAACAGACCCATAATATATGGAGAAATTAAAAATATAATGAGACCTCCCAACTAAAAATAGCCCGGGTCCAGATGGTTTCACAGAAGAATTCTAAAAAACATTTAAAGAGGACTTACAACTCATACTGCCACTATGGAAAGCAGTGTGGAGAACCCTTGGAAGACTTGGAATGAACTTGCCACCTGACCCAGCCATACCACTCCTAGGCATGTACCCTCAAGACTCACCTCACCCAGAGATACATGCATAACCGGCCATGTTTATTTCAGCTTTCTTCACAATAGCAAGGAGCTGGAACCAATCCAAATGCCCCTCAACTGACGAGTGGATAGAGAAAATGTGTTACATCTACACAATGGAGTTCTATGCAGCAGTAAAGAAAGATGACATCACGAGCTCTGCAGGAAAATGGCTGGAGCTAGAAGATATCATGCTGAGTGAAGTAACACAGTCCCAGTAAAACAAACGACGAATGGTTTCCCTCATCTGTGGATGCTAGTGCCAATTACCTAGTTGTATTTCTTGTGCAGGGCCCCTTGAGCTTTGGTCCAAGCAGTTGGGAGTGATGCATATTGGAAACAACAATAACAACAACAACAACAACAACAATAGAAAGGACTGCATCAAAGAACTGACTGAAACAGTGAACTTCTCCTCAAAACAGTTAACTTCCACATGGAGAATATCGAGAAAGACTGAGAAAGAGATGGAAAGCATGTTTGGCAGAATACATGAGCTCTGGTGGGGTGGGGGGATAAGGTGGGGGACACTGGTCTAGATTTGATAATCTTGTACAAAATATATATTAAAAAAGATTTAAAAACTGTTAATCATTTCTAAGAGTTTTCTAGTGGAGTTTTTGAGATATCTTAGGTGTAATATCATATCTTTGATCTCTTTTCTGATTAGTATTCCTTTAATCTCTTTCTCTTGCCTTAATGCAAGAGTTTCAAGGAGATATAGTGGGCAACCTTGTCTGGTTCCTGAGTTTAAGGGGAATGCTTCTAGTTTTTCTCCGTTTAAGATGTTGTTGGTTGTGGGTTTGTTGCAAATAGCTTTAATTATGTTGAAGAATGTTCCCTCTCATCCAATTCTCTCTAGGACTTTAAACATAAAGGCACATTGCATTTTATCAAAAGCCTTTTCTGCATCAATTGAGTGACCATGTGGTTTTTGTCTTTGAGTCCATTTATATAATTTATGACATTTGGTGATTTATGTATGTTGAATGAACCATCTCTGCAAATCTGGAATAAAACCAACTTGATCATGGTGAATAACCTTTTTGATGTGTATCTGTATGCAATTTTGCTGAGGATTTTTGCATCTATATCCATTAGGGATATGGGTCTATAGTTTTCTTTTTTTAATTGTATCTTTATCTGGTTTTGGTATTAAAGTGATGCTGGCTTTGTAAAAACAATTTGGAAGGTTACCCTCTGCTTCTATTCTTTTAAATAACTTAAGTAACATTGGTTGTAGGACCTCTTTAAGTGCCTGATAAAATTCTGCTGTAAATCCATCTGGGCCTGGGATTTTTTTTAATTAATTTATTTATTTTCTATGTGTATGAAGGTACTCTCTGCATGCAGGTTTGTGCACCCGTGTCGTGCAATGCCCCGGAGGTCAGAAGAGGGTGTCAGATTCCCCTGGAACTGGAGTTCTCCTGGAATTGGAGTTGCAGACGGTTGTCAGCTGCCATGCGGGTGCTGGGGATTGAACCCGGGTCCTCTGCAAGAGCAGTCAGAGCTCTTAACCGCTAGGCTATCTCTCCAGCCCTGGCCTGGGCTTTTTTAAGTTGGGAGATTTTTGTATTACTGTTTCAATTTCCTCATATGTTATGGGTCTGTTTAAAGAGTTGATCTCTTCTTGGTTGAGCTTTGGTGAGTCCCATGATTTTAGATATTCATCCATTTCTTTGAGGTTTACAAATTTAGTAGAGTATAGATTTTTAAAATATTTCTGCAAATGTTCTGGATCTTTTTATTATCTGTTGTAATGTTTCCCCTTTCATCTATAATTTTATTAATTTTGAGTTGTTCTTTCTTTCTTTTGGTTAGCTGGGCTAGTGGTCTGTCTATTTCATTTATCCTTTCAAAGAACCAGCTCTTGGATTCGTTGATTTTTTGGATTGTTTTTGTTTGTTGTTTTCTATTTCATTCATCTCTGTTCTGATTTTTGTTATTTCTTCTTGTCTTTTAAGTTTGGGAGTCATTTGGTGTTGTCTTTCAAGTGTTTTGAGTTGCAACATTAAGTCATTTATTTGTGCTCTTTCTGTTTTATTATTATTTTTTAACGTTTATTTTTTATTTTTTTTTGAAGATTTTTATTGATATTAAACTTTTTCCATAAGTCATACAGCATTTCTCAATCAAATCCAGAGGCACTTTCTCCTTCCATGTCCCCCACCCCACTCAAGTCCCTGCAATCTGCCCTATATGTCCTGCATCTTTTTCAGAGTTTTTTCTTTCAGTACTTTTGTTGTTGTTCTCTCCAACTTGTATTGCTAAAATACACACACACACACACACACACACACACACACACACATACATACATATAGTTATATATACATAAATATATACATAATACATACACATATCACTTTAATTGGAGGACTTTTTTCTTCCCTTATAGATGTCATGTTTTCCTTAAGGAGATGCTTGAAGGTTCCTCCTTGGCAATCCCAAACAACCATCAATCCTGCACTTTTGCTCCACATTGGGGTCTTTCCCTCCCATGGTCCCCCAAATGAAGTCCTTTCAGCACTTATCCTATCTTGATATCCCTGTACTGGCCTCCATGATATAGCCCAGGTAGTCCAACAATGGCAGTCTATACTCAGACAAGACTGAAATCCCCTTAGTTGTTTAGGCCACAAGCTGGGTATTTCAGTAGTCCCCATCTGGCATTGAAGGTTTGGAGGATTCTTGGAGAGACATGAGTCTTTAATCCATATTGGAAGGTTAAAAAGCTGTGTCTCATGTCTTTGAGGAGTGCCAAAAGTGGTGGCAGCCTCAGGGTAGATGCACTTGCCAGTAAGAATTGAAGACAGGCCAAACTACAGTGCTCTCACTTTTTTTCTTTTTGTCTTTTCACTAAGATCTCAAGTTTTATGTCTGCAGTACAGTTTCTCTGGTCTTAATGATTATTTCTGGCTGTACTTTCCTTTTGGATGCTTAAGGCCACACAGCCCAGATTAACCAAGGGTTTTGTTTTCTCAAGGTCAGTTGAGGATCTGGTCCTTAGGGGTCTCTCGGGGTTTTTTGGGGGGGGAGGTTGGGGGTGCCTTGCTCCCTTCAGCTTTTCATTTACCAGTTCCATCCACTCGAGGACAAAATCAGGTCTTGCTAGACCAGGCTCCCTTTTCTGAAGCATGAGCAGACTTTCCTCTTTATAGGCTGGACACTGGCTGAAGTCCCATTAGTGGTTCTCCAAGACCTCCCTGAACAGGAATACTGGTGACCCACATTTGTAGAACATTTTAAGAGATGCCCCCATGCATAATCCCCTAAGACTTGGTTGACCTCTGAGGGCAAGGAACAGAGTTATCCTTTAGGTCCCTCTGCCAAATTGGTATGGTCTTTAAGCACTCAGAAAGGCTAAGTTACACCAGCCTGTTACATTGCACCTATATTAAAATTGTATCCTTTGGAAGCAAACTGTATGTTATTTCCCTATCATATTCTTGATTCACATCTTTCCATTTTACCCATATTACTCTAAAAGATGCACACATACCCTCCTTCATATACCAAAAACCCAAGGTCTGAAAAGAAATGTTAGGTCAGTTCTAGAACCTGTTTAGGGATTCACAATGCACAGTTGTCTTTAGATCATGAGGAATATAACATTAACCTTGCTCAGTTTGTCTTACAACTAGGTACTTGGTATTAGCATCCACAGATGAGGGATACCATTCCTCTTTTGTTTTTCTGTGATTGTGTTACTTCACTTAGCATAAAATCTTCTATTTCCATCCACTCACCTGAAAATTTCATGATGTCATCTCTCTTTACTGCTGCATAGAACTCCATTGTGTAGATGTACCACATTTTCTCTGTCCACTCATCAGTTGAGGGGCACTTGGGTGGTTCCAGCTCTTCACTATTGTGAAGAGAGCTGCAATAAACATGGCTGTACATGTATCTCTGTGGTAGGAAGAGTCTGAAGGATATATTCCAAGAAGTGGTATGGCTGGGTCAGGCAGTAGGCTCATTCTGAGTCTTTTAAGGGTTCTCCACACTGCTTTCCGTAGTGGTTGTACAAGTTTGCATTCCCACCAGCAGTGGATGAGTGTTCCCCTTTCCCCACACCCTCTCCAGCATTTGGTATCATCTTCTTCTTCACCCTTGCCAGCCTTATTGGGGTGAGATGATATCTTAAAGTGGTTTTAATTTACATTTCCTTAATTATTAGCAATGTTGAACATTTTTTAGGATATTTCTCAGCCATCTCTATGTCCTGGCTTGTGAAATCTCTGCTCAGATCTTTACTCCATCTTTTGAGTGAGTCATTTGTTTTCTTGCTTCTTGGTTTTTTGAGTAGTTTATATATTACTGCTCTGTCAGATGTATCAGCATAGAGGATTTCCTCCCACTCTGTGGGTTTTTTCTTCACTTCCCTGATTGTTTCTTTTGCTGTACAGAAGCTTTTGAGTTTAATGAGGTCCCATTTGTCAATTGTTGACCTTAATTCTTGCACAGCTACTGTATGATTTAGGAAGTCTTTTCCTATGCCTATGTCTTGTAGGCTGCTGCCAACGTTTTTTTCTATCACCTTCAGAGTTTGGGGTTTCACGTTGAGGTCTTTGATCCATCTGGAGTTGACTTTTGTACAGGGCGAGATGTAGGGGTTTGATTTCATTCTTCTACAAGTGGTGATCCAGTTTTGCCAACACCACTTTCTGAAGATGCTGTCCTTTCTCCATTGTGTCTTCTTGGCCCCCTTGTCAAATATGAGATGGCTGAAATTGTATGTGCTCAGGTTTGGATCTTCAGTTTTGTTCCATTGGTCAACAGGTCTGTTTTTGAGCCAGTACCAGGCTGTTTTTATGACTATAGCCCTGTAGTATAGTTTGAAGTCTGGTGTAGAGATACCCCTGTTTAGCTCTTTTCAGTCAGGGTTGTTTTGGCTATTTGGGGTCTTTTGTTTCTCCAAATTAATTTAAGGACTTTTTTTTACCAAGTCTGTGAAGAAACTCTTGGGGATTTTGATTGGGATTGCATTAAATCTATACAAGAGTTTTGGTAGAATGGACATTTTTACAATGTTAATTTTCCCAATCCATGAGCATGGGAGGTGTTTCCATCTTCTGATGTCTTCTTCAATTTCTTTCTTTAAGGGTTTAAAATTTTTGTTGTAGAGATGTTTGGTGTCTTTGGTTAGGTTTTTTCCTAGGTATTTTATTGTTTTTGAGGCTGTGAGTGGGAAGGTCTCCCTGAATTCTTTCTCCAGTTGCTTGTTGTTGGTGTAAAGAAAGGCCATTGATTTTTAGGTTAATTTTGTAACCTGCCACTTTGCTGAAGCTGTTAATCGGATTAACAGTTTCAATAGGGTTTCAGGTTACAAAATTAATCCACAAAAATCAGTAGCCTTCCTATACACAAACAACAAGCAATTGGAGAAGGAGGAAATGGAAACCCTTCCATTTTCAATAGCCTCAAAAAAAATCTCATAATAAACTTGCCCAAAGGTATTAAAGATCTTTACAGTGAAAAACTTAAACCTTTGAAGAAAGAGATTGAGGAAGACATCAGAGGATGGAAGGATTTCTCATAATAAAGTAAAAATGACCAACCTCCCCAAATAAGTATACATATTTAATGCAATCCCAATCAAAATCCCCACGACTTTTTTCAAAGAATTAGAAAAAAATCCTAAAATTCATATGGAAAAACAAAAGACCCCTGATAGCCAAAGCAACCCTGAGCAAAAGGAGTAATGCAGGGGGAATTGCTATACTGGATTTTCATCTCTATTAGCAAGCTATAGTTATAAAAACAGCATGGTACTGGTATAAAAATACACCCATAGATCAATGGAATAAAATCGAGGTCCCAGACTTGAGTACATACAATTTTCAGCAACCTTATATTTGACAAAGGAGCCAAAAACACTAAATGGAGGTAGCTTTTTCAACAAATGGTACTGGCAAAATTGGATCACCATTTGTAGAAGAATGAAAATAAACCCCTATCTTTCACCTTGAACAAAAGCCAACTCTAAATGGATCAATGACCTCAGTGTGAAACCTGAAAGTCTGAATATGTTCAAAGATTTTTAAAAAATGCAGTACCATACAACATATAAGTGTAGGAAAAGACTTTCTAAATCAGATGGCAGTTGTGCAGGAAATAAGGTCAACAATCAACAAGTGGGACCTTATTAAACTAAAAAGCTTCTGTATCACAAAAGAAACAAATAAGTGAAAAGAAAAGCCACACACTCGGAGGAAATCTTCACCAGTGATACAACCTACAGAGGCTTATCAACCAGAATATATAAACTCAAAAAACAAAGGTCCAAGAAAATAAATGATCCAATTAAAAGACGGGCTCAAGACCTGAACAGAGACTTCTCGAGAGAAGAACTTAAGATGGCTCAGAAACACCTTAAAAACAGAAATATCATTAGTAGTTAAGGAAACACAAATGAAAACCACATTAAGATTTCTTCTTATACCGGTAAGATTAGCTATGATCAAGAAAATAAATGACACTAATTTTTGAAGAGGGTGTGGAGAAAGGGGAACACATAGTCATTGCTGGTGGGATTGTAAACTCGTGCAGCCCCTATGGAAAGCAGTGTGGAGAACTCATAAAACACTAAAAATGAGCCTACCATTTGACCTAATTATACCATTGATTATATATATAATATATTATACATAATATTATATATAATATTATCTATATATCAGAGATATGTTTTATATATATATATATATATATATATATATA
>VZQC01014945.1:972480-1191147 GCA_009823505.1 Rhizomys pruinosus
TATGTCTTGTAGGCTGCTGCCAACGTTTTTTTCTATCACCTTCAGAGTTTGGGGTTTCACGTTGAGGTCTTTGATCCATCTGGAGTTGACTTTTGTACAGGGCGAGATGTAGGGGTTTGATTTCATTCTTCTACAAGTGGTGATCCAGTTTTGCCAACACCACTTTCTGAAGATGCTGTCCTTTCTCCATTGTGTCTTCTTGGCCCCCTTGTCAAATATGAGATGGCTGAAATTGTATGTGCTCAGGTTTGGATCTTCAGTTTTGTTCCATTGGTCAACAGGTCTGTTTTTGTGCCAGTACCAGGCTGTTTTTATGACTATAGCCCTGTAGTATAGTTTGAAGTCTGGTGTAGAGATCCCCCTGTTTAGCTCTTTTCAGTCAGGGTTGTTTTGGCTATTTGGGGTCTTTTGTTTTTCCAAATGAATTTAAGGACTTTTTTTTTCCAAGCCTGTGAAGAAACTCTTGGGGATTTTGATTGGGATTGCATTAAATCTATACAAGAGTTTTGGTAGAATGGACATTTTTACAATGTTAATTTTCCCAATCCATGAGCATGGGAGGTGTTTCCATCTTCTGATGTTTTCTTCAATTTCTTTCTTTAAGGGTTTAAAATTTTTGTTGTAGAGATTTTTGGTGTCTTTGGTTAGGTTTGTTCATAGGTATTTTATTGTTTTTGAGGCTGTGAGTGGGAAGGTCTCCCTGAATTCTTTCTCCAGTTGCTTGTTGTTGGTGTAAAGAAAGGCCATTGATTTTTAGGTTAATTTTGTAACCTGCCACTTTGCTGAAGCTGTTAATCGGATTAACAGTTTCAATAGGGTTTCAGGTTACAAAATTAATCCACAAAAATCAGTAGCCTTCCTATACACAAACAACAAGCAATTGGAGAAGGAGGAAATGGAAACCCTTCCATTTTCAATAGCCTCAAAAAAAAATCTCATAATAAACTTGCCCAAAGGTATTAAAGATCTTTACAGTGAAAAACTTAAACCTTTGAAGAAAGAGATTGAGGAAGACATCAGAGGATGGAAGGATTTCTCATAATATAGTAAAAATGACCAACCTCCCCAAATAAGTATACATATTTAATGCAATCCCAATCAAAATCCCCACGACTTTTTTCAAAGAATTAGAAAAAAATCCTAAAATTCATATGGAAAAACAAAAGACCCCTGATAGCCAAAGCAACCCTGAGCAAAAGGAGTAATGCAGGGGGAATTGCTATACTGGATTTTCATCTCTATTAGCAAGCTATAGTTATAAAAACAGCATGGTACTGGTATAAAAATACACCCATAGATCAATGGAATAAAATCGAGGTCCCAGACTTGAGTACATACAATTTTCAGCAACCTTATATTTGACAAAGGAGCCAAAAACACTAAATGGAGGTAGCTTTTTCAACAAATGGTACTGGCAAAATTGGATCACCATTTGTAGAAGAATGAAAATAAACCCCTATCTTTCACCTTGAACAAAAGCCAACTCTAAATGGATCAATGACCTCAGTGTGAAACCTGAAAGTCTGAATATGTTCAAAGATTTTTTAAAAATGCAGTACCATACAACATATAAGTGTAGGAAAAGACTTTCTAAATCAGATGGCAGTTGTGCAGGAAATAAGGTCAACAATCAACAAGTGGGACCTTATTAAACTAAAAAGCTTCTGTATCACAAAAGAAACAAATAAGTGAAAAGAAAAGCCACACACTCGGAGGAAATCTTCACCAGTGATACAACCTACAGAGGCTTATCAACCAGAATATATAAACTCAAAAAACAAAGGTCCAAGAAAATAAATGATCCAATTAAAAGACGGGCTCAAGACCTGAACAGAGACTTCTCGAGAGAAGAACTTAAGATGGCTCAGAAACACCTTAAAAACAGAAATATCATTAGTAGTTAAGGAAACACAAATGAAAACCACATTAAGATTTCTTCTTATACCGGTAAGATTAGCTATGATCAAGAAAATAAATGACACTAATTTTTGAAGAGGGTGTGGAGAAAGGGGAACACATAGTCATTGCTGGTGGGATTGTAAACTCGTGCAGCCCCTATGGAAAGCAGTGTGGAGAACTCATAAAACACTAAAAATGAGCCTACCATTTGACCTAATTATACCATTGATTATATATATAATATATTATACATAATATTATATATAATATTATCTATATATCAGAGATATGTTTTATATATATATATATATATATATATATATATCAGAGATATGTGCACAGCCATGTTTGTTGCTGAAAGGGTGTGGTAAACTCTTGTAGCTTGGCTCCTGTTTATAGGTATGCCATAGAACTCCTGCCTTCTGGAAAACTATAAATCAGGATTTAGGGGTCTGGGAAACAAGGACTACCCTGATTTTACTGATAATTACAAAAACAGAGGGGAAAACAATAAACCTCTTCCCTCCAGGATGCAATTTTGCCCTATAGTTAAATAAAAAGCATTGGTAGATAAAGGCTTCAGTGCCAGCTGTGAGCTGCACTACCAGGAGCTATTAGACAGGGAGGCTTTAAAAGCCCCCAAAACAAGGACCACTTGCCTGTAATTTTGAGTGCACATAAGAAATGGACAGTAACACCCTATTGCTGAAGATCTGGTGTGATACAAGCATGAAAAAAAATTATGTTGAGACCCTGCACTGCAATTCAAAAGCTGACCTTCATGGTGTCAGAAAGTACTATGAAAACTGCTAGAAAAAATGGTCTATTCCAAGTAAAAAGCAAGCAGGAGTTACTATTCTAATATCAGAGAAAATAGACCTCAGAGTAAAATTAATCAGAAGACGCCAAGAGGGTCATTACATCCTTATCAAAGGAAAAATTAACCTGGAAGATTTCATAATCCTAAATGTTTATGTACCAAACTCTGGTGCACCAAACTTTATAAACACAATTCTTCAGGGCCTCAAGACACAGATTAATCCCAGCACACTAATCCCCACTGAGCCCCTTGGATAGGTCAACTGAACAATATAGTACACCAAATGGACCTCACAGACATCTACAGAATATTCTACCCAAACACCAGAGAATATACTTTCTACCCAGCACCCCAGAGAACATTCTCCAAAATCAACCACATACTGGGACACAAAAGAAATTGCAACAAATACAGGAGGATTGAAATAATTTCATGCATTCTATCAGACCACAATTCAGTAAAGCCCAATATCAACACTAGAATAAGCCCTACTAGCTACAAGAAGAACAAATGGAGACTAAAAAACACAATCCTGAATAATAATGAATAATAAAGAATGAAATAAAATTATTCCTGGAACTAAATGAAAATGATAATACAGCACAACAAAACTTGTGGGATATTTCAAAAGCAGTTTTAAGAGGGAAATTTATAGCTCTAAGTGCCCACATTAAAAAAAAAAAAACAGAAAGGCAACAAATAAACGATCTAATAATGCAGATAAAAACACGAGAGACAACAAATGAACCCTAAACACAAAAGACAGAAAGAAATAACAAAAATCACAGCTGAAATCAATGAAATAGAATCAAAGAAAACAATAAAATGAATTGATAAAGCAAAAAGCCGGTTCTTTGAAAGGATAAACAAGATAGACAGACATTTAGCCCAGTTAAACAAAAGAAAGAAAGAACAACTCCAAATCAAGAGTATTTGTGATAAAAAGGGAAACATAACAGACAAAAGATCCAGACAATCATACAAGAATACTTCAAAAACCTATACTCTACTAAATTTGAAAACCTAAGAGAAATGGATGAATATCTGAAATCCTGGGAATCAACAAAGCTTAACCAAAAAGAGTTTGACAGCTTAAACAGACCCATAATATTTGAGGAAATTGAAAATGTAATAAAAAACCTCCTGTTGTAGTTTGTCTTCCATTGCTGTGACAAAACACTCTGACCGACACCAACTTGGGAAGGAAAGGGTTTATTCAGCTTACATCTTCTGGGTCACAGTTCATCACTCAGGGAGCCCAAGGCAGGAACTCAGGGCTGGAACCTGGAGGCAGGAGTTGAAGCACAGGCCATGGAAGAGTGCTGCTTACTGGCTTGCTCCCCTGGCTCATGCCCAGCCTGCCTTCTTATACCGTACACAACAACCTGCCCAGGGTGGCACCACTCATTGTGGGCTGGGCCCTCCCACACCGCTCGACCATCAGGACAATACTCCACAGATGTGGCCACAGGCCAATCCAATGGAGCCAATTCCCCAACTGAGGCTCCCTCAACCCAGGTGTGTCAAGTTGACACTAAAGCTATCCAGCACACCTCCCAACTTAAAAAAGCCCAGGGCCAAATAGTTTCACAGTAGAAATCTATAAAACATTTAAAGAGGTCTTACAACCACTATTCAAACTTTTCAGAAGGATACAAACACAGGAGAATCTCCCAAATTCCTTCTATGAAGCCAGCATCACTCTAATACCAAAACCAGACAAAGACACAACCAAAAAAGAAAACTATAGATCCATATCATTAATGAACATAGACGCAAAAATTCTCAACAAAATACTTGCAAATCGCATAGAGACCCAATCAAAAAGATCATGACCAAGTTGGAGTCATACCAGAAATGCAGGGATGGTTCAACATATGTAAATCAATAAATATTATAAAACACATAAATGGACTGAAAGACAAAAATCACACAATCATCTCAATTGATGCAGAAAAACCCTTTGACAAGATCCAGCACCCTTTCATGTTTAAAGTTCTAGAGGGAATTGGACTGAAGGGAACATTCCTCAACACAATCAATACAATATACAACAAACCCACAGCCAACATCATCCTAAATGGAGAAAAATTAGAAGCATTCCCCTTAAAGGCATAAAGACAGCCTGGTACTGGCATAAAAACAGACCTGTTGACCAATGGAACAAAATAGAAGATCCAAACTTGAGCTCATAAAGTTTTAGCTACCTCATATTCGACGAAGGGGCCAAAGAAGCTCAATGGAAGAAAGGTAGCATCTTCAGCAAATGGTGCTGGCAAAACTGGATCACCATTTGTAGAAGAACAAAATTAAGCCCTTACCTCTCACCATGTACAAAAATCAACTGCAAGTGGATCAAAGACCTCAACATGAAACCTGACACCCTGAAGGTGATAGAAGAAAATGTTGGCAGCAACCTACACGACAAATCAAACAGCAACTGCGCAGAAAATAAGGTCAACAATTGACAAGTGGGACCTCATCAAACTCAAAAATTTCTGTCCAGCAAAAGAAATGATCAAGGAAGTAAAGAGAAAACCCACAGAGTGGGAGGAAAACTTCACCCACATCTAACAGAGCATTAAGTTCCAGAATATATAAACTACTCAATAAAAAAGAAGAAAACAAATTACCTACTCAAAAGATGGAGTAAAGAGCTGAACAGAGTCTTTGCCAGTGAGGAATTAGAGATGGCTGAGAAACATCTTAAAAGTGTTCAACATCATTAATAGTTATGGAAATGCAAATTAAAACCACTCTAAGATATCATCTCACTCTAATAAGACTGGCTAAGATCAAGAAAACAAAATATACCAAATACTGGAGAGATTGAGGGGAAGGGGAACACTCTTCCATGGCTGGTGGGAATACAAACTCATACAACCACTATGGAAAGCAGTGTGGAAAACCCTTAAAAGACTCAAAATGAGGAGGCAGAGGCAGGCAGATCTCCGACTTCAAGGCCAGCCTGGTCTTCAGAGTGAGTTCCAGGCCCATTGGGGCTACAGGGAGACCCTGTGTCAAAAATACAAAAAAAGTCTCAAAATGAGCCTACCACCTGACCCAGCCATACCACTCCTGGATATATACCCACAAGACTCATCCTACTGCAAATATACATGCACATCCATGTTTATTGCAGCCCTCTTCACAATAGTGAAGAGCTGGAAGCAACCCAAATGCCCCTCAACTGATGAGTGAATAACAAAAATGTGGTACATCTACTCAGTGGAGATCTATGCAGTGATAAAGAAAGATGACATCATGAACTTTTCAGGTAAATGGATGGAACTCGAAGCCATTATGCTAAGTGAAGTAACACAGTCCCAGAAAAACAAATGGCAAATGGTATCCATCATTTGTGTATGCTAGCACCAAATCCCTAGTTGAAAGACAAGCTGAGCAACATTATTGTTATATTTCTTTATATCTAAAAAGAGATATGCTGTTATAATGTGAATCCCTTAATGGGCTCTAGAATTAACTTACCACTTATTTTCAGACACTGTAATTGTTCTATATGGGTGGAAGGTAAATACTCATATTTTAGAGTAGTACAAAATTAAAGGAAAAATGTGAATTCCTAAACATATTTTGGAATTAACATACAATGTCTTTTCAGAGGTCATAATTTTGGTATATATGTGATATTTATATAGGCATATTTTGGAGCAATAAAAATGGGAGAGAACAACACCAACATAAAGACTGGGTCAAAGAACTGACTGAAACAGTTAAATTCTACCCCAATCAATAAACCTCTGCAGAGGAAGAATTTTAAAAGACTGAGAAAAAATGATGCAAGACATGTATGGCAGAATGCATGAACTGGGGTGGGGTGGGGGCCATGGAAATGGGAATGTGTCTAAATTGGACCAAAAATGATGTATGAAATACACAAAACATCAATAAAACTATTTCATTTAAAAAAGACATAGAGAAATCAACCTCAAACTAACTGAGAAACTTCCTCCTTGCTGCCTGGCTTTCATAGTACTGGAAGTTTCTGTACAGGCCATTGGGAGACATGAATGGTCTAACCCTGTCCTGGACCCTGTGTGCTACGATCCTGACCTGCCAAGCAAGATGTGTACACTGGTGCAATAGTGGCACAACTGGTATGAGGTAACTTACCTCTTTATGATTGGACTTGAAGCTTGTTCCACAGAAGGGAATTTTATAACTGGTACTATAATCCTGTTCAAAAGCCTGTGGTTGGGGAGATCACAGGCCTTAGAGTAGTTCTGCTGTTGTTATTTTGTTATTCCTCTCAATGGTCATGTTGTCAAACTGCTTTCTAAATATTTATATTTATACCAAAAGACCTGGGTTTTTCTTAATGTTGGTCAGATGAGCTTCTTTTTTGCAGTGGGCAGCAGTCAACAGAGAGATGTGTAACAAGTCAAAATGCTGAGAATAAGAACAACTGAGTGCTCAGCCCGAACTGGGACATCTGTATGGACACCACCACCACCAAGTCTGGGTGAACATCTTGGAAGTGGAACGAATCTATGAGTCAGAGGATGGGAAGGAATGCTGTGGGTGCTGTGCTCTGGATGTAATATGGCTGTCGCAGTCAGTGCACAGCAGCTGTGGCTACCTGCACAAGGCCTGCACTAGATCCAGCCAGCCAAAATCACAGTGTAGATGGGGTAGATTATCTCCAAGCCTCTTACTGAGGCACTATTAGCTGTTAACAGCAGCTGAGAGAAAGAATCTCTCTATTTTGAAGGTGTGGCCACTAGTAGATTTCCTGTGCTCAGTGGATGGCTCCTTATCATTGCATATAAGGGCAGCACTAGCTAAGAAACCAAAAAAGGGGAAGATGTGGAGAAGGAAGTACTGAAGAGAACACAGGGGATCAGAAGGAGGAAGGGGGAGTAGATATGGTTATATTTTTATATACACACATGAAAGTTTTTATTAATTTCATATTTTATTATATATACACATAAAAAGTTGAAAGACACAAAGAAAAAGATGAAAGAAAAAGATGAAAAAGAAAAAGAAAGAAAAAGAAAGAAAGAAAGAAAGAAAGAAAGAAAGAAAGAAAGAAAGAAAGAAAGAAAGAAAGAAAGAAAGAAAGAAAGAAAGGGAAATATTCTGAATGACATTGAGTATGGCAAGGACAGTCTTAGGGGAGGCATCAAAGGTGTGATCCGTGAGTGGAAGAGCATGATGTAGAGCAGTTACCTAAACACACAAAGAATTGCTAGATATCAATAATAAGAAACTGAAAAATGATTTTTCAAAGTGGACAAAAGACCTGACCAAAAAGTACATAAGGATGCTAACTAAAGATACGAACAGTGCTCCACACTAGGAGATGCAAAATGAGCGACAATGAGAGCACTCTATACTTGTTGAAATGGTCAGAACAGAAAAGCAATACTGCCAACTTCTAGTGAGACTGTAAACAACAGGAATTTTCATTTATTGCTGATGGAAATGCAAAATGGTACAACCACTTTGAAAGATATTTTGATATTTTTTCGTAAAAATAAACATATTCCTACCATATGGTTCAGCAATGATGTTCCTGGGTATTTAACCAAATGAGCTACTCATTTCTACACAAAAACTTGCACTGAGGTATCTATTGTATCTTTCTTTACAACTGCTAAAACTTGAGAGCAACCATATCTTTCAATAGATGAATTTATAAACAAATGGTGACATAACCTGGTTATGTGGTACTATTTATTATTAGAAAGCCATGAACTTAGAGAAACCTTATATTCACATAATTAAGTGAGTAAAGCTGATTTGGAACAGAAACAGAAATGTAAGATCATTACTTGAAGGACTAAAGACAGGATGGATGAGTAAATTTGAGGATTTTAAAGACACTGAAAATTTTCTGTGTGATGCTATAGTGGTTGATATATATCATTATACAATTGTCCAAGCCAATAGAATGTACAACTCTTAACAGTGAGCTCCAATGCAAAGTGGGGACTTTGGATAATAATGGTGCATCAGTACAGGCTCTTCCATCACAACAGTATACCTGCCACTCACTCTGGAGCAGGATGTTGATGGCAGAGGCGGCTGTAAATGTGTTTCTTAGAAGATAAAGGAAAGTCCAGTCTGCTAAATGTTGCTAGTATTCTCTGTTCCGTTAATAAACTAAAACTTCTCTAAAATATAAAGTCATTTAAGAGTTTAACTTAATTGAAATTTTTATATCAAATTGAATTTAATAAAGGGTAGTAAATATGATTGTTGCCCCTATACTTTACTCTTAACTGCAACATATGATTAATCCCAATGCAGAGTCATGGACTTTTTTGTGGCTGGCTTATATTATTCTACATTCTAACATTCAACAGTAAGAGCACCCAAAATAATATTAACCCCATTACATAACCTCACAAGAACTATAAGGAAAACATAGTTGATAAAAAACTCAAGTTGAAATTGGACTGTATGTGTATTGGACTCTACAATTTATTTTGCAGGCTACCTTCTCATTATAATGGAAGGTATTTATGGAACTTCCAATTCGCATGGCAATGAAACTACATAATCACAAAGAATATTCCATCTGAATCACAACCAAAAATGAACACTAAAGTAGATATTGTACCAATATAGTGAGTTATTGACCAATCAGTTTTAGATTTTTGGTAAAGTCCAAGTTAAGAAGGAAGAATCACAAATTGCTTGAACATTGGAAATGAGATTGTCATATTTTTTGAAACTTTGAAAGTAAAGAAACACTTATACTGAAAGATGATGCATCTCTTTGGTCTCTGATTCCTGACTCATGGCTGCATCCTTCCAAACAAGTCCTTGGACTAAGCCTCTTCACCTGGCACTGGCAGATGTACAGTCCTCCTCAATGGTCACACACATGAGGTTCCAATCTTGGGTTTTTCTACATCTCAGTTTGTCTTTGAAAAGAGGATATTGTGTTGCTGGGCATGGTGGCACACACCTTTAATCCCAGCACTCTGGAGGCAGAGGCAGGAGAATCTCTGTGAGTTCAAGGCCAGCCTGGTCTACATAGTGAGCTCCAGGCCAGCTGAGACTAAAGTAGAGACCCTGTCTCAAAAAGAAAAGAAAAAGAAAAAAGAAAAAAAAGGATATTGTGACTGGAGAAATGGCTCAGCCATTAAGAGCATCGGCTGTTCTTGCAGAGAACCCCAGGTTTTATTCCCAGAACCCATGGCAGCTAACAATCTCATGTAACACCAATTCCAGGGGATCCAATATCCTCTTCTAGCTGATGAATGTACTAACTACACACACATGTTAAACTTATATACATGCAGGCAAAACACCCTTACACATAAAATAAATAATAGACATTTGTAAATGAATATTACCTACTTTCATGATTGTTTTAAGATTCAGAAAATTCATATATATATATATATATATATATATAATATTTTAGTTAATGCCTCACACAGCATAAGAGCTATTACACTGATTTGTAACTTCACAGATACTATTTAAATCAAGCAATCCATTCTGATAGCCTTTATTTATCTGTTTATTTGTAGAATCAATCACTTATTCATTCAGCTCAGCAAACATTTAATATCTTAATCACCATAACCCAGAACAATAAATAGCCACAGTTTACGTACCATCCACTGTGCTAAGGACAGTGAGGAATATAGACTAAATGTCTACCTTGCTTTTAAGGATTTGTGCAAGTTTAATCTATACTAAGGTCATAGGCACAAATAATAAAAACAAAATGCACAAGGTTAAGTGGCACAAACTGTACTCATTGAAATTCTTTGGGGGATGAAAGACAAGAGTCTCATTAGCAAAGGAATCAGAAATCAGAGAGGAGAGGACAAGCCAGGCCTCGCAAAGGGAGGAAGAATTGGCCTTTTAGAGATGAAAAAGTCAAGGACTCTTCAGGAATGCTACCTTCCTTTTACAAGCGACCCCTATACCACAAAATCTTAGAAGAAAGGACTTAAGAGCTATTCTCCTTGCCTCTTACCATGCTGAAACCAAAACCCAATAAATGGAATTAGCTCCAGTTCATAAGTCTGTTTAGTGGCAAATACAAGCTGAAAATACAGACAGCCTGACTCTATTCCAGAATTGGCTTTCTCATTAGCACGCACTGAACAGCAAGTGCCTGCTTAATGCCCTGTTTAGATATTCATTTTCCACATGTCTAGTTAGCAAAGCTGAATTACAACAGATCCTGACCACCAATAACTGTTTGCATTTGGCATTAACACTGATCAATGGCCGATGCAAGGGCCTGGTCTGAGTTGCAGCATGATACTAACTCACACAAATTATATTGTTACTACTAATAGCTGCTCTAATATTGATCTTGATATTGAGATTAATTTCACACCTGGCTGTCTTCTTTGTAGGTGTTCTCTACTTGATTGCACTAATATTTATTGTGTTACTCTCATACTAAGTTATACCTAGAAAGGGCTCAAGTTTACATTTTTACTTTAAGAATGCATGGATAGATTGATGGATCTCTTTTGTCAATAATAACCCACAGAGAACTATAGCCCTCAAGAAATAAAAATACTAATGACAATAATATGACAAAAGAATCTCTAATTAAATGACCAGTTTTAAGATATCTTATATACATTTTCTTTCTTAAAGTGTACACAGTCACCTCAGAAAGTATATGGGTATACTCAACCTATTACACAGATGTAAACACTGAAGCTCAAAACAGCAACCTGTTCTGCTACTAAGATTATATACTTAAAATATTTCTCTTTGACACCGAAGTTATTAGCTTTTCTAACATATAATGTATTTATTTACTTTCTATAGTTCATAAGATAGATTCCCTTTTGCCAATGTATTTGCCTTCTGTAAGTTAGGAAAAAAGCACTTTTTTCCAGGGAAGTAACAAAACCGAAATTTAAATCCAGGTCTTTCTTCCTTCAGGAAGTACATGGAAAGAGCTATAACGACCAGTCAGGGCAGAATACCTTTGTGCCCAGGGGACTTCCATTGATCCTTTAGAATCCTTACAAGGGCACATGGAGAGTTAGGGAAAACAGAAACAAAGAGTGCATTATTATTAACTCGAGCAAAGACTTCTGACAGTCTCATCTGAACTATGGGCAAATGTGCTCTTTGTTAAACAGTCAGGCTTGAGTCCAAGGCAGACCATGAGACCAGCTGCTCGTTACCAAACACAGCATGCATCTTGGATTCTAACCCATGCATCTTTTGACTGGAAGAGCCTGAAGAATGGAACCAAAAATCTATGACAAGGTTTTGTCTTTTTATCCACATGGGCTTGTAATTATGAAGATAGCTTTTAGAAGATAGCTTTTACCACAATGGGGAAAAAAGAGCAGAACAAAGAGACCTGGGGATGTGTTTCCTCCATTTGTGTGTGGCTCTCCAGGTGTCTTCCTAATCACAGTGGCTGAATTGTTGCATCTGAGTTTCTGCCCCCTTTTACTCCCCAGATTCTTCACTCTAGTTTTAATTTGCCAGCTACCTGCACCCTTTACTTGTTCTCTCTCTCTCTCTCTCTCTCTCTCTCTCTCTCTCTCTCTCTCCCAATAATCTTATCCTTTTAACCCCACCCTTGAATTTTGCATCATCTGGCACAATCTTAGTCCCTATGAAGAGTCCCTGACAGGCTATGAGATGGAGCAATTATTACCCAAGAAATGAAAAGGCTTGTCTCACTTGCCTATGGATGAAGTCCCCAACCCACATAGCGAAGCAACCTTTCTCTAATGTGCTGGCTATAGATGCCATATTTACTTGAAAAGATTTTGCCAAACACATTTATTTTATTTACATTATTTTTGGCTCATGAACCTATTCATATCAAATTTTAGAAAATGTTTTGCCTTTGTTTTATAATTCTCTGGTTCTTCTCATGGGTTCTTTTCTCTTTTTTCTTTTTTTTAAATTTTATTTATTTTTTTGTGCATGAATGTACTGTCTGCATGTAGGTTTGTGCACCTGTGTCGTGTAATGCCGCAGAGGTCAGAAGAGGACGTTGGATTCCCCTGGAACTGGAGTTAAAGACGGTTCTCAGCCACCATGTGGGTGCTGGGGATTGAACCCAGGTCCTCTGCAAGAGCAGTCGGAGCTCTTAACTGCTAGGCCATCTCTCCAGCTCGGGTTCTTTTTTCATAGGAGGGTAGGGGCTCATATATTCCAGCCTGGCCTGGAACTTCTATAACCAAAGATGACCTTGAATATCTGATATCTCTCCAGGCCTGGCATACCACTACACTCAATTTCTGTGGTGCTGGGCACCCAAATTAGGGCCCTCTGTGTGCTAGGCAAGTACTCTACCAACTGTGCTCCATCCCTAGCCTACTTCTCATTGATTATAAGGGGCAAAAAGGCCTCACAAGTTCTTTGGTCTACTTCACAAAGTGGGAAACTTGGTTCCTATTTTGCACCTCCCGCTTAGATAATCCAGAGCCAGTTTCTTTCTCTGGAGTCAGTTACTTTCTTTCTCTGAGACTCGTTTTCCTTATCTGAAAATTCAAACTATATTAGAGATCTTTAAAGTCCTGCTCAGGACTGCAGTCCAGAGTTCATCCAAGAGAGCTTCGCTTCTAAGCTTAGACTTGACATACCCAAAGCTGGTTTTCTCTACTAGTGGACTAAAATGGTATATAAAAAAAAAATAACTCTGGTTGTGAAATTCTCAGAATTTAAATAACTTATGTAGAGAAATATTAATAAGATTCAGCATTGTATGAAAAGCATTCAAACATTGTTTTATCTCCTTCAAAATTCTACCACATTTTTGAGCCATTCTATCAATGAGGAAGCAGTCATTTTAGTGACATGCAGAGGACAACTTCCTATAAACTTACAAGCTAAGAATTAGGAAAGCAGTATTAGGTATATGCTAATACCTTGACTCTTATGTATGCTCTCTTCCCCACACCTCCGTGAGCCTGCCATCTCTGCTCTGCTAGGACCCTTGTGGACCCCCAGATCTGAGAACTTTCACCAACATGTCTTGACTCTTATCTTTCAACTCTTAACAGAGCAGTACCCTTATACAGCAGATGATAATTAACACAGAGACCACAAACTGTAGAGAATAAGAGGCTATAGACTGCTTATCCCTGAATAGGATACCTATATCAAACTTCTTTTGTAGTAGAGGTGAAAGAAAGATTGTAAGAGTCAGAGGAGGTGGATGACCACAAGGAAAGAGTTTTCCAGAGAGCTGGTCAGTTACTAAAATAAACTCACAGCAATAGTGACAGCATGGACAAGTCCTACTTAAACTCAAGCCAGACAAAAATCCCAGTACCAGCATAGACATGGGGAAATGGGGAAAGTCTACCTGAGGAACTCCTGGCAAACGATAGCTGCTGGAAAGGAGAGATTCAATCTTGTTCAAGTACAATGAGACTCCAGTGAACAAGGCCATATGAAGGACATTTGGGGACATAAACCCAACTCTGTGTGTGTGTGTGTGTGTGTGTGTGTGTGTGTGTGTGTGTGGCAGTAAAGGGAGTACAGATACAGGAGAGGATCTAAATATCAAAATATATTGCATGGAATTTGCAAAAATCAATTAAAATCATTTTTTGGTCTTTCTGATAAAAGGTCTCCCTTTATTCCCACCTGGCTTGGATCTCACTATGTAGATCAGGCTGGCCTTGAACTCACAGAGATCTGCCTGCCTCTGTCTCTCAAGTGCTGGGACTAAAGGCATGTGTCACCATGCCTGGCTAAAAATTTAAAACTCCAAACTTGGTGGCTGGAAAGATGGCTTAGTGGTTAAGAGTACTGGCTATTTTTGCAGAAGACCCAGGTTTAATTCCCAATACCCACATGGTGGCTAACATCCATCTGTAACTCTAATTCTAGGGAATCTAATGTCTTCTTCTGACCTCCAGGACCACTGCATGACACAGGTGCACTTACATATGTACAAGCAATACACTCATACACATAAAATAAGATGAAAATAATAAAATACGGTTTTTAAAACTCAACTCTTCCCTCTACTGGAAGGAGCCATAATGATGCTCATTCCTTGCTAAATATCCCATTTACATATGAGACTAGACCAGACATAACAAATTAATCCATAAATATTTGTGCTTTGCTGCACTCCAGAAAAGTTTTTTAAAATACACAAGAAAACAAAAGAAAGGCTATTCATTTCTACGTTCCTTCCCTCGTGACTTCAATTTCTCCGTTTATAAACTGAGTAAAAATAAATTTCTCAGGTCCGTTCTTAAGTTACCATTTTAAAAGCTCTCTCACGTCATGCCATTCAGGAAGAATTTAGTTTCCCTCTTCTCTCTTTTCAACTAGATAAAGAGAGGAAAGGAGGGAACCAAAGGCCAGTGAGAGTCAGGAAAGGTGTTGTCACGAACAGTGATCTACGTCAGGACACTTGCATGGACTGAAGAGCAAGCATCATGTATTGAACAACGTGTGATGTCTGTGCAAAAGGAACTGAACCGATGCTCCTGCTTAACCCCACAGTAGCTTTAGGAAGTGCAGGTATGAGTAAGTCTGTGGCAGCAGGAGTGCATGGCAGACGCGTACATTGCTTAGGCAGGAGGCAAGTAGAAGGAGAGATTGGACCAGCAATGGATCTCTGCTGTAAACCCCAAGACAGGCCCTTCTTTGACCTACTTCGTCAGCAAGGCTCCACCCCCTAAGACCCTATACTCCCCCCAACAACACCACAAGCTGTGAATCAAGTGTTCAAACACATGAGCCTGAGGTAGGGATGGGGTCCTTTCACACTCAAGCCATAGCAGATAATACACACTTTTCATTTAGGTGAGAACACAGTAGATGATTTTATCCAACTTTCATTAGTAAATAACTCAGCTGATCAGCCCCTCAGGCTTTCAGCTCCCGCCATAACCACACTGCTCCCTGAATCTACAGAAATTCACCTGTAATGTTCACGACAATGCATACCTTTTGAATTGCCTTTCTCCATAGCAGTACTGCATGAGACATCCACAACTCTCCTTCAAAAGAGAGCATTCTCCCTTCTCCAAGCTCAGATCTCTCTTTATGAACCTTGCTGTCATGAAAGCTGCTATCAACATTCCAGAGGAAAGCCAAAAGGACTGCCTCCTCTGTGACTTTAAAGCCAGTCCCAGCCTTGTTTAGAAACTTGTTGGCTTCTTTTACATGGCGCATTAATCACTTTTCTGATATTGTGATAAAACACCGTGACCAAGACAATGTACAGAAGAAAGAGTTTATTTGGGCTTAAGGACCAGAGGGAGAACCCACAGCGGTGGAGGAGGCATGGCAGGAGGTGGCCCAGAGCAGGAAGCTGAAAGCTCCTGTCTTTAAGAGCAAACATGTAGCAGGAAGAGAAGCTACAAGTGGGACAAGCCTTGAACTCTCAAAGCCCACGCCCCCCCATGACCTGCTGCTTGGTGAGGCCACACCTCCTCAGCCTCCACAAACAGCATCACCAACCCAGAACCAAATATTCAAATAAGTGAGCCTATGGAAGACATTTCTCATTCAAACCACCACACTTGGGAAAGAAGAAAATATATACATCCTACATAACTTTCCAGTTTGAAGATATCTGTCACTCACTACTAAGTACGAGACTAATAGGTACAACTGCTTTATAAGACCTTTATCAAGATTAGGAAATAGTCAAAGAGCACATGTCATATGTAGGTAGAATCTATTTCCCCCTTCTCTGAGGTACTGTTTCTACGCATGTATGTTTATAAACTAGTGGATGATCTGTATATAATTTTCCTGTTACTGCTAAAAGACATGGACTTTGTTTTGTTTTTCTCTGTCCTTATGGGTACCAAGCATACTCCCTGTGACAAAGCACCTTTATGAACTTAAAGTGTAGCCTGAAAGGGCCATGTAAAGTATAAAAGTCTGAAAATTCAAGGACTTAAGAACAAAGCTATTGTTTTAGGACACTGGAAATTCAACCAAAGAAAATAAGAATAAAGTATCATATTCTCTGTGCTTTCTGGAAAATAGAAATTGTTATTGTGCCTGGAAGGATTAATTCCATGTGTCTAGTCTCAGTAATTGAACTGATTATATTTCAAATGTAAATGTGTACTCTAATGCAACCAGGAAGTAATTTGAGACTAATTATTCTTTCTTGTTAATGTGGAACAGAGAGATTGCTCTAGCTCTTTGATTCAAAATATCATAAAAGAGAAGAAAACCCTGGTAACTATTGAAGACCCTGAGTAGCAAGGATCAGAGGAGACAACAGATACTGTTAAGATTGATATTATATGTAAAGAAAGCATACAGACATGCCTAATTATTGAGATCTGAGCTTTGATAGCCTTCAGGATTAGGAGGTATATATCATTTGGTTCAATGCTCAAAGAAATCAAAGTAGCATAGGGATCATCATGAAAAACAATCAGATAGTATAAAATATCGTAGCAAGATATTATAGCTGCTCTGAGCACACAGAAGATATAGGAAAATAAGTAGAAGTGTCAGTTAGTAAGAAAGTCTCCATAGAGAATTTTTGAATCATATTTCAATAATTAAAGTTTCCCTGTTGCACAGAGGAGGGCATTCTGGGAAGAGGAAACACCATGCAATTTTAGGGCCAGAGAGGGGATAGGACTAGGAATTTGGTAAATTTTGTGTTTATAAAGACAGCATTCAATGACTATTGCTTTCAATTTGACACAGTCGGGAAGAGGGAACCTCAACTGGTGAATTTTCTCCAACAGACTGATTTGTGGTCATGTCTATGAGGCATTTTCTTGATTGTTAATTGATGCAAGAGGGCCTCTAGTCCACTGAGGGAATACCATTCTTGGGAAGGTAGGCCTGGGCTGAACAAGAAATGTAGCTGAGCAAGCCAGTAAGCAGCATCCCTCCATGGCTGCCTTCGGTTACTCCCTCCAGGGGCCTGCCTTGACTTTCTGCCTTGGTTCCCCTTGATGATGGACTGTAACCTGTGAGCCAAATAAACCCTTTCCCCACCTAGGTTTCTTTTGGTCAGAGTGGTTTCTCACAGCAACAGAAAATCAAACTGGGACACAGCTCCATATCCTATGGGAAATTCTTTGTATTCAGTTAGGACAGCCCTAGACAATTTGGTGGCTTTCCTCTTTATGTTACTTGACCTTAGTAAAGAGAAGTAAAAACATTCAGATGTTCATGTCATTTCAAATTTCCTTTCCTAAACCTTGGATGGAGAAGGAAAAATAATTAGGAACTCTGAAAGGCCCACAGAGCTGAATTTTCTTTACATCATCAGAAATTTTTGATGTATTACCCTTCATTCCATCCTAAATGTTTACAAGGCAAACAGAAGGAAGAAGAGCTAAATGCCAGCACCCCTGGGGGAACAAAAGGAAAATAGCACTCTCAGAAAACAGGTAACTTTCCAATAAGCAAAGCATTATTTTCATTTTAAACCTCCAGTGGAAATCCTTTCGAAATCATTGCCCTTGTATATTAAAATGATGCTTACTTGGAGGTTATCATAAATTTAAAGACAAAAGGAAAAGAATGGAAGAACCCACTGAAGGCATTCTAAGAAGAATGAGCAGTCTAATAACTAGCCCAGAAGCTCCCTCATTTTGACATTGATTTCTTGCTCCAACTTTACTCAGTCCACACTATATGTCAGGCACACTGTGAATCTTTAATCTTCAAATGTTAAGAACCAGCAGTTTAACTGCAAGTCTACTAAAAATATCAAATGTAGATATTGACTAATAAACAAGGGTTCTCATAGCACTTGAAAAGGACAGGACACTAAGGGGAAGATGGGTTCTTCTTCAGTCCTTATAGATGTAATGGATGCATAAAGAAAATGATATTAAAAAATCTTAGAAAGTATTATGATATACACTCAAGATTATTATTTCCATCCTCTCTGGGACCACATTCTCTTATTTTCCAATATTTGCATATGTCTTTATATGTGTGCATATCCCCTTGTGTAAGGTTTAACTTTCTGTGGTTTCAGTTACCAACTATAGGCTAAAACTACAGCATAGTATAGCAAAATTAGATTTTTGGAGATCACATAAAGTTTTATTCATACAGAATACTATCATTTTTCTATTTCATAGTTTTTGTTTGTTTTGTGTAATCTCTTACTATTCCTAATTTGTAAGATAGGACTTATCTGAACAGGTTATGTATGTAGAGCCTGGTTTTTCAATGCTTACAAGTATCCACAGAACATCTATAGGATATACCACCTTCCAAGCCTTAGAGGAATTAGTTATACATAAATAGATAAGGGAGGAGAGAGAGAGAGAGGATGATGAGAGAGAAGAGAGAGAGAGAAAGAAACTTCTAGTTTTCTATCCTATATGCCAGGAATGTCCCTAATAGAGCCATAACTTGCTTTTATAAACAAACTTGGCTAAAACCCACAACAGTATTGAAAAAGATAACCTTTAAAAGTTATTCCACATCTTCTGCCCACAAGTAAGCAAATTCTGGGCTGCAGTACTGACAGGAGAGCCCCTAGCAAAGCAAGGTGATAATTTTTGGAGTTTAAAGTCTGGAGAACATGAGGCAGCTGAAAGTTTCAGGGAAAAGTTCTCTATTGGAATATGCTGTAAGAAAAGACTGCAGAAATGGGACTGAAGTATCTTTTTTTTAAGGGTTCTATAATTATAATGACACAGTTGTTTGCAGATAACATTGAGGTTACTCAGTATGTCATACAATTGATGTATAGTATGTTTGGTGCATTTTGCAAGTATCTATGTCCAAAATTTGAACAACCAAGTGTCCCATAGTCCGTTGGAGAAGCGTGTATGCAAGCATGTTGATCATTCGAGAGCCAGACAATATTCCTGTAGTTACATCACCACATTCCCCCATTCCCAGCAGCCCTTACAATCTTACCACCGCCTCGCTCTTCCTGCAGTTTGTTCTCCTGGGCTTTGGGGGAAAAGGGGCACAGTGAGTGAGAGTGAGAAGAAAATCAGTCTAATTTCTTTGGAGTTGTCATTTTTGACTCAGTCTGTTCAGTTGTTTCCCTTCATTGGATTGACAGCTTGTCCAGTGATACTTTTTATCATACTAAACAAAAACAAGATATTGGATGTACAGGAACGCATTTAAGACAGTACCAATTATTATGTCAAGCTAAGCTGTGAGCATAGACACAGATGCTTGGATGGTATGCTAATCCGCAAACTGTGGTTTTCTCTATAAGTGGTCGCAAGTTTTATTGTGGCTTATAACATCTTCCTAAACACAGAGGAATGTAAGCTTGTGGTCCGCTGAGTTATTCCTCCTATGGAGAAGAGCTAATAGCCAATTAGATTTGGGACATATATCACGACACTGGCTGCCCTGTTGCATCAGATATCTCCAGGCTGTTGAGGTGTTGCTGATTATTGACGGAGGAGTCTTGCTTGTGCTCAAGGGCAGACCATATTTTGCTGTATTGCTTTAGTGGCCTTTGGTAATGCTCCTGGCTTTTCAGAGGCCAGGTTGTACGCTAGCAATTGAACGTCTCATAACATTTTTTCATGTCACACCAGGTCTTCGACAACAGGGTACTTACTGCCTCTTCTCCTTGCATAATCCCACTTATAGGCAAAAGGCCTTTATAATTGGGGGGGGGGCGGGTTCGAATCCCCTAGCCAACATCTCTAATGCAGAATAATTCCTTGGCCGATTCAGAGCGGGCCCTAAAAGAAAAAGAAGAAGGTGTCGGGAATGAGAAGGGGAGAAGTAGTAAAGTAATATTTTGGCTTAATTACACCAACTTATAAACCTTTTTACTTTGAATTTGGCTCTATTTAGGAAATGATCCTTTCACAATTCCTATGCTATTAATCAGTTAATCATTATGCCTGTTTTTATAGAAATTACCATGTAACAATGGCTTCTTTATTTAGGTTTACAGTTAGGGTGGTTTCCATTACCATCATGTTTTTTCTTTTTCCTATAAGGGGGAGAGGTAGGAAGGTTCTCAGTATCTGAAAGGTTAAACTTTCATAGGGCCCATTAAAAAACAGTTGTCTAGCCCCAATATTATTCACGAGAGATGCTCAGTGTTTGTGATCTCAGCAGTCTGAGGTTCCTCTTTCTTTAAATGTCAGATGGGTCAACCTCTCTGCTGTGGCATTTCCCCAGTCCATCCTGCATCGCCATAAGGTGTACCTGTTTTCAGGCATTTAGATTGTGATTTTTACCTGTGGGAAAACATAAACTATCTCCTCCCATTGTTAGTTTCAAGATCTCAAAAGTGAAAATTTATCCCAATAGCTATTGGAACACAGAGTTTTTTTCATTTGTATCCCAGAAGTATGTTACCCCACCTCCCACTCCCTCTTTTGTTTTTTTTTTTTTTATTAAGGTTTTTATGTTTTGACCTATGATGCCTAAGTTTGTATTACACATACCCATAAACAGGAGCCAAGCATAAGCTTTCTTATTACCAAATTTTTCAATTGTTTTTTTTCAGTGCAGAGTTATTTTGGGGAGAATTTAAGCTTAGTTCCTTTAACATTGTCCACAAGTAAAGAAAGTGTTTAAATGTGATGTTGTATTAATTCAGAAAAATATAGTGACATTTTGTGTACCTTAACCCAATACAAATTATAAATGAAAACAATTAACATTTTATGTCCCAATTAGTTCAAACTGTATTACCATTTCCACCAAAACCTACACCTAAATTTCACTAATCTAAACAATTCACTAAGGCCTTGTAAAATACCTATACTTTGTGGATAAGCTTGGGCAGAGTTGAATGTACTGCTAAATAAATTTTACACCAATAAACACTTTGCTCTTTAAGCTATCTGACTGGACTATGAACTTCTACTTATTTAGGAAGTAAAATTTAAGCTTAATTCCTTTAAAAATTGTCCTACAAGTAAAGAAAAGTGTTAACTGTGATGTTGTATAATTCCAAAAGAATATAGAGGACCCAACCCAATACAAAACTGTAAATAAAACAACTAGCATTTTATATTCCAAGTTAGTTCAATGTCAGTATCTAGCTTCTACTCCTTTTTTTTTTTAAAGCACAATGAATTTAGTCACATTCATATCAAATCAATTTGCAAGCAGTTTGTGCCCCGCAGCCCACACAGCCAAGGCTCCCACATCATCCAGCTGAGTGGCCTGAATGTTCAATCCAATTGATCAAATAGTGTCCAGACTATATTGTCGTAGTTTTACCATTCACCCCAATCGCGCCCCTAAATCTACCCACTCCCCCCTCTTCCACAGATTGTTCCTTAGGCTTAGAGATGGGGGCACAGTGGACAAGAAGCACAACAGTCTACTTTGTCTGGAGATGTTGTTTTGGACTCTGATCAGTTCTGGCTGTTTCCTTTTGTGGGCTGACAGATTGCCCAGGGATAAACTTTCAATCCTACTAATGAAGCACAAGCAATTAGACATATACGTAGGACTGAAGTATCTTTGATTTTGCTCAAAAGCTTTCTGTGTTTTCATGGAGCAGAACACAAGACCAAGGAAAACACAAATGGAAAAGCCTTAATCAGAATAGTATACAAATTGTGTACCAGAAGAAACAGTTAACTTTGCACCAATCATGAAAAAAATCTTCACTCGCTGGCTGAAAATTTCACGATAGACCCATGAGGTCCCACCTTAAAGGGAGAAAAAGCTATATATTTTCCCTAACATAAATGTCACTGAGACTTATTACATTAAAGTTTAAAAAGAGATATTAGCAAATAAAAAATCTTCTAATAAGATCAAAGTTCAGTACTGTTTGTGGGAACCACAAAAATCCTATCACTCAGAGCTGGTGAGATTGCTCAGTGGTTAAGGCATTGGCTGTTTTTGAAGAGTACCCAGATTTGATTCCCAACACCTACATGGCAGCTAACAACCATCTGTAATTCCAGTTCCTCTGAGGGCATTGCAGGACACAGGTGCACATACATACATGCAGGTAATACATTTATACATGTAAAATAAAATATTCTTTAAATCTTATTACTCAAAACATGACTTTACCTTATGCAAAATCTATTTAGAAATTAGAGAATGTTTGTTAAAATCAAGAATAATACTAATACATAGCCAAGATAAAATCAGCTCATAAACTGGGACTTAAGATAGAGCAAAGATTATCAAAAGGATAAAAATAGAAAGTGAAATTTTTAGAAAACAAAATGGGCCAGGTGTGGTGGTGTACGCCTTTAATCCTAGCACTCGGGAGGCAGAGGCAGGTGGATCTTTGTGAGTTCAAGGCCAGCCTGGCTCTTACAATCTTTCAGCTCTCTCTTTTTCAATGATCCCTGGGCCTTGGGGAGGAGTGTGATATAAATGCCCCATTTGTGGCTGAGCACTCCACAGTCATTTATAACATGTAAAAGTAAAAACATAAGTAAAATTATTATAAAAATATAAGGAGNCACCAACCCAGAACCAAATATTCAAATAAGTGAGCCTATGGAAGACATTTCTCATTCAAACCACCACACTTGGGAAAGAAGAAAATATATACATCCTACATAACTTTCCAGTTTGAAGATATCTGTCACTCACTACTAAGTACGAGACTAATAGGTACAACTGCTTTATAAGACCTTTATCAAGATTAGGAAATAGTCAAAGAGCACATGTCATATGTAGGTAGAATCTATTTCCCCCTTCTCTGAGGTACTGTTTCTACGCATGTATGTTTATAAACTAGTGGATGATCTGTATATAATTTTCCTGTTACTGCTAAAAGACATGGACTTTGTTTTGTTTTTCTCTGTCCTTATAGGTACCAAGCATACTCCCTGTGACAAAGCACCTTTATGAACTTAAAGTGTAGCCTGAAAGGGCCATGTAAAGTATAAAAGTCTGAAAATTCAAGGACTTAAGAACAAAGCTATTGTTTTAGGACACTGGAAATTCAACCAAAGAAAATAAGAATAAAGTATCATATTCTCTGTGCTTTCTGGAAAATAGAAATTGTTATTGTGCCTGGAAGGATTAATTCCATGTGTCTAGTCTCAGTAATTGAACTGATTATATTTCAAATGTAAATGTGTACTCTAATGCAACCAGGAAGTAATTTGAGACTAATTATTCTTTCTTATTAATGTGGAACAGAGAGATTGCTCTAGCTCTTTGATTCAAAATATCATAAAAGAGAAGAAAACCCTGGTAACTATTGAAGACCCTGAGTAGCAAGGATCAGAGGAGACAACAGATACTGTTAAGATTGATATTATATGTAAAGAAAGCATACAGACATGCCTAATTATTGAGATCTGAGCTTTGATAGCCTTCAGGATTAGGAGGTATATATCATTTGGTTCAATGCTCAAAGAAATCAAAGTAGCATAGGGATCATCATGAAAAACAATCAGATAGTATAAAATATCGTAGCAAGATATTATAGCTGCTCTGAGCACACAGAAGATATAGGAAAATAAGCAGAAGTGTCAGTTAGTAAGAAAGTCTCCATAGAGAATTTTTGAATCATATTTCAATAATTAAAGTTTCCCTGTTGCACAGAGGAGGGCATTCTGGGAAGAGGAAACACCATGCAATTTTAGGGCCAGAGAGGGGATAGGACTAGGAATTTGGTAAATTTTGTGTTTATAAAGACAGCATTCAATGACTATTGCTTTCAATTTGACACAGTCGGGAAGAGGGAACCTCAACTGGTGAATTTTCTCCAACAGACTGATTTGTGGTCATGTCTATGAGGCATTTTCTTGATTGTTAATTGATGCAAGAGGGCCTCTAGCCCACTGAGGGAATACCATTCTTGGGAAGGTAGGCCTGGGCTGAACAAGAAATGTAGCTGAGTAAGCCAGTAAGCAGCATCCCTCCATGGCTGCCTTCGGTTACTCCCTCCAGGGGCCTGCCTTGACTTTCTGCCTTGGTTCCCCTTGATGATGGACTGTAACCTGTGAGCCAAATAAACCCTTTCCCCACCTAGGTTTCTTTTGGTCAAAGTGGTTTCTCACAGCAACAGAAAATCAAACTGGGACACAGCTCCATATCCTATGGGAAATTCTTTGTATTCAGTTAGGACAGCCCTAGACAATTTGGTGGCTTTCCTCTTTATGTTACTTGACCTTAGTAAAGAGAAGTAAAAACATTCAGATGTTCATGTCATTTCAAATTTCCTTTCCTAAACCTTGGATGGAGAAGGAAAAATAATTAGGAACTCTGAAAGGCCCACAGAGCTGAATTTTCTTTACATCATCAGAAATTTTTGATGTATTACCCTTCATTCCATCCTAAATGTTTACAAGGCAAACAGAAGGAAGAAGAGCTAAATGCCAGCACCCCTGGGGGAACAAAAGGAAAATAGCACTCTCAGAAAACAGGTAACTTTCCAATAAGCAAAGCATTATTTTCATTTTAAACCTCCAGTGGAAATCCTTTCGAAATCATTGCCCTTGTATATTAAAATGATGCTTACTTGGAGGTTATCATAAATTTAAAGACAAAAGGAAAAGAATGGAAGAACCCACTGAAGGCATTCTAAGAAGAATGAGCAGTCTAATAACTAGCCCAGAAGCTCCCTCATTTTGACATTGATTTCTTGCTCCAACTTTACTCAGTCCACACTATATGTCAGGCACACTGTGAATCTTTAATCTTCAAATGTTAAGAACCAGCAGTTTAACTGCAAGTCTACTAAAAATATCAAATGTAGATATTGACTAATAAACAAGGGTTCTCATAGCACTTGAAAAGGACAGGACACTAAGGGGAAGATGGGTTCTTCTTCAGTCCTTATAGATGTAATGGATGCATAAAGAAAATGATATATTAGAAAAAATCTTAGAAAGTATTACGATATACACTCAAGATTATTATTTCCATCCTCTCTGGGACCACATCTCTATTTTCCAATATTTGCATATGTCTTTATATGTGTGCATATCCCCTTGTGTAAGGTTTAACTTTCTGTGGTTTCAGTTACCAACTATAGGCTAAAACTACAGCATAGTATAGCAAAATTAGATTTTTAGGTAGATTCACATAAATTTTATTATACTATATACTTATCATTTTTCTATTTCATAAGTTGTTGTTGTTGTTGTTAATCTCTTACTATTCCTAATTTGTAAGATAGACTTTATCATGAACAGGTATGTATTGTAGAGCCTGGTTCTTTCAATGCTTACAAGTATCCACAGAACATCTTAGGATATACCACCTAAAGCCTTAGAAGGAATTAGTATACATAAATAGATAAGGGAGGAGAGAGAGAGAGAGAGAGAGAGAGAGAGAGAGAGAGACTTTCTAGTTTTCTATCTCTATATGCCAGGAATGTCCTAATAAAGCCATAACTTGCTTTTATAATACAAACTTGTCTAAGAACCACAAACAGTTGAAAAAGATAACCTTTAAAATTATTCCACATCTCTGCCCACAAGTAAGCAAATTCTGGGCTGCAGTACTGACAGGAGAGCCCCTAGCAAAGCAAGGTGATAATTTTTGGAGTTTAAAGTCTGGAGAACATGAGGCAGCTGAAAGTTTCAGGGAAAAGTTCTCTATTGGAATATGCTGTAAGAAAAGACTGCAGAAATGGGACTGAAGTATCTTTTTTTTAAGGGATTCTATAATATAATGACACAGTTGTTTGCAGATAACATTGATGTTACTCAGTATGTCATACAATTAGGTAATTGGTGCATTTTGCAAGTATCTATGTCCAAATTTTGAACAACCCAAGGTTCCCATAGTCCAGTTGGAGAAGCTTGTATGCACAGGCATGTTGATCANCAAAGTCTGACAAAGGCGTTCCTAGAAAACTGCACTCCAATAGCTTTCATAATCATAGTTACAAAAGTTTAAAAAACCATTAGCAGAGAGCTGGAGAGATAGGTCACAAGTTATGAGAACTGGGTATTCTTGCAGAAGACCTGGGTTCAAATCTCAGTGAATACTTCACTCCTGAGACTGAAAAAGTAATCAGTAATTCAGTCTCACAGCTTAAACTTAAAATTCTCCTTGAAGTTCTTAGCCACAGCATTAAGGAAAGAGAAATAAGTGAAACTACATTAACATATAAACAAATTGAGCCTCTATCTGGGAAATCCAGGCTACGGAAACATATGTGTGCTTAAGAAGATTACAGAATAAGAAGCTAATATTCAAAGATCATTAGCTCTACATGTAATCAATTTAAAAATATATGTCCCTTCATATATATTTTAGGTATCACAATAAATAATAAGTAGCCTAAAGAAAAATGTTTGGTAATAAAATCTAATTCTCTAACAAGAGCAGAATTTTTATGTAAGTGAATGCTGAAAGGTTTTTAAAGATATTATATACATATAATGTCTTTTTGAAATATAATTCTTTTTGAAACAGGGTCTCCCTTTTTGAAATAGGGTCTCCCTTTTAGTCCCAGCTGGCCTGGAACTCATTGTGTAGACCAGGCTGGCCTTGACCTTACAGAGATCTGTCTGCCTCTGCCTCCTGAGTGCTAGAACTAAAGGCATGCACCACCATGCCCAGGCCATCATATATATTTTTAAATAAATCAAAAGAATTATTAATTAGAAAAATAAAAAGGGTTGAAATGAAAGAAGGAATGCCATTAATGAACTAGGTTTTAATTTATTGGGAAAATACATTCTAATCCTTTGTGCATATAAGAATACCACTTCAAAAATCTATAAACCAATGCATTCTACCTTACCTTCCAGGAAGCCTCCCTTCCACCCATGGCCTTTTAATATATCTGTATTTTCTAAATGAAATATGCATATCTAAGATTTCAAAGCTAGCATCCAGCTATGAAAGAACATGAAGCGTTTGTCTTTCTGGGTCGAAGTTACCTCACTCAGGATGATTGTTTCCAGTTCTGTCCATTTTTAAAAGATGAATAATATCCCAGTGTGTAAATGAACCACACCTTCCCTATCCATTCATCATAAATGGACATCTAGGTTATTTCCATTTTCTAGCTATTATGAAAAGGGCAGAAATGATCATGGATGAACAGGTACCTTTGTAGCGGGGTATAGAGTCAGTCTTTTGGATGTATGCCCAAATGTGGTATGGCTGAATCATATTGTAGATCGATTTCTAGCTTTTTGAGGAAATCTCCACATGGATTAACATAGTGGCTGCAACGGTTTGCAATGACACCAGTAGTGGATAAGAGTTCCTCTTTCCCCACATTCTCACCAACATTTGTTGTTGTTTGTTTCTTGGATTTTAGTCATTGTGAGTGGGGTAAGATGAAATCTCAAAGTAGTTTTAATTTGCACTTCCCTAATGACTAAAGATGTTAAACACTTTTAAGTATTTCTCAACCATTCCGTTTCATCTTTTGGAAACTCTGTTCATCTCCTTGCTACCTTTTTAATTTTCGGGGGAGGTTTTATGTCTAGCATTTTTAGTTCTTCATATATTCTTTTTTTTCTTTGTATATTCTTGATGCTAACCCTCTGTCACAGGCATAGCCAGTAAGACCCTATTGTTAACAGCACTATACACATAAACTGTGGAGAAAACAAACAAGAAGAAATTATTTCAAAGCCTCATCTCTCCTAGCTAGCTTTCATGGTGCTAGAAGGTGCTATCCATGCTACCTGAAGAGAAAATTAATCATCAACCTTACCCAGCTGTGAATCCTATGAACTACAACAACAACTGGCCTAGCAAGATATGACCTCTGGTGTAATGACAGTATGAATATTACGGGAGTAACTAATCACTTTCTAATTGGATGTAAGGTCTACTTCATTTAGAAAGAGCCCATACCTGTCATTGATATCAGTCTTAGGAACCTGAGGCTAGAAAGAACACAAGCCATGGAAAGTCTAGTGCTATCATTCTGCTAAACAGATATAGTATTAGACTCCTGGTGACTTATTGTTTTATCCATAGATTAGTGCATCTCTCAACTCTCAGCAGAGAAGCTTTCTTATGCAACAAATTCTGATTAACACAGAAACCCACAACTGGCCAATGTACAGAGAACAAGAGGACTAAGACTGCTTATCCCTAAATAGGACATCTACGTCAAACTTCTGCCTCCCAAGGTTCAGGAATCATGGTGGAAGTGTGGGTAGAAATATTGTAAGAGCCAGAGGTCGTGGATGACCACAGGGAAGGAGAGTTTGCCAGGCAGCTAGCAATATGGACTCACAGCAATGGGGACAGCATGCACAAGATCCATGTAAACTCCAATCAGAAAAATCCTAGCATGGACATGAGGAAGTAGATAAGGAATTCCATTCCTACCCAAGGAAATATCAGAAACCAGTGACCTACTGGGAAGGGGAGTTCAATCTCTTTTAAGGTAACTGTACATGTAGGTTGACCAGGTAACAGAGTATGGATCCACACCGAAGGGCATTTGTGGACACAAATTTGACTCTGTAATCTCTCTCTCTCTCTCTCTCTCTCTCTCTCTCTCTCTCTCTCTATATATAATAGATATTATATATATTTTTTTAAAAAAATGATTAGAATGCATAACACTTTTGTGAGGATTTAGTAGTGGTGCAGATGCAGAGGGGTTCTAAATTTGGATCAAATTATATGTGATAATATTTTGCAAATTTTCAATTGAAAATTTTTTGGCAAAAAATGCATAAACCAACATTTGTAGAATTAAATGGAACATAACCCAAGCATCATAGCAGGAATATTTGAATGAATGGCTTTAAAATAAAATTGGAAGATCACTTTTGTGATATGATCAAAAATTAAAGAGGGTTAGAGATAATTTAATGAAGTATGATTCATTTATACCTAAACCAATGAACCATTCTGATTTGCATCATGGATTTGAAGATGGAATGTTAAAAATATTCTTTCAATTCTATTCTCAAGCAACATTTTATCAGAAGTTTTTTGAGAGAAGTAAAATTAATTCTAAACCTTCATTGGAATCCAAAGCCCAAATCCAAAATAAGCATTGTCTGGTTTCAAAACTTATAAACTCTAACAATGATAAGACTGTTACTGGCATATCAACAGACAAGGAAACAGAGCAGACACCAGTCTCATACCCATATTCTCAATTGAATTTCACCTATTATGCCAATATAATTTAAAAATTACAGGGTAGGCTTTTTTGGGGTGTTTTTTGAGACCAGGTTTTCTTGTAGCCCCAGCTGGCCTTGAACTCACAGAGATCTGCCTGCCTCTGCCTCCCTAGTGCTGGGATTAAAAATGTGCACCACCAGAGAAATTATGGAAAACATTTGTGTGTGCCAATCCCAAAGTTATTGCTCTAACATTTTATGTAAAACAAATCGTGGACAACAGCGATTTATATCTCCATTTAACTCAGATACATTACCATTTTTATCAGAATGCTGTAACCAATGTTGTTTAATATACACATATTTACTTTACTAAGTCCTAATACACCATGTTTCCTGTAGACAGGGTCTAGGCAAAACTGGGTACTAGTTAACTCACATCTAATTATATATGCATTAATCGAATATACACCCTGTCCCTCTCCCACCCTCCCCCCTTCCAATTCACCATTTCAGTCCGTTTTCTGATGCAGTCTTTCTGTTTGTTGTTCTTTTACTATGCATCCCTCTCCAGGGAAATATTATATGCGCTGGGTTATTGGTACTAGCATCACATATGAAGGATACCATTTTTCGTTGTTAATTTCTGGGACTGTGTTACTTCACTTAACATATGTCTTCTAGCTCCATCCATTTACCGCATGCAGTTCATGATTGTTGTCCCTCTGTTACTGCTCATAGAACTCCACTGTATACATGTACCACATTCTCTATCCACTCGTCAGTTGAGGGACACCTGGGCTGGTTCCAGCTTTTTGCTATTGTGAACAGAGCTGCAATAAACATAGCTGTGCATGTACTTAGCAGTAAGATGTGTCTTGTGGGTATATACCCAGGAGTGGTATGACTGGGTCAATGGCAGGCTCATTTTGAGTCTTCTAAGGTTCTCCACACTGATTTCCATAGTGGCTGTACAAGTTTTACATTCCCACCAGCAGTGGATAGTGTCCCCTTTCCCCACAACCTCTCCAGCAACTTGGTATCATTCGTTTTCCTAATCTTAGCCAGTCATAGTGGGGTAAGTTGAATATCTAAAGTGTTTTAATTGCGCATTTCCTTATTATTAATATGTTGAACACTTCTAAGATGTTTTGCGCCCATCTCTAATTCCTCCTTCTGTGAAGTCTCTATTCAGATCTTTGTTCCATCTTTTGAGTGATGTCATTTGTTTTCTTTCTTCTTTGTTTTTTGAGTAGCTTGTATACTCTGGAAATTTATGCTTTGTCAAATGTAGCTGACAGGTGAAGTTTCCTCCCACTCTGTGGGTTTCTCTTCACTTCCTTTATTGTTCTTTTGATGTACAGAAACTTGGAGTTTAATGAGGTCCCAAGAAGAGAGGCGATAAGCCTGCTGCCAAAGCCCTGACGTAACATGGGAAAATGTATGTAACCACACATGCAAGTGTACAGATGGCTCGGGAATACAGAGAGTGTTACCAAAGCCACTCAACCAATAAAGCAAATACGGGTCTCCCTAAGTCAAGCAAGACTCCATCATCAGCACCGGCTACACCCCGCCTGCCTTGAAATACGAGTGCAGCAGAGGCAGCCATATGCCTGTATATGCCACACTAATGGCTATTGGCTCTCTCCTTGGAGGAAATAAACCCTAGGCTGATGCCAACAGCTTACAGCTCCTACAGGTTAGGAATGTTTAAAGCCACAGTAAAGACCCTGTCATATTAAACAGAAAAAATGTAATTCATGGATTAACATATCATCCAACATATGTGTCTATAACAATGTAACCAACTTAACTATTGGTGCTCTTTAAAATACCTATATATCTAACTGCTTGTGGCTTCATTAGTAGATCGAAAGGTATTCCTGGACAAACTGTCAGTCCATGAAAGGAAACAGCAGATTGACCAGAGTCCAAAACACAGCTCCAGAGAAAGTGGACTGTTTTGCTTCCTCATCCACCTTTGCCTCTTTCCTAAGCCTAGGGAACAATCTGCAGGAAGAGGCATGGAAGAATGTAAGGACTGCGATTGGTGTGAAATGGTGAAACTACAGCAATGTAGTCTGGACACTCATTTGATCAACTTGATTGAACATACAACCCCTCACCCCCTGCTGGATGGTGGGGCTGTGGGGGTTTGGGCACAACAGCCTGCAAATTGGTTTCATATGAAGGATGCTTGTACTCATGGATCATCACTTATAGCTAAAAAATGAACAAAAAAAACTGAGAGAAAAAAAAATGTGCACCACCATGCTCAGCCAGGGTAGGCTTTTTAATCAACGGTTCTGGAATATGCATATTTTTTAAATGACCATCAATTCTTATCTTACACCACCCACAAAATTATCCCCAAATTAATCATATCTACACATGCAAATTATTAGAAACAAAGCAGAAGAGATATTTTGAAATTTAGAGTGGTGATATCTTGGATAGAATATAGCAAGTTTAGCATTTAAGTTCCTTAAAATATAAATGAGGGCTGGTGAGATGGTCAGCAGGTAGTCTCTGGACACCAAAGCCTGAAGACATGCAGGAATCCCCAGGGCCCACATAATGGGAGGAGAGAAACAACTCCCACAGCTTGTCCTCTAACTTCCACACGCATGTTGTGTTGTGCATGTACTTACACATAACACACATGCACACACACATACATATACACACAAACACAAATAAATGTGATTAAGTGCAATTAAAATGGAAAAATAGGCTATTGTCTGATTAAAAATTGTAAATGCTAGATCGGGGATCTCCCAAGACCACCTGAAACACAGGTAAGAGCTGGGTGCATCAGCCAAGTGGATTGTTTGATTGGATTTCTATGTCTTTGTTGATCTTTAGCCTGATTTGCTGGTGTGGCTGTGGGGGCAGAGTTATCCTCCCAGCTGGTATAAAAGGTGGGTTTGTGTGAGTCTTGAGATTGAGATCGGGGATCTCCCAAGACCACCTGAAGCGCAGGTACTGGGGCACTGGCTAAAGAGCACACACGTGTGTGCACACACACACACACACACACACATACACACACGCACACCTCCAACTGGGATCACCAAAGGAAGGAGTGTCCAAGTGGATTCTTTGGAGAACCTTCAGAACAAAAAGGAAGAGTGAGTTGGACTTCTAATAGAAAGCCTAGAGCTTAGAGAAGTCAACACTCCATACACAAGGAGTAAAAGAGAAAAACAAATCAATCAAACAAACAATGAAGGCATCTGAAGGAGGCAAGCAAAGCAAGCTTTCAACACAGTGAAGAGGCATTTAGGATTCACATTGGAATACAAGCAATTAGAAGCCCATATGCTAGGGACACAAAGAAGAGACAACATGGGAAGGGTGCAGGATAATTCCACACCAAGCTCTACCAACCCTGTGGAAGATTCCTACAGTGGGATTCCCCCTGGGGATGGCCCAGGACACAGATATTAGAAGTACAATTGTGGAACATATTTAAAGAAGCTCAAGATTATAAAGACCAAATCAAAGAATTAAGAAAAGAGAATGAAGAACTCAAGAAGGACATAGAGAGAGAGAATGACAAACTCTGGAAGGAAGTGGAAACACTGAAAAGATAAGGAAACCAACCAGTAAATCAAAGAGCTACAGAAAGAGATTGAAAAGCTCCAACAGGAAGTGGAAATACTAAACAAATCAGAAGAGGAAATGAAAAAGGAAATCAAACAATCATCCAATCAAGAGGAAAGGAATGGAAAAAGCCTCAGAAGCAGAATGGAGGAAGCAGAACAAAGAATATCAGACCTGGAAGATAACACAGAACAACTAAAAACCTCAAGTAAAGATCATGGAGAAAATTTTTTTTAAATACCAAAAGTGGAAACAACCAGGAAACTTGTGGGACAATTATGAAAAGACTCAAATCTCGCACTATAGGAATAGAGGACAGTAGAAGGAAATACCCGAAGGAGAATAGTATTGATCAGATCTTCAACAGAATAATAGAAGAAAATTTCCCACAACTTAAAAAAGACTAAGCCACATACAATACAATAAGCACATAGAACTCCAAACAGACAAGATCAGAAAAGAAAGTCTCCACACCCAGAATCTAGTTTAAAATGCTAGAAACCACCAAAACAAAGACAAAATCCTTAAAGCCACAAGAAAAAACAAGGGACTATAAGGGAAACCTATCAGAATTACAATGAAGATCAAAGAGATAAAAAGAAGAAATAAAACATTCCTGGAGCCGTTGAATGGCAATGACAAAATTACAAAATAACAAAACCTATGATGACTATTAAAAGCAGGCCTAAAGGGAAGTTTACAGCCCTGATTGGTCCTACATAGAAAACAGAAAAAAAAAAAAAAAAACACCAGTGAATGATAAACACTGCAGCTAAAAGCACTTGAGAGGCAACAACAGAGTGAACCCTAAATGCAACAGAAATGAAGTAATAAAAAAATCAGAGCAGAAATCATGAAATAGAAACAAATAAAACAATACAAAAAATACATGAATCCAAAAGTTTGGTTCTTTGAAAGAATAAACAAGATGACAGACTTTAGTCCAGTTAACCAAAAGAAAGAAGGAACACTCCAAATCAATACAATCCATTGATGAGAAGGAAATATCACAACATACAATGAAAAGATCCCAGACATCATATGGAATACTTTCAAAAAACCTATACTCTACCAAGTTTGAAAACCTAGAAGAAATGGATGAATGAATACTGAAATCCTGGGAACTCCCAAAGCTCAACCAAAGAAAGAGATTGACAGTTTAAACAGACCCATAATATATGAAGAATTGAAGATGTAATAATAAACCCCAACTAAAAAAAGCCCAGGCCCGACGGTGTTCATGGCAGAATTCTATAAAGCATTTCAAAAAGACTTACAACCTATTATTACTCAATTGCTTAGAAGGATACAAACAGAGGTAATCTCCCAAATTCCTTCTATGAAGCCAGCATCACTCTGATTACCAAAACTGGGCAAAGATACAATCAAAAAGGAGAACTATAGACCCATCTCCTTAATGAACACAGATGCCAAATTCTAAACAGAAATATGCGCAAATCTCATACAGACCCCACATCAAGATCATTCCATCATGACCATGTATTCATACCAGAGATGCAGGGATGGTTCAACATATGAAAATCAATAAACATCATCAACACATAAATGGACTGAAAGACAAAAACACACCATCATCTCAATTGATGCTAAAAAAGCCTTTGACAAAATTACCAGCATCCCTTCATGCTTAAAGTCCTAGAGGAATTGGTTTGGAGGGATCATTCCTCAATTAATCAAAGCCATATGCGAAAGAAACCCACAATAGCACAGAAAATAATCGATCTAAATAAGGGGAAACAACACCGAACTTCCTTTAAAAGGTAGGAACTCGACAAGGCTGCCCCCTGTCACCACTCACTCTTCAATATAGTCGCTTGAAACACTTGCTTGAGCAATAAGGCAAGAACAGGAAATTAAAGAGTTCTAATTGGAAAAGAGAAGTCAAGCATATCCCTATTTTGATGATATGATGTTGGTTACTTAACAGAGCTAAAAACTCCAGCCCAGAAAATCACAGAAATGATAAACAGCCATTCCGAGGCAAAGTGAGCCTAGGATAAAAGAATATACCTGAAAAGATCAAATCAGTAGCCTTTCTTACGAGCAAACCAACAGCAAACAACTGAGGAAGGAATGTCAAAGAGACTTTCCACTCACAAAAGCCTTCAAAAACGAATAAAAAACACCATAGGAACACAACCTAAACCAAAGGACACCAAGATCTCATTACAACAAAAAAACTTTCTAAGAAGCCCTTGAAGAAAACAAGATTGAACGGAAGACAATAGAAAGATGAAAAACCTGCCATGCTCGATGTCACATCTGGAAAATGAGAACATTTAGTAAAAATGTCCCATTCTATGGCCAAAACTCTTATACAGATTCCTAAATGCATCCCCAACTTAAAGATGCCCAAAGAGTTTCTTCCACAGGCCTGCGTGGGGAAAAAAGTCCCTTAATGTTCAATTTAGCAAAAAAAGACCCTGGAATAGCCCAACAACAACCTTGAATTAAGCAAAAGAAGCAATACCCGAGGGGATCATACTAGCAACCCAGTCTTCAACAACTATAACTACAGGGCTATAGTCATAAAAACAGCCTAGTACTGGCACAAAACACTTCAGCATGATGACCGAATGGACAAACTTAGAGATCCAACTTGGTAGACATTACAATTTACAGCCATCATATTTGACAAGGCCAAGAAGCCACAATGGAGAAAAAGACAGCATCTTTCAGAAATGAGTGGTGTTGGCAAAACTGGATCACCACTTGTAGAAGAGATGAAATTAAACCCCTACCTCTCGCCCTGTACAAAAGTCACTCCAGATGGAATCAAAGACCTCAACGTGAACCCCAAACACTGAAGGCGATAGAAGAAAAATTGGCAGCAGACTCTTGAAGACATAGGCATAGATAAAGAAGATCCTAAATCGACGAGAGCCAGATCCCTGCACAAGAATTAAGGTCGACAATTGACAAATTTGACCTCGTTAAACTTAAAAGCTACGTACATGGCGAAAAGAAACATTCAAGGAGTGAAGAGAAATCCCCAAGAAGTGGAAGGAAACCTTCACCACAGAACAAAAATCTGACAAGAAGATTGATTTCACAGATATATAAACTGCTCAAAACAAAGAAGGAAAGAAAACAAATGACCCCTCAATAGAGAGAGCAAAGAGCTGAACAGAGACTTCACAAGCTGAGGATATTAGATGATGGCTGAGAAACATCTTTAAGAAGTCGTTCAACATCATTAATCAGTAAGGAAAATGCAAAATCAAAAGCGCACTCTAAAGATTCACATCTTACATCCAATAAAGACGTGGCTTAGGATCAAGAAAACAAATGACACCACAAGGTGGAGGGTTGTAGGGAAAGAGGAACACTCATCCACTGCTGGTGGGGAATGTAAACTACATGACACGCACTATGGAAAGCAGTGTGTGGAGAACACTTGGAAGACTTGGAATGAGACTTGCCACCTGACCAGCCATAACCATCTCCTGGGCATGTACCCTACTTGACTCATCTCTTACCCGCAGAGATACATTGCAATAAGCCCGTGTTTATTGCAGTGCTCTTCACAAATAGCGAGAGAGCTAGGAAACCGACCCAAAGTGTCCCTCATCTGATGAGTGGATAGAGAAAATTTGGTACATCTACACAATGGAGTTCTATGCAGTGTGTAAAGAAAGATGAAGATCATGAGTTTCACAGGTTATTATGGATGGAACTGAAGATATGATGATTAAGATGAAAGTACAACATAAAGTCCCAGAAAAAAAAAATGATGAATGGTATTCCTGATCTGTGGATGCTAGTAGATAACCAATTACCAAGTTGTAAGTATTTCTTGTGCAGGGCGCCTTTGAGCTTTTGTCCAAGTAGTTGGGGAGTGATGCATATTGGAAACAACAACAACAACAACACAGAAAGGACTGCATCAAAGAAACTGAGCTGAAACAGTGAACTTCTCAAAACAGTCAACTTCTACAACGGAGAATTTTGAGAAAGACTGAGAAGGAGATGAAAAGCATGTTTGGCAGAATGCATGAGCTCTGGTGGGGTGAGGGGTTAAGGTGGGGGATATGGTCTAGATCTGATTAGTAACATAATCTTGTACAAAACATTATATATAATAAAAAAGAAAAAATAGATGAAGTTACATTGGATAAAATAACAATAAAAATTGTAAATGCATTTATATGTATGGTATATATATATATATGTTTATGTTTTTACACACTTCACCTATATATTTCCTATATTTAATCTACATATATCATGTATATATCTACTCTTAGGCCTATCTGTAGACCAGGCTTGTTCTTGAAGCTCACAGAGATCTGCCTGCTCCTGCCTCCCAAGTGCTGGGATTAAAGGGGTGTGCCACCATACCCTGCTATGCATGCATTTTTTATGGCATAGTATAAAAACTGTGATACACTTCAATGTCCATCTATAGATGACAGGTGGACATTTTCACATATACATACACTGTTATTCTATGAGACAATAAAAGAAATACCCTATTTCTATATTTGAGGAGATGACAGTTTTCACAATCATGCCAAATGAAAGAAGCCAGACTTTAAAGAATGTATGCTTTGTGATGCAATTTACATAAAAAAATGAAAAGGAAAATGCAATGTAAATTAATAGCACATGAATGATTACCTGGGGCAAAGGACTGGTGGCATCAAGATTGACTGCAGAAGGACACAGAGGACCTGTATTTCTTACTTTTATATTACTGTGATAAAAGCACTATGACCATGACCAAAGGCAATTTATAGAAGGAAGAGTTTGCTTGGCTTATGATGCAGAGGGATTAAAGTCCATAATGTCAGGGGAGGGCAACGGCCTGCTAGAAAGGAGGATGTACCATGACCGCCAGGAAAGTCAAAGAGATTGCTTTCTTTAACCACGACACTAAGGCCGCAACAAGAAGAGCCGACCTTAGGGAGTTCTGGCAGGAACCCCTAAGATTCTAAAAGCAACAACTCCTAGTGTGGCCGCGCCGCTTTGGTAGCCACTGGTCACATGCATGGCCTCCTAGAACCTCCACCCAGGCTTATTAATACACTCATTTCTTCATCTGTTTTTCTCAAGGGAACAGGGTTTTCCTGTATAGCTCCAGCCTGACCTATGGAACTCGAAATATAGACCAGATGGCCTTGAACTAACAGAGGTCAACATGCCTCTGCCTTTCCTCGACCAGCATGCGCCTCCTAGATACACCGCACCACCAACTGGCACGAACATGTCAAAATACTTGGAGAGCTGTTGGAGGAGCTATTTAGTCATTCAAATCACCATGACTTATGCAAAAAGCTGACAAGAGTAAAGAATATTTATTTGATTAAGGAATGGTTCATGAGTATTAACTAGATGCAATATAATCACATATACTCTAATCATATTGTGAAACTATAAAACTACTCGTACCACATGAAAAGGACAGTCTGTACATATTGATTTACATTTTATAAATAAGTCAAGTTTGTTTAAATACACTGGGGCTGGAACGATGTTGGTTCAGCTGTTAAGACTGCTTACTGCTCTTACAGAGGACCTGAATTCAGTTCTCAGGACCTCTGATTGAGTGGCTCACAACCAACTTTAACTGCAGGCACAGGGAATCTGCCACCCTCTTTTGGCTTCCAGAGGCACCACTCACATGCACATAATACACACACACACACACACACACACACACACACACATTAAAATAAAATAAATATTTGGGGGGACTTTTTTGAGACAGGGTCTCCCTGTACCCCCAGCTGGCCTAGAACTCACTATGTAGACCAGGCTTGAACTCATAGAGATCCACCTGCCCCTGCCTCCTGAGTGCTGGGATTAAAGGTGTGTGCCACCATAACTAGCATTAAAATAAATAATTTTTTAATGTACAGGTTTCTTCCCCTAATTTTACTTCAGTTTAATATTCTCTGCAGTCAGTACTTGACTTTTCTACTCCTTATAGACAATAGATTCACTTTAAAAAAATAAAATGCCTGAATGTGGAAAAATAAGACAAATCGCTCATAACTTAAATATAAAGAGATTTACTTCACCAGGAAATATACCATTGTAATAAAAGTACTATGCACAGCAAACAAAGAATATACTGCATAAACCATTAGCACTTCTACATAATTGCCATAAGGCTGACTAAGATGGGACAAGCAGGCAACCCTAAGACTGGAGCTCATCTTAAATAAGCCCAGAGGCTGATGAGATGGTTCCGTGAATAAAGGTCTCACCTTTTAGCATGACAACCTGAGTTCAATTCCCACATGGTAGACGTCATAGACAGAACTGACTCCCACAGAGTGTCCTCTGACCTACACATGCACACAGAGACACACAGATATACAGACACACAGACAGTGCTTATATGGGTACATGGAGGTCAGGAATTTTCCTCTCCTACCATGTGGGTCCTAAGGATGGAAGTCAGATCCTCATTTTGGGCAGCAAACACCTTACCAACCTTAGCCATCTCTCCTGCCAGAGTTTGTTCTTGTGACCCTGATGATGTAATTTTCCTTACAACTTTAAACTGGAACACCTAAGATCTTTCTATGCTGATCATGAAATTTTTTTTTAATTCTTCATTTCCTGTGAATGGTTTCAGTTTCATTTCTTCCAGGAGACTCCTGGTAGAGAAAGACTCACTTTTGTGATTGTTGACTGATATGGGACGGCCCAGCCCACTGTGGGTGGGGCCTCCCCTGAGCAGATTGTTCTGTATTAATAAAAAAGCAGGCTGAGCATAGCGCAGAGGAGCAAGTCAGTAAGCAGCGTTCCTCCATGGCCTGTTCTTCAGCCCCTGCTTCCTGCCCTGAGTTCCTACCTTAGTTTCTCTAAGAGAAGAACTGTGACCTGGGAGATGTAAAATGAATAAACTTTTTCTTCCTCAAGTTGGTATTAGTCAAAGTGTTTTGTCACAGCAACTGAAGGCAAATTAGGACATGTCCTGAGAGGTGACCAGCATGTAACTTAATGGACATTTGTTTCATAGAGAAGTTGATAGCAGACAAACTTGAGTCCAAGCAAAATCTCTTCTATTTATTATTCATAAATTCAAATGGTATCTTTTATGGTTGGCAACACATGAATCCCATTCCAGTCTCTTTATTTTAATTTTTTTTTCATTACCCCCAAAGAGATCAGCAGGTTTGAAGTTAGCAGATGGACAATGACCCAGCTAATGACTAACCAGTCTGAGTGCCACAATCTTCTCTCCATCCAAAGGAATTAGTTCACTTGAAGTTGAAATGGGCTTAATTGCTGGATACCCTCAGAGAAACGCTAGAGGCCCTGTGTCTTCTCCATCTTCCAGCAAGGAATGGACAGAGCCTGCAGGCTGCAATGCTATGAAAGATGTGAATCAAGAACTATGCTATGGAAATAACATACAGTTTGTTTCCAAAGGATACAGTGTTCACATAGGTGCAATGTAACAGGCTGGTGCAACTTAGCCTTTCTGGGTGCTTAACCACCATACCTGAGGTCCACACCAATTTGGTCGAGGGACAACTTTGTTCCTTGCCCTCAGAGGTCAACCAAGTCTTAGGGGATTATGCATGGCAGCATCTCTTGAAAACTCCTGCAGAGGTGGGTCACCAGTCTTCCTGTTCAGGGAGGTCTTGGAGAGCCACTAAGCAGACTTCAGCCAGTGTCCCATCTATAAAGAGGAAAGTCTGCTCATGCTTCAGAAAAGGAAGCCTGGTCTAGCAAGACCTGATTTTGTCCTCATGTGGATGGAACTGGTGGACGAGGAGATGAAAGGAGCAAGGAGCTCTCCCCTTCCCCCCAAAAAAAACCCCATGAGACCCCTGAGGACCAGATCCTCAACTGACCTCAAGAAAACAAAACCTTAGTTAATCTAGGCTAACTGTGTGGCCTTAAGCATCCAGAAGGAATGCACAACCAGAAATAAATAATCAATAAGACCAGAGAAACTGTACTGCAGACATAAAACTTGAGATCTTAGTAAAAAGACAAAAGAAAAAAGAGAGCACTGTTGATTGGCCTGTGTTCAATTCTTATAGGCAGGTGCATCTGCTCTGTGGATGCCACTGCTTTTGGCACTCCTCAAGGACACATGAGACATAGCTTTTTTTTTTTTTTTTTTTTTTTTTTTTTTTTTTTTTTTTTTTTTGGTCTTTTCCAGACAGGGTTTCCCTGTAGCCCCAGCTGTCCTGGAACTCACTCTGTAGACCAGACTGGCCTTGAATTCACAAAGATCCGCCTGCCTCTTCCTCCCTAGTGCTAGGATTAAAGTCGTGCGCCACCATGCCTGGTAAGACACAGCTTTTTAACCTTCCAATGTGGACTGAGGACTACTGAGATACCCAGCTTGTGAACTAAGCAGCTAATGGGAATTCAGCCTCATCAGAATATGGACTGCCATTGTTGGACTACCTCAGCTGTATCATGGAGGCCAGTGCAGGGGGAATCAAGACAAGACGCACGCTTACTGGACTTCATTTGTGGGACTATGGGAGGGAAAGACCCCAATGTGGAGCACAAGTGCAGGATTGATTGTTGTTTGGGCTTGCCAAGGAGGAGCCTTCAAGCACTTCTTTAAGGAAAATATGACATCTTTTAGGAAAAAATAAAGTCCTCCAATTCAAGTGATATGTGTATATATGTATGTATATATTTATATATATATATACACATATATATAACTATGTATATATACTGAAGCAATACAAGTAGGAGAGAACAATAACAACAAAAGAACTGGGAAAAAAATCTCTGGAAAGACTAAGAAAAAGATGCAGGACATGTATGGCAGAGTACAGGGACTCGGGTGGGGTGGGGGGCATGGAAAGGGAAGTAACTCTAGATTTGATTGAGAAATGATGTAAGACTTATGGAAAAATTTAATAACAATAAAAATAATTTTGTGAAAAAAAAGACTGAGAAAAAGATACAAGACATGTACAATAGAATGCATGATCTCAGGTGTGGTTGGGGATAGGGAAGGGGGAATGACTCTAAACAGGATTGAGAAATGTTGTATGAACTGCACAAAGCTTCAATAAAAATATTTTAATAAATAAAAAAGGAACATGGGAGCTTTGCAGAGGTGACCATTTCATGCCAGGGGATTTAAAACTACCGTAGCTGTTAACACCACTTACACTCCAGCACCAGAGCTCCCTGAAGCCCATACTGCCATCTCTTCCTAAAGAAATTTAAAGTGATCAAAATGGTGGACACCCTCTTAAGAAGTGTTTAGACATATGACTTCCCTAGCTATAGTGGATTGGTAACCAGGTGTTGAGACACTTGATGTTTTCTGTGGAGTACAATGAAGAAGCCAACATGTGACCATCTTCTTTATTCTGTTGTAAACCAAAGCCCCACATTACTAGGAGTTTTCTAGCTCTGGCCTTCTTGTTGCTCTGTGACTCATTCTGCACTGAGTTCCAGTTTCTTAAGCTTTTCTTTGCCTTGTCTACCAACTGCCTCTCTTCTAGGATACAATCTTTTGTCTCCCTACAAAACATTTTCATGAGTCGTTTTTCTCTCAGGTACAATACACCCTCATTTGCATTCAGTTCAAGGTCTGTCAGATTTCTAACTAGTGATATTTTTTTACTTTGTTCAGTTGCCCAGCTGCTCTTTTTTCTAATCAATTAATCTACATCAAAACTTCAAATTCATGTTACTTCCTGTCTAAATATGACCTCTAAGATATTACTATCTTCCTTTTTTAGAGCTTCTAAAATGTCAGGAGAGATTCAAGTGAAAATTCTAGGTTGAATCTTAGGTAAGATATTTAGCTTATGATAAACACTGGAGAGCAACCCTAGGCCCTGCAGTCAGAGCCTCCAGCAGTACCACTCTGAACAAAATGGTCCTTCCTATTGAACTTTAGGCATAGTTAGAGAATTAGTGAGTAAATCACTCACCACTGCAGAGTATTTCATGTACTTAGATGGACTAGGGATTTGTATTAGTCACTTTCCTGTTGCTCTGATAAAACACCATAACCAAGGCAACTTACAGAAGGAAGTGTTTCTTTGGGCTATGGCTCCAGATGGGTAAGAATCCATCATGGTAGGGAGGTATGGCAGCAAGAGGCAGACATAGTGGCAGGAGCTGAAAGATCAAAGAATTCACATCTCAAAACACAAATGAAGCAGAGAGAGCAAAATGGATGTGGGACAGGGCTACAGACTCTCAAAGCCCACTCCAGCGGCATACTTCCTCCAGGAGGGCTGTACCTCCTAAAGGCTCCATGACCTCCCAAACAGCATCATCACTGGGGACAACGTGTTTAAATATTTGAAGCTATGGAGGACGTTTCTCATTCAAACCACCGCAGGATTTAATGTACTACTTCCATCAGTGACCTCTGTCCATCAACTATCACAATTCATTTCATAAATTATCCCAGAGCCTCTGATCCAAGTTTTCTTTCAACTCCCGGATACAATATAATAGTCATGTCATCTGCCTAGACTTTTAACATTCTAAGAACTCCATAAATCATAATTATTCGGAGGCGAATATAGATCCTTTTAATGGAAATGTATCTTTAATCTTGAATATTTGATCTCTGAACTCGTCAGTAAACCACAAACCCCACTGTGAAACCCATTGGCTTTAGAGCTTATCCGACTTCCGATGCATTGTAAACCGATGCCCTGTGTCCTGCACGTCGTTCACTTCTGGAACTGCCAAGAACAATATTCCACTTCTCTGAGAAAATAGATTTTTGTTTTGTTTTACCTTATAAACTTTTTGGTTGCTAGAATATCCAGGCAGGAAGAGTCCTAAGAGATCTTCACGCCTGGCTTCTCGTTCCATAGACAAACCAAGATAAAAGAGTGATGGAGGCAGGAGCCCTCCGGCTAGAGCCTACATCAGTCAACTCGCAACTTGTTAGGCCACAGTGGTGGCTGAGTTTCTCTTTTCTTTACCTGGCACTACACTGAGATCTCTGAATACCAAGAACTGGGCCCCTCCCCACTAGGAGGATGTGTACCCCTCTGCTTCCCTCAGGAGCTCTGATGCAGGTAACCACTCTTGAAAGGATGTTGCTCATACATACTGTACCTGAGAAACTTCTGGAGGTTTTCCATTCTATCAGTCTCAAAGACAGACTCATTGGACTGGAGACTGAATGGCTTTTTACTAAGCAATGTGATTACCATTGCTAGAGAAGAGAAAGAGAACAAGCCACCTGAAATCCCACACCTGCCTTGCCCTGAGGGCAGTCCTCCAATCCAATCGGTGACCATGACATGGAGCCTGAGTTTGGCAAAGCGAGACTGAAGAGACCCTCCTTTTTTCTCTTTCAGAACACCTTGTGCTTAGTGTGTGGCCTGATATATCTGCCTCCTCTCTGCTGGAAGGTGTGTTAGTAAAAGGGATCTGGAGACTGAATCCGCTCCTCTTCTTGTAGTCCCTCTGAAAGGGCCTCTCATACTGTCACTTTTGAATCACTGCAGTCACAGTCACCACATGCAGGGCAGAAACCTTTGGACAAAGAAGAAAAGGTGTCCCTCGTCTGTGTTCCTTGCCAGTCTGAATCTAAATCACCAAGCTGCAGCTACATTTCTATGCTTGTAGCATCCCAAGCTGTGTGCAGGGACCCAGAACAATGCAGATAAAGTTACACAGGAAAGAAAGGCTAACATATTCTGTTAGCTTCCACTGCACGCCCATAGTTGAAAGACAATAGAAAGCATTTCAAGCATAAAATGGTCTTTCTATTCCAACTATCAAAAAATTTAAAAAAAAATCAGAAAAAAAGCTTCAGAAACAGCATCTTCCCTTGGACATCAAATTGCTCTTCTGACAGCATTTTTAATCAAAAAGTCCAAAGAAGAAAAACGAGTAGAATATAGAAGGAAGCACCCAGAGAGAATAAATGAAGACATTTGTCGTGCTTCTGTAGGGGAAAACAGCAGACACCCACATCTCCGCACTGCAGGCTCTAAGACTTATTATTGGATAGATTATGCTGAGTCTCCAAATACAGTGACCCAGGCAACATTAGCATTCCCAGGACACCTGGGTTGCCACCAGTTGTCTTGCTGTTGAGGTTGATTAAAAAGAAGTACGGACCAAGAAGTTCAGAACTTAACAACCTAGGTCTTGGGGGCCTTTGATACCATGAGGTCATCTAAGTCCTGAATTTCCAATTCTAACTAAATTAGGTTGTTTATTTATTGAACCGTTATTTGGAAACTCAGCATGACTCACACTTGGCTTCATCCATCTCTGCTTGTCAGAAGAAAGTTCTGAATGTGAAGGGGATATTTATTTCCTCTAAAACCTTGGCACTTTGGATAGTAGACATCTGTAGCCCAGAAGAAAGAAGATAAAGGGGGAAGGAGAGATTATGTCACTCACTGCGTGAGAGAAGCGAGAGGAATTCTGCACAGAGTGGTTAGGCAGAGTGGTAGGAATTATTCCAAAGAAAGTGCAATTTGAGTTAAAAATGCGATAAATGCTGACAGGTATTACTAAGGGAGGGAAAGGAAAAGCATTATCCATCAGACAAGAGCCAGGACACTAGAGGACTAAATCTCACAGTTTATCTGGGTGACTACAAAACACTGAACTACTTGTTATGCTGCATCCCAGCTGGGACAGCTTTGTCAAGTTGGCGCAAACTAGTACCACTGGAAAGAGAGTTTCAGTGAGGAGTAGTCTACACTGGCTTGGCCTAGGGTTGTATGTGCAGCATCTCCCCAAGCAGGGGATCCTCCACTGTACACTTGTGGAGAAATTGAGCTGAGCACAAGCAGGCAAGCAAATGAGCATGTGCAAATTCATTGCTCTCAGCCCTTCACCATGAATCCCACATGATTGTTGAAGTCCCTTCCTTGACCTCTCCACAATGATGGACAATAATCTGGAATTGTAAGTGGAAATAAATGTTCTTTCCCCCTAAATTGCCTTTTGACTGAATGCGTCATCACAGCCACAGAAATGAAGCTAATATACAGCATAAGCAGCGCTTCCTTCAAGAAATATTCAACCCTAGTCTGAATTATTATCTTTTTCATATTGTTTGTTAGAGAAAACGATCTTTCAGAGCTCTTCCTCAGACTGAGCTGCAGTGTATTTCCATTTATGCATGCACAACTTCATGGGGTGCTGCTCACAAGCTCTCCAGTAGGAACCCCCAACCCCCCTACAGACGTGGTTCAGTGTACAACCTGCATGGCCACAGTCATATTAGTATTATGGCTTCACAATGAATTCATTGGTATGACTGTGATTCCCTAATATCTAGCTCCCCAGTTCCAGGGGAATCCGATGCCCTCTTCTGACCTCCACGGCACTGCATGACACAACACGGGTGCACCAACCTACATGCAGACAGTACATTCATACACATAAGAAAGAAATAAATAAATTTTAAAAACTCAATAACAAAGCTGGCTCCCAGAGTCAGCACTTCTAGATGTAGCCTCTTCCAGCCAGGAGCCATCTAGTTAATATTGACTAAATATTTCATAAACTGTCTGAAACAAAAAACTTTTAGAGATTATAACCTAAGTTTCAGAAACTTTAATTAGCTGGGCCAAGTTCTGTGGTGCAATCTGAATGCAGGCCTAAAATTGTACACAGGGTTTCCTAATGCTGCTTATTGTTTCTAAAATGGAATGGGGAATTTTCCAATCTGGTTGGAAGAAAACAGAGATAAGAAAATACAAGGTCCTGGGAGACCAAAGGTTGAACTCAACTCCACCAGCACTAGTCAGAGCATCCTGCCTGGCCCCCTGCCCAGTAAAGAAAGGGGGAAGTGGTAGATTTGGAAAGGAATGATTCAGAGTCCTTAGACAAGTGGCTGGCTGTTTGATGGCCCTAGCCTGCCTCCCTAATTGTCTTCCTACCATGATCCTCCCAGGGATGCTCTCAGCCTGGCCTCATCTGACAGCCCTTCCATCATCCATCTCTGATGCCTCTGTGAACACAGGCTCTCTGACTCCTCCACTGCCCACTATAGCCAGAGGAATGGGAGTATGAGGAGAGGAGTTCTTTTTCCCAAACAACCAGAGAGAACCTTCCAGAACCCCTGAGTTTCTGGCCCAATAGCATATCCTATATAAGCCCCTTCTGCATTTGTCACTTAGAGATTAAGCCTTGTAACACCATAAAACTGCTATACATGATGTCAATATATCTTTGCATGTTTCAGGGTTTGCAATGACAGTGGGGAAATATGACTGTACTCTAGGAACTCGTGGTGCCATTATATCATAGTTTGTTTTGTTAAGTGGCTGGCTGAAGAGATTTTGCTCATGAATGGGCACTGGCCTGATGGGTTTTGTAGAGCTATACTTTTTCAATTAAGAGCAACCTCAAGCAGGGTCCAGTTTGGAAGTGGGCTCTGTTGAAAGCCAGGAAAAGGCAAGGAGCCCTAGAAAACAGTGATCCCAGAAGTCCCTCCCACCTTGCCTGCCTTTCCCTATAGCAAAGTTGTATAGGCCATAAACCACGGCTATAAAGAAATATATGAAGATAAACCACACTTTAGCTTCATCAGTCCTCATGCAAGAACCTGATCAGAATTTAATTGCAAAATTCTCTTCTTTGTAATAAAAAAAATATAATTGACTTTTACTGACTTTTTAAAAGACATTCCTTTATTGATGCCTTCTGTGTTCATATTCATTGACACAGAGTTCTTTGCATATTTGCTGGAGGGCAGAAACTGTCTCTAACAGAGTTGACATAGTTGGATAGTAGACCATGTCCTGCAGTTATACATGCCTTGAAATACTTGGTTTACTTTGGATCCTAACAAGTTTTCAACAGTTCATCAAGAACCAGGTATCAAAACGGACAGGGGAAGAATGGTCTAAGCTAACTTACAAACATGTAACCAGGTATAACTTTGTGTGAGATGGTGCAGGTACCACTAAGAATTTGGATCCTACCCCTGGGGAAATGAGAAGGATTGGAGGGTTCTGGGCAGGAAGGACGCCGCTCTGATCTATATGTTAAGAGGCCTCCTGTATCAATCTTCTGTGAGACACATTCTCTACTTGGAAGGCTTTGCAGGGGCGCAGTCAAGAGCTGAAGATAGGGAAGAGAGGAACTTGGGATAAGCTCTGGAGGTGAGCTCTCTAGTGTTCATTGGTAAATTATGTAAGGTAAAAGGGAAATGGAAAAATATCAAAGGAACCTCAGGGGGTTCATGACCGCCACATGAAGATGCGTGTACAAAGATAGAAGATGCTGGGGAAGAAAATCAGCCTGGAAGAGAAATATGACGTTCATCTTGCCCAGGCCTTTGTAGGCACCAAACTGGCTGAGCTGCCTACCAGGGACACATCTGCTTATCAGTGAGAATGACTGCAAATGCAAGAAAGCACACTGCTGGGGTCTACATGAACTAAATAATCAAGGAAATAAAGCAAGCTACATTGGGTTACAGATCATAAAGATGCCAAAATTTCATGAAAAAGAGCATTTGGGGTTTGATAGGAGAAACTTAATGTATTTCATTAAATAGAAAATCCATCAGTTCTTGATATGAAAAGTCTAAAATAAATTTCACATATCATTGGATCTACGTGCTCAGATGATGTATTAGCTAACAATGTGTTATCTCCATTCTTAGTCAAGATCCCCTGAGGAATAGTGAAGTTGGCAAGGTCCATTCTAATTCTGCTACTTACCAGTTCAGCAGCCCTAGCAGGAAGGGTACCTTTCATCCAGTAGCTGTATAAGGGACTTGCTGATCTTGAGCTCCTGACTAGCCCTAAAGCCAAGGAGGCCAGCATTTCTCAGGCCATATGACCTGAAGGGGAGTTCCCCACAGGGAAAAGAGGTGCTGTACTCAGAAAAGGAGACACACTGCTGGATAGCAGGGGTCCACTGAAAGGCTTATGAAGTAGGTGGAGGGTTTGGTTTTTTTTTTTTTTTTGGTGTTTTTGAGACAGGGTCTTCCTATAGCCTCAGCTAGCCTGGACTTAGCCCCATAGACCAGGCTGGGCTTGAACTCACAGAGATCTGCCTGCCCCTGCCTCCTGAGTGCTGGAATTAAAGGCGTGCAGCACCACACCCACCTTAAGGACAGCGGCCATGTGGGTGCTGGGAATTGAACCCAGGTCCTCTCCAAAAGCAGTTGGTGCTCTTAACTGCTGAACCATCTCTCTAGCCCCAAAGTAGGTGTAGTTTTAAGAACAAAGAGAAAGTGCTTCCTCCCTTGCTGCAAAAACCAACCTACAGCTTGTGATTGATCTCACGATATATTGACAATAATCAAGAATGAATAGTTTTCTTGCTCGGGAAAAGTGACTTTTGTTGCTACTTTCTAAAATTAACTCCAGCTGAGGTGTATAATCAGAAATGAAATTATGATTTTAAAAATGCCCAACACAGATTATATATCTGTCAGATCTTTGAACGGACATCTTTCTAAATTCTGAAGCAAGAAGATAAATACAGGGTCTATTACCAATCTTAAGAATTTATAACTTTAGTACAACCAAACAAATAATCCAAATATTTCCCCAGGGGACATATATGCACTGAAACTCTGTCCTGAATTCACTCAATTACCTAATATTGGCTCAGTGCCTGCCAAGTCCTGAAGCTGAAAATTAAAAAACAAAAATCTGGCCTCTTCTTTTTGCAAGGTAAAAACTATACTTTCTTTTGGTCTCCATGAAAACCTAATTTTAATACACCAGAGAGTAAAATGGTGTATTAGTTACTTTCCTTAACCATGTGACAAAATTTCTGACAGTAACAACTTAAGGGAAGAAAGTGTATTTTAATTTTCAGTTTCATGGACACATCATCCCACCCTGGTAGGAAAGGTAAGGTGGTAGAAAGGTCCCATCTTTGATGGCCAGAGTGTATGAAGCAACTCACATTACTGCTGAAGCAGGCAGCAAACAGCTAGGTGTAGGGCTGGCCTATGCCTCAGATGTTCGCTTCCTGTTCTGGTTTGCTTCTCTATTGCTGTGATGAAACATTCTGACCAAAACAAGCTTAGGTAGGAAATGGCTTACATGGCTTACACACTCTGATCACAGCCCATCTTTGAAGGAAGTCAGGGCAGGAACTCAAGGCCAGAACCTGGAGGCAGAAACAGAGGCAGAGACCACAGAGTAATGGTGCTTACGGGCTTGCTCCTCTGGCCTATGCTCAGCCTGGTTTCTTATATAACACAGGACAAGCTACCCGGGTGATACCACCTACACTGGGCTGGGCCTCCCACATCACTCATCAATCAAGACGATGTCTCACAGAATGCCCACAGGCCAATTCGATAAAAGAAACCCCCAACTGAGATTCCCTCTACCCATTTGTGCCCAGCTGACAACTAAAGCTATCCAGCACCCTCCCAATAACCCTCTAATAACCATGCCCTACCTCTGATGACTCTACAGCCTGCAAAAGTCGCCCTGCAAACTCGGGAGCAAAGACCTCAAAATAGGACCTTTTGAAGGACTTTCTGATTCAAACCATAAAAAAGGAGTTTAAAGGTTCAATCATCCCTAGTTCCCTGTCAATTTTAGAGTCTGGGTATTAACCTTGACACGTTAACCACTTCATCCCAAGGGCAGTTATGTTAACCCATTAAAATGGGAGTCCCAGAGTAATATCAGATAGCTAAAGGATTGTCCCTGGCATTTAGCTACCTGCTGAAGTATCAAATTAAGTCACCTTCTCCCAGAAGGTGAAAGTCCAAGATCCTTTGTTGTTTCCTCCCTGGAAAACAACATGAATAAGATTCCTTCACAATGTTATTAGGTCTGATTTCAAGCAGCAGTAGTGAGGGTCCCCTCTAGACTTCTGTGTAGATAACGAGTTCTCTTCCCTCGTTGTAGTACAGGTGCCAGGTAAACATCTCCACGTTCTTTGATGAGGAAAAGTGTATGTGTGCAGATATTCATGGGTTCTGGTCCTATGTTGGGTACTTGGCTAGAAAGACTTCTTCTTAGACATTTTCAGTGTCAGCCATGGTTCTTCAGTGACTTTACATTGTTTGAAAAAACAGCTTTCCTATATGGAAGAGCGACAAGTAGCATATGGTAAAATATAAAGTGATGAATTAAGTGATAGTATATCTATGAATGACAGACAGAGTCCTGCCAGACACTGGGCAACCGAATGTAACTAATGAAGGGTTAGCACTTGTTTCCACAAAGAAGCCTCTCTGCCTACATGGGCTCCTCCCATTCATAAAGAACCAGGAAAACACAAGTAATGTCTGAGCAAGTGAAAATGGCAGATAAACAAGGAAAAGATTCAACTTCTAATGGCCAAAGAAACACAAATTTAAAGTGAAAGGCCAGGCATGGTGACACAAGCTTATAATTCTAGCACTCAGGAGGCAGAGACAGGACAACCAAGAGTTCAAGGCCAGCCTAGGATATATGAGACCCTGTTTCAAAAATTTAAAATCAATACTAAAAATTGAAAGTGAGATATAATCTCACACATTAGACTGTAAACATTTAGTGTGGTGGCATACACCTCTAATCCCAGCATGTGGAAAGCAGAAATGAGAGACCAGGCTGGTCTACACAGCAAGTTCCAGACCACCCAGAGCTACACAGTGAGACCCAGTCTCAAAAATATCTTTTTAAGAATAATGTGACCTGGGGCTGGAGAGATAGCCTAGCAGTTAAGAGCACCGACTGCTCTTGCAGAGGACCCGGGTTCGATCCCCAGCACCCACATGGCGGCTGAGAACCGTCTGTAACTCCAGCTCTAGGAGAACTCCAGTTCCAGGGGAATCCGACACCTCTTCTGACCTCCGCGGCATTGCACGACATGGGTGCACAGACCTACATGCAGACAGTACATTCATACACATACAAAAATAAATAAAATTAAAAAAAAAAAGAATAATGTGACCTAATGTAAAGAGACCTATATCTACCTCAAAGTTCAACCATTAATCCTTTAACCTGAAGGTATGTTTTACATATACAATAGAGAATTACTTTAATATGAAAACTAGAAGTGCCTAGCACTGCATATAAGAGCAATTTTATAGATATTTTCCGATGATTAAATTGGTAAATAAAAGCTTTATATAATTTAAAAATGTGAAAACTCTTCTGTAACTTTGACTATACAGCTAAATATCAATGAGTTATTATAATAGGAATTCATTGAGCTGCCACTAGAGGGAGTGCTAACCAAGAGCTGGGCATAAATGCAGGGGCATCTGAATTTTGCTATTAAGTTTTTATTTAATATAATATTTTATATTAGTTCTTTGAGAATTTCACAAATGTATACAATGCATAACAGAAGAGAGAAAAAACAGATATATTAATGATAGCTACAGAAATGAAACTTCCACAGAGAATTGGAGCATACATGAATAAAATAACTATCAAAGTTCTTTATCTCCAACAGATAACGTAGCTTCTGAGAACCCTGCAGGAAGTTGGTCCTCCCAACTTTACCTTAAAGGGCCACTGACAACCTAGGGGGTGTGCACATGCATAAACCTGGGTGTCTGTATGTGTTCATGTCCGTGTGTGTGTGTGCATGTGTATGTCTGTGTCTGTGCCTCTGTATAATGTGTGTGTGTTTCTGCATGTCTGTGTACATGTCTGTGTGTATGTCTCTGTGTACATGTCCATATGTGTTTGTGTGTAGGTATGTGTGCATGCGGGAATGCAGGCACATATCATGGCACATGCGTGAAGGTCAGAGGACAACCTCAAGTGTTGGTCCTTGTCATTCCACCTTGTCTGAGACAATGTCTCTTGGCCACTGCATAAGCCACAATAAGTGGCCAGAGCACATCTGGAGAGCCTCCCATCTACTCTCACACGGGTGCTGACTGGAGCTATAGACACTTGTGATACTGCATCCAGCTTTTATGTGGGCTCTGAATTCAGATCATCGGTCTTGCTCAGTAAGCACTTTACCCACTAAGCCACTTTCCCACATGCAAACTATTATTTTTGATTGATCATTATATTGATGGTCTTTTTCTTCAATCCAGTAGTTTCGTCTTCCTTTAGACAACCATAATGAACTCAAAGGACAGTTATCTCCTCAGTCAAAGGTGTTCCAGGAAAAGATTCTGCTGAGCTATGCAGGGTTTTCTAAAAATAGAGAGGTAGAACTTTGTGGCTGCCTTGAGATGAGGATTCTGCATTCATAGGACGACTAAGGAAGAGCAGAGGGGAAATGATGCCATGTGGAAGGGTGCAGTGGAGGCATGGGGGCTGTGGTAGGGACATCTCAGAGTCTGGAGTTTAGGTCATTCTCTTGGTGCTAAGAAGAGAATTCGTGGGAGCCATGGAATAATGTACAGTTACATTTATATACTTTTGGCTAATTGTCAGATCTTGAACGAGATGTCTCTCTCTCTCTCTCTTTTTTAATATATCTCTTTTTTTAATTGATGCTTTGTGTATTTTATACATCATTTTCCAATTCAGTTCAGGCATATTTCCCTTTCCCTTCACCCCCCATCCCACCCCACCCCATCCCAGATCATGCATTCTGCCATAACTGTCCTGCATCTTTCTCTCAGTTTTTTTTCCATTTTTTAGCAATAAGTGATAATTTATGAGTACAAGCGTCCCTCATGTAAAACCAATTTGCAGGCTGTTGTGCCCAAACCCCCGCAGCCCCACCATCCAGCAGGGGTGGGGGGGCTTGTATGTTCAATCAAGTTGTAGAATGTAAGGGCTGCGATTGGGGTGAATGGTGAAACTACAGCAATATAGTCTGGACACTCATTTGATCAACGAGATGTCTCTCTTAATGTTACTTCGTTCCCTCCTCTATATAATCACTTCATAGAAATAGCCCGTATGCACCTCCATGAATGCAAAGAGTCAGAGTAATAAAAGACAAAAGATAATACCATATTTCAGAATGGAGAAAGGACATCAGAAATAACAAAAGAGATGCTAGAGCCTCTGAGAAGAGGAAAGGAGAGCCCACAGAGTGAAAATGAGGAGCCAGTCCTCCTGGCTCTCCAGCAGGGGAGGGGATGTTGAAGACTATAACCCCCAAATTAAGCCACAGGGCTCTGGTACTTTATCCTAGCCACAGGAAAGGCCCATGCCTCTCATAAGCCTGACATCCAGTTGGTAGATTTTGTGGGAAATGACTACAGTAGTGCCAGGTCAGCACTGAAAGAGAAATCCATTTTACCATTGTCCATACCTTAGAGTGCCATGGCCAGGTGCAATTGTAAGAGAATGATATTATTTGAGAATGAGGTCCTCTGGGAGCCTGAGAAGTACCAGTCACAGGGCTACAGAGAAGGTACAGCGGTTAAGAGCAATGGCTGCTCTTGCAGAGAACCTGGGTTCGATTCCTAGCACCCACATGGTGGCTAACAACCATCCCTAACTCCAGTTCCAGGGAATCTGACTCCTTCTGACCTTGGAGGGGACTGCATGACTCAGGTGCACTTGCATACATATAGGCAATATGCATAAAATAAAATTAGTAAATAAAATATAAAAATGAAGTAACAATCACAAGCCTGGATGTCTGGAGTCACCTGCCACACAAAGAGATTGTGTAAAGAAGTGATCTGGATGTAGACACAGTGAGAAAATAAAGAAGCAAGAAGGTGGGCTATGTGGGACACTGTGGTTAGTATTCCAGTCTTCTCTGACAGGAACCAAATTCTATCACATGAAGATGGCTCTACACTGAGAGCCCTGAGTCAAGAGGAAGTAGCAGTTAGCCAACTGTTGCCTGCAGTTTTCCACAAACAGCTCAAATCCAGGGCAGCACAGAACTTCTGTACCTTCCTATGTCCTATGTCCTACACAGAGGGATTTGAATGCACTGAAATCTTTGCTCCAGTATAGATCTCAGTGCTCTGCTCATTTCTACTCCCCAACATGCTGGAGAACTACCTTTTAGCCTGAATGCTGACCGCTAGAGGGTGTACCAACTGAGGGTTCTCTGCAATGAGTGAGAACCTGCCCAGTGCATAGGCCACAGACCTCAGTGACAGTGTGGTCAGAGGAGGGAAACCCCAAAGAGAATGCAGATAACAACTGACCATTAACAACAGATCCAGCACCAACTTGAACAGTTCAAAAAAAGTTAAGAGACTCCAACGTCAGGCAACCATCCTTTCCACTTCACTGACATTAACAGCAGACACCCAGAAAAAAAGACACAGATGCTTTCTTGGGTTTTTCCCCATTTTTTCTTCCTTTTTTCTTTCCTTATGTTTTACTTTTTCTTTTCACTCCATTGTTAGGATTAATTTTACTTAACTTCTGAAAACACCCAGGTTTTTTATGTCTCTGATGTTTCTCTAATTTTTTTGCACATTTTTATCAATCATGCAATCAGATTTCTAGCTTTCTCATTTTTCTCCTTCCTATATTCTTCTCTCTCTTTGTTTTCTCCTTTATTTAACCTAGACCCTTCCTTCATTTCTCTTCTTCTATTCCCCATTCTTTCAGTCATTCATGTATGATTTTTACTTTTTACCTCATTTATTTTTAATTTTTTCCATTATTAGTTCTATGGCCATTGGTTGTCATTGATAATCTTTAGTCAATGTTAGTTGCATTTGTAAATCTGGTTTGATTTGGCATCTTTGCTATTATAGCAATTTATTCCTTTCTTCCTGGTACTGGAAATTGAACATTCAAGCAGGAATAGGGCTACAGAACAAAGAAATCACAGGAAAAGCTATAAAGAGAAATAAGCTATAAGAGAAATCTCATGAGGACAAATCCATTAGAATAGCACCAGACCCCCTCAACAGAAACCACAAGAGTCAGGAAAGTGTGGAAGAAGAGATTTCAGACCCCGAAAGAATATAACTGACAATCAAAATAACTATAGCCAGAAGAATTATCCCTTTCAATCAATGGAGAAGTAAAGACCTCCCAAGACAAGCATAAACTAGAGTCATTCGTGACCACCAAGTCAGCATTACGGAAGATTCTTAAAGGAATCCAACACACAGGTGAGGATGGAGGTCGCAATCATTAAAGAGGAAAGGGTAAATTTCATAGGAATAATAAGTGAACAAATAAGAACTAGGAAAGAATCAATCATGCCGAACTGTAAATTAGGAAGCCGATGACATGCATAAGAGAGAAAGAAAAGAATAAATATCTGAATCAACAAGGAAAACAACTCAAAAGTTACAAGAATTGGCTAACCCAGTCTCAACAATAACCCTAAGTGTAGGTGGCTTTTATTCTTTAGTTAAAAGATGTGGACTGACTGAGTGAATTAAAGCCTAGGGAACAATCTGCGGAAGAGGGGGCGTGGTAGAATGTAAAGGCTCCGATTGGGGTGAATGGTGAAACTACAGCGATGTAGTCTGGACACTCATTTGATCAACTTGATTGAACAAACAACCTATCACCCCCCACTGGATGGTGGGGCTGTGGGGGTTTGGGCACAACAGCCTGCAGATTGGTTTTGCATGAAGGATGCTTGTACTCATGGATTATCACTTATAGCTAAAAAAGGAAAAAAAAACTGAGAGAAAGATGCAGGACAGTTATGGCAGAATACATGATTTGGGATGGGGTGGGGAAATTTGGGATGGGGAAGGGAAAGGGAAATATGCCTGATCCGAATTGGAAAATGATGTACGAAATGCGCAAAGCATCAAAAAAATTAAATAAAAAAAAAGTGTTTGGAGAGATAGCCCAGCAGTTAAGAGCACTGGCTGCTCTTGTAGAAGACCCAGGTTTGGTTCCCAGCACCCATATGATGGCTAATAACTATCTAACTATCTATGACTCCAGCTCCAGGGGCTCTGACACCTTGTTCTGGCCTTCACAACCATTACATAACATGCCCTTATGATGTATGTGCAGGCAAAACACTCATACACAAAAGATAAAAATAAATAAAATATTTAATTAAAAAAAATACAAGATTCAACTATTTGTTTGTAAGAAAACCATTTTTCTGGCAGTACATATAGGAGCTGAAAGGGAAAGGTTGAAATCCATGTTGCCAAGCAATACAGGAAAGAAAAGTCACAGGATTTAAGAAATAGAAATGATATAAATCATACCATCATGCCAGGCTCAAGACAGATGCCCATTAGTTGGTAACTATTACTTTAGCTTATAATTCCATGAACTGATTAGTCATTGCTATGGGTTTTTTTTTTTTATATGAAGTGTCCCTCACATGCTGAAGCCTTGGTCCCCAGGGAGTGACACTATTGAGAGGGTGATTAGGTCACCAGGGTGCTAAATTCATCAGTGGATTCGTCTGATTAGTTCATAGTTGAATGGGTTGTTTGGTGGCGAGACCTTCTTGGAAAAAGAGGAAGATCCCAGGGGACATGTCACTGAAGGATAAATGGCATCCCCAGACCTTCCCTCTTCTCTTCTTCCTGTCTGTCCTGAGGTAACAAGCCTCCCACGTCACAGACTCCTGCTTATCATAGAGCAAGTCAGTAGTGGTCTCAAGCCAGGACTCAAAATAAATCTTTCCTCCTTTTAAGTCGATTTTTCTCAGGTATTTATGACAGCAACCTACAGCGATGGCGGTGCCAATCAAAGCTGCCATGTCAGATCATTTAGCAAAGGAAGAATAAAAGAAGTGGTTGGTGTGTCACCAAGAATAGGTCAAGTTCTATTTCCAATGAGCTAATAACAAGGATGAGGAGTGAGTAGCACTTTCAGGAACAATTTCTATCATTCATGTTTCTAAAAACACTTGAGGATTTAGCACGCTATATATCTGGAGTACTCATTCCTGGGACCCCTTTTCTCTTGTTTCTGTTCCATAAGAGAGAGAACAATCAGAACAGATGTTTCTCTAATGTCCGTGAGCCAAAACTTGGGAATTTTGTTTTACTTGAATAGTTTTCTGTATTACCAAATGGAATCCCACTTTTCAAAGTGAGCTCCATCCAATACAATTCAGCTTAAAAGAACAGAATTTGCCATTGTCTTTATAGTTGTTGCTATTTTATTAATTAGCATTCCGATTTAAGTTACTACATTGGGCATGTGGAACTCGATTATCTTTCCAGAAGCCTGAGGGTTCTTGAAATAGTGAGAAAAATTAAATCTACTTAATGTGGACAGAATTCAATATCTACTTAATGTGGACAGAATTCAGTAGCTGTTAGGAATAGGATTTTTTTTCAAAAGGGCTTTTGATAAATTTTAAATAATTCTGCATTTTTCTCTTACATATAGAATATAGAGAGAAATACATTTGTTGAATAAGTAAATAGATATTGAGTGAATGGTGGTAAAATGCATCTAAAAAGAGACTACATAGTATTAAACTTTGTACGAAATGCCAACAGCTGAAAATTTACTATAACTCTATAAAGCAAAGTAGAATGCATGTTTATTAAGCTCCTGTACTATATGCAAAGGAGTTGCTGGGCCTAGTGGTGCACACCTTTAATCCCAGAACTTGGGGGCAGAAACACAGAGATAGAGGCCAGCCTGGTCTACACAGCAAGTTCTGGCCCAGCTGGAGCTACAGGTGTCTCAAAAACCCTAAAGAAAACACAAAGGTGGTTCTCTCTGATCAAGTAAATTTGAGGAACATTGAATTAAACAAAATTAGATCTTTGTACTACAAGGATTGTCCAGCACAATCAATGAGGTGAAGAGAAAACCCACAGAGTGGGAAGAAATCTTTACCAGTGACACATCTGACAGAGCATTAACATCAAGAATATATAAACTACTCAAAATACAAGGAAGTAAGAAGACAAATGACCTACTCAAAAGATGGAGTAAAGAGCTGAACAGAGTCTTCACCAGTGAGGAATTAAAGATGGCTGAGAAACATCTTAAAAAGTGTTCATCATCATTAATAATTAAGGAAATGCAAATTAAAACCACTCTCAGATATCATCTCACTCCAGTATAGCCATCATAGCTAGCTAAGATCAAGAAAACAAAAGACAACAGATGCTGGAGGGGTTGTGGGGAAAGGTGAACACTCATCCACTGCTGGTGGCATGTAAACTTGTACAACCACTATGGAAAGCAATGTGGAGAACACTTAAAGACTGGGAATGAGCCTTACCAACCTGACCAGTCATACCACTCTGGGTATATCCAAAGACTCATTCCTATCTATGCAAAAGATATGCACCACCATGTTTAGCAGCTCTCTTCACAGTAGAAGAGCCTGGAACCAACCCATGCCCCTCAACAGACGAAGTGAAGACAAAAATGTGGTACGCTACACAATGGAGTACTATTCAGTCAGTAAAGGAGGAGGCTATGAACTTTGCAGGTAAATGGATGGAGCTCAAAGCATTATGCTGACTGAGGTTACACAGACCCAGAAAAACGGAGAATGGTTTCCCTCTTTGTGGTGCTAACACCAAAATCCCCTAGATGAAGGCAAGCTGAGCGACAGTATGGTTATATTTTTTGTTTATCTGAAAGCAAACTATGTTGTTATAAGTAAATCTCTCAATGGGCTCTAGAATCCACCCACCAATTAATTTCAGACTCTGTATACTGTATATGGGTGGAGAGTAAGTATCCATATTTTATAGTAATATGAAATTAACGGAGGAAAATGTGAATTCCTAAGCAAAAAAAAAAAAAAAAACAAGACTGAGAAAGATGCAGTACGTTATGGCAGAAAGCATGATCTGGGATGGGGTGGGTGGGTGGGGGGGAAGGGATAGGGGAGATAAGCAAAAGCCTGAACAGAAATGAAAAATGATGTATGAAATACATAAAACATCAATAAATAATTTAAAATACTAAACAATAACTTCAAACAATTTATGAATGACCAAGAGAAAATCTTTTGCACTGAATTTAAATGTTTGACTGTAAAATAAAATGGAAGGTTTTTTGTTTTGTTTTTTGCTTTTTTTCATTTTTTGTTTTTCCCCAAGAAAACAAACGAGGTTGGGAAAGGAGTACATAATGGGGAAGAGAGGAATAAAAGGCAAAGACCAATGAGAATCCATGCACATGTCCATGCACATGTCTTTCCAAGTCTTCAGCAATTTCTTCTGGTTTTCACTTCTGCCATGTTTGCTATTTTCTATACCAGTATCACATCTGAGTTAGAAATACTAAGTTTTGGGCTGGAGAGATGGCTCAGCAGTTAAGAGCACTGACTGCTCTTGCAGAGGACCTGGTTCAATTCCCAGCACCCACATGGCGGCTAAGAACCATTTTAGGCCGGGCATGGAGGTACATGACTTTAATCCCAGCACTCGGAAGGCTGAAGCAGGCAGATCTCTGTGAGTTCAAGGCCAGCCTGGTTTACATAGAGAGCTCCAGGCTAGCTGGGACTAAAGGGAGACAAAGAGACAAAAAAAAAAAAAAAACAAACTACGTTTTAAGCTTGTTTTCTAATGGAATAATTCATGAACCAACCCCCATATAGAGTCAGGTGCAGATGATGGCTATTTGTGTCACTAGCTCAAAATTCAAACAACATTGTTCATCAGGAGATTGAAATTATAAATGTTTGGGCTGGAGAGGTGGCCTAGTGGTTAAGAGCACCGACCGCTCTTGCAGAGGACCAGGGTTCGATCCCCAGCACCCACATGGCGGCTGAGAGCCGTCTGAAACTACAATTCCAGAAGAGCTCCAGTTCCAGGGAAACCTGACACCCTCTTCTGACCTCCGTGCATTGCACGACACGGGTGCACAGACCTGCATGCAGACAGTACATTCATACACATACGGAAATAAATAAAAAAAATAAAATTATATTAAATAAATGTCTCAACCTCTCAGTCTGTGCTTCAGTCCCTTTGTAACTGATGTTCCTGATTGCTCATTAAGTTCAGAGTGGAATAAGGGTTCTGGGAAAAAATAAACAATTTGGGCACACAGAGATTAATGTTGTTTTAGTAGTCTTTATTTTAATTTATGTGTATGTATGTATACCTGTGTGTATTGCATCTAAATACAGGTACTTTCCAAAGTCGGAAGAGGGCCTTGGATCTGCTGGAGCTGGCATTAGAAGTGGTTGTGAGCTGCCTGATGTGGGTTGTAGGAACTGAACTTCCGTGCTCAGCTAGAGCAGCAAATGCTCTTAACAGCTGAGCTGTCTCTGCAGTCTAACAGTCTTTATCAAAAGGGAATCACAATTTCTGGTTCGGTGCATAAAACGCACACACACACACACACACACACACACACACACACATGCACACACTGGCACATCAACTGTTTTTAAGGATGTCATCTTTTAAATTTTGTATTATTATTGAGCTGGAAAGATAGTTCAGCAGTTGCGAGCACTGGCTGTCCTTGCAGAAAACCTGGCTTTGGTTCCCAGCACTCACATGGCAGCTAACAACCATCCATTGTGCCAGTTCTAGGGGATCTGATGCCCTCCCCTGGCCTCTGCAAGTATTGCATACATAGGTGCATAACATCCACACAGGGAAAAATCCTCATACATATAAAATAAAAATAAATATATCAAAAAAGTTTTTATATTACAGCCAAAGATATTTTCATGTTTTCTTAGGTAGTTAAATGCTTACTAATATCTGAAATTGTCACCAAAAAGAAAATCTGACAAACAAAACAAAAACCCCACCGGTATTCTCATCCCAGTCTGTCTTCAGTCTGTAGTTTCGTGGATCAGTCCTTTTATGTAACCAGGACAGGTTGTTATTGAAAGGCTAGAGACACAAAAGGAAATAAATTTAGTCTGCAGTTTTGCTAGGCAACAAATTACCATAGTCTCCAGAAATTTCACTGACAATTAGCATGCTATCTTTGATCCAGGGAAGAAAACGCATCACAGCTGCCTTCCACACATCTGTATCTTTGTATGGCAATGCATCTGAGGTGCTTTAAATCTGCTGATACACTGTTGGCAAACAGATATTTCCCTTTTATTCCAATTGTAAATGTTAATATAAAATTGATGTACACTTCAGCTTGGGCATTGGAGATTGTTCCAGGCTCTGTTCCTGTGCAAATCTTACATTTAGCTTTACCTGGAATACTTACAATTTCAGTTTCAACCAATGGGTGGCATCGTGTAGCCTGCAATTGTGTAGAGAAGTCAAAAAAACGAAGGTTGGTTTGGGTTTTTTTATGTGTTTGTTTAGTTTTTTGAGGGGTGTTGGTTTGTGTGTGTGTGCGTGTGTGTGTGTGCGTGCGTGCGTTCACACATGCATGTGTGCCTATGTGCCTATGTCCCTGCGTGTGTGCGCTGTTTGTTTTGTTTCATTTTTGCTTTTGTTTTGCTTTGTTGCTGAGATTCAGTTAATGTAGCTGATAAGTAAATGCTTAAAACATCATTTATTTATTTATTTATTTATTTATTTATTTATTTATTTATTTATTTTGGTGTTTTCGAGACAGGGTCTCCCTGTAGTCCCAGCTGTCCTGGAACTCGCTCTGTAGACCAGGCTGGCCTTGAACTCACAAAGATCCACCTGTCTCTGCCTCCCAAGTGCTAGGATTAAAAGCGTGCGCCACCACGCCTGGCTAAAGTAAGCTTCTAGTCTCACCTTAACTTCGCATCTTACAAGAAGCTACTTCCTCTTTCTCTAAAGCTTTGCCATTTTCCCAGAATTCTTCTGTCAGCTTCCCCCAGATTGATTGACAGTTCAGTGTCTTCTCAAACTGTTCATAAGTATTAATTGTGCCTTCTGGCTTCATAGGACACTCAAAGTCGCTTCACCATCATTGAATCTGCATCCTCTGTGCCATCCAGCACAGATGCACGTGCCCAAGCTTGTATGCATACAGTGCCTTTCCAGTTGCTTTCCTTGCAATAAAGATGCCCCCCATCTCTGCCAGTTACACACACACACACACACACACACACACACACACACACAGGAAAATGAACCCTGAGAAGAGATTTTGTCGTTGTTGTTTCTTTTTGGGTTTTTACTTATTTATTTTTGAAGATAAGACAGAATCAGATCTTGGTAACATGAATGATACATAAGTTTTATTTACTGTATAAGTCACATAGTATGTTTCACATGCTTATAGAGTGTACATAGCTTCACACATGCATACACACATGATGGGGGTGAAGGAAAAACACACACAGAGAGGGAGAGACTACTTGCTACATGCTCTTCCTCATGTCTAGAGAGCATGATCACCTTGATCACCCTGCTTTCATAACCAGGCTCTGATCTTCATTTCAAATGAAAAACATCTCAAGAAAATACTAAGCCAGAATTGCATTTTCCCCTAAAAATCTCACCACTCATTCTTGAAATATCCACCAATGGCACATGCATCAGCTCAGCTGGGCCCCAACCCAGCCACGAGCTGACTCACTTTTCTATTTTCTAATGAGTTAAGAGATATTTATCATTTGCTTGAATTAATCAATAGGAAGTGCCAAATGTCACTTGAATGGCAGCATTCTGCTCCTGCTAAATAGTAAATCGAACACAGCAGAGACTAGGAATTAGAGATTCAAATGCCACCACCACCAGAAGCAAAGTCCCCAAAATCTCTCCCCTGTGCTGCACTCCAGGGAGCACATGTTAGGCCCATCAGCAACAGCCCAGCAAAGCGAACAGAAGGAGGAGGCAACTCACAGAGCCTGTAGGTCCAGGAGCTGGGGCCCATCTGTCCTGCTGCCTTCAGTCGCTTGCCATAATATTTACACAGGGCTTGTTACTGGCCAGGCAACATTTCAAGTGCCTTACATATATTACCTTGTTTAGACCTCATAATCAGTCTTTGAGAAAGGTGACGTTACATTGGACTGAACTGGAACACAGAAAATTGTACCACTTGCTGAAGGTGCTTTATAACGAGGGAAGGTATGAACCCAGGTCTTTGGTTCCAGAGCCCAACCCTTAACCACTGTTATGCTTTAAATGTGATTATGTTCCCTATAGGCTCATGTGTTTAAAAACTTGGTCCCAAACTTGTGGTGCTATTGTGGAGGGCTGTGAAACCTTTTTGCTTGTTATATTTCATTGACCAAGACAAAGATCTTTACTGGGGTTTTCTTGGAAAAGAACAAGGCCGTTCACCTATAGAGCTGGAAATGCTGACCTGAAGAAGACAGATGCCCTTGACTGCCCAGGGTGGAGGCCTCTCCCTTGATCAGCAGGGAGACCAAGGCAGGAAATGAAAATCAGGAAGCTTAGTTTCTCTGGGCTTCCTATTCTCCATGGGTGTCAGGAACATGACCTGCTCTGGTGGAGATCTGCCACCAGTTAGCTCCAGACTCACTCGTGTCCCCTCTGTTCCATGTTTGTGTGCAACTGAGTCCTTGGCCTCATGTAGGACAAAAATCAGACAGGGACTAGTTCTGGGGTGAAAGTAAAAAGAAAGCGTCTTATAGCAAACAAGTGTGCCAAACTGCTCTGAAGGTCGAAGAGCCAAGAATGTAGGTATATGCGATCATCTGGAAGGAGAATAATTTGAATATTGATGATTCTTCCCCCAAAAGTTTTGAATATTCATGCTTTTTCTGTGAAGGGGGGGTACTTTCAGTATACATCTGCCTCTGGGTACATGGCTTCGGATGTGCCTAACCTCCACTCTTGGGGTGTGTCTTTTACTATGACAATGAAGCAGAGGTGATTTTGAGGTGAGTTTATTCCTGTGAACCTTGGAACAGGAAGGTGGGAGTGGGAGGCTTAGGTGTAAGCACTCTAAAGAACTGCTCTTAATGCCCCAGAAACCAATGATTGCTTTCCATGCCTCAGGAAACTGCTGATTGCTGGACCTTAGTCTACTGGTTTAAGTCAGGCCCGTACCATCTGTCTTAACCCCAAACAGTTCACAGCTTTACTGGGTCCTGGCTTTCCTTTCCTGCCTATCACGGCCAGGAGCACTGTGAACAGTGTTCTCTTAACACACAGCATCAGAATTCATCCAGTACCCAAATAAAATAGCTGGACCTACTGAAGAGTGTTGTAATTCATCTCTGCCCACTGCCAAGGTATCATCAAATGATGCCCACTCACCTCCCAGCTAGCTCTTCAACTCTCGCTATCTTTCTATTCCATGGCTGCTGAAGGTGCTTTCTAGAGAGGGCAGGTATGAACCCAGATCTTTGGTTCCAGAGCCCAGCCTTTAACCACTGTTATGCTTGAAATGTGAGATGTTTCATATAGGCTCACATGACTGAAAGTCTGTTTAGCAGCCGCCATCCCCTTTAGCTCAGGCATTCTGGACTGTACTGCATTCAACAGCAGATGACCTTTTAAAAATGCAAATCTCACCATCTAACTCCAGGCGAAAATACCCAAAGTGGCTCTCTGTGATCTATGTGGAAAAAATAAAAATGCATTAGCCCATCATAACACAGCATAGGGGGGTCTCGAAATCAGTAAACAACATACTAACGTTTGTATAGCCTGAAAAACATTTCACATGTATTTTCTCCTTTAACCTTCCTGAGAAAATCGTGGCATCCTGGAAGCCCTTGGGCTCCGTCCTATATTCGTTCTGCTCTAGCTGCCTGCACGCGCACACTTGCTCTGCTCATCTTTACCCTGCTCTCTGCCCATGTTGCTGTGGGTTTTTTTTTTAAATATAGAATATCTTTCTATTCTGCAGCATATAAAAATGCTGTTTTCTCTTCTCTATCCCTTTGTCCTTTGTTTTTATTGGCTCATAACCATATTCAGTCCCCAATTATCTTTTCTAAGGTACTCTCCCATCCTGCTCCAGGGAGCTGAAAAAACTAGGTATAGAAGGCCAAATATGTTTTAGTAAATAAAGTTTTATTGTAACATAGCAACACTATGGCTGTTTTCACAAGATATCCAAACACCAGTAGAGCTGGGTAGTTGTAACAGAGGCACTCCCCTATTACATTCACTATCTCTACAGAAACACTTGGCAGCCTCTGCTTTGCTCCGTTTTGAGGCCAACTAGATGAACTGAGGTACTAAGAGTCAAGTCTACGGGATCTTCCTGGGATTCTGTGACCCAGCTCTGCTTCCACGAGTCTCCTGACAAGCGGATTGTTCTACCAATAAATGATATAATTCTTTCATGAAACTAAATGCTAATATGTTCCCAAGACTCTGGTTTTGGGTGAGTCTCTCTCCTATATCACACAATGATTCAGGATTCCATATTAGCAAAGCCTCACTCTTTGGGGTGCACATATGACCCCAGTGTGCAGGCATTAGAGTGACTCTCCCATCGCTGTGCTTTCATTGCAGAGCTGACTGCCATACACAGTACCCAGGGAGAGTAGGATTGGCCACTTACCAGTTCCAGAAGAGCACTCCATTCCCTCCACTGGCTCCACAGCATAGCCCAGTCTTCTGTGAGTGCTGTGCTCATTTCCTCTGAAGAATTTCCACAGTAACCCTTTAAGCAATTTCCCTTCTTGCCTTGAATTGGTAGGATCACATTCTGCTCCCCAGTATTGGTCCTAATTGATTTCCTAAGCCAAGCAGGGAAAGAGACACAAGTTCTCTGAATGAGTGGACTCCTCCTACTTTTCCCACTCGTGGAATTTCTCTGGTGACATCAGCATGTGGAAGACAAGTAGAGATAATATCAAAAAGAGATGAGACTGTAGAAAGTCAGTGGTAAAAACAGGATCCAAAGATGCATCCTTCTTTGTATTATAAAATTCCAGGGCAGGAGAGATAGCCTAGTGGTTAAGAGCACCGACTGCTCTTGCAGAGGACCTGGGTTCGATCCCCAGCACCCACATGGTGGCTGAGAACCATCTGTAACTCCAATTCCCGGAGAACTCCAGGTCCAGGGGAATCCAAGACCCTCTTCTGACCTCCGTGGCATCGCACGACACAGGTGCACAAACCTACATGCAGACAGTACATTCATACACATACGAAAATAAATAAAATTTAAAAAATTAAAAAATAAAATAAAATAAAATTCCAAACAGTGAATTTAACACGACCAGAAAACGAACAATCATACACATTATTCTGCCGTCTCTGGGAGAGATCATCATCAGCACTGATGGCCAACACAGCAGTACACAGGAGCAGCCTTTAAGAGAGTCTGTTTTGAAAAAAAAAACTCTGGAAAGACTCGGAAAAAGATCCAAGACATGTATGGTGGTGGGGGGGGGGGCATGGAAAGGAAAGTGACCCTAAATTCAATTGAGAAATGATGTACGATGTATGGAAATAGGTTTTTTTTATTTTACTTATTTTTTATGCATATGAGTGTACTGTCTGCATGTAGGTTTGTGTACCCATGTTGTGCAAAGCCACAGAGGTCAGAAGAGGGTGTCTGATTCCCCTGGAACTGGAGTTAAAGATGGTTCTCAGCCACCATGTGGTTGCTGGGGATCGAACCCGGGTCCTCTGCAAGAGCAGTCGGTGCTCTTAACCGCTAGGCCATCTTTCCAGCCCTGGAAATAGTTTAATAAGAAGAATAAATTTTAAAATTAATTAATTAATTAATTAAAGCTAATGTTTAAACTCAAAAAAAAAAAAAGAGAGTCATGGAGAGCTGGAGCGCAGATCAGTACAACGCATCAATGAGGCAGTGCTGTGAATAATGATGAACTAGCCATAAAGAAATGTTGTTAGAAAAAAAAAAAAGAAATGTTGTTAGAAGACTGGCTGCAGAGATCACAGGCTTCAAATTATTTCAACACGAACAGATCCAACAAACAGCGTCATGGTGGTTGACAACAGCATCACTATCTTTTTCTTGTGATTAGAAGATACAGCATTAGCTTGGAATGGCACTCCTGACAGAATTTGAAAAGCTGGTTTTTGTCTGTAATAGAAGGACAGGTTTCCTAGAGATGATGGGAAACCTTCACATGTGCTGACTGAACAATAACAAAAGAGCTTAGTGTCTCTTATCTAACTTAATCTCAAATTTCCAATGCATTTCTTTATCTAGCCTGAGCCCATTAACTTTTTAATAAAATTTTTAATCAAGCTGTTTATATGGACAACATTTTTGCATAAAATATTTGCTCTTGTTCATTATGAACAATATATCTGACAAAAGAATACCATACTTGGATAGATGAAGGTAGGGTACAATGCCCTAACCCAGAGCCAGACGGTCAGGGTCAAGTGCATCCAACTCAAATGGACTAAGACAGGGAAAGGAATGGTTTCTAAAAGCAAAATCAAGCTACTGTTTCAGAGCTGAGAGAACAGAGCCAACACAGGCAAAATCAGGAGATCTTCTCTTCCCCTCCTATATGATCAGTTACTGCCATTTCTCTATGTGAGACAACTTGAAAATGGAAAAATTTCACAATCCCCCAGAGCAAGTATGCCACGTAGGCAAGAGAAGAGTTCACATTGCATCTAGGAAATCTGCTCTACTGATGGCTAGACCATCTGTATTTGCCAAATCTGATCAAACCTAGGGCTCTAACTCTGGCAAAGGCTTGCCATCAGAAGCCTGGGAGTAATTCTGGCTCTTCATTCACCAGCTGTGTGCGCTTGAACAATTCCATCTCTGCATCTGTTTCATCAGGTATTTAATGTGCGGTACTAATAATTTCCCTGTGACCCTGCAGTTAGGTCTGCAGATAGTGTGTGTAAGGCACCAAGCCTGCTTGGTGCTAAGGAATGAGGGTAGACTTGAAGGACTTAGTATTTTATTTTGTTTTGTTTTGTTTACTTATTTCGAACAGACTTTAAAGTAGTCCTTCCATGTGCAGACAGTATTCCAAGACTATCATAAATATTCACTGATTAAATGAAGAAGCATAGTCTTATTTGATGAATACGAAAATTAAGGCCCACAGATTTTCAATGATTCACCCAAGGTCACATGCTAATGAAGAAAAAAGCACCAGGATTTGAATCTATCTTCACCAAGTTCTACTGCCTCTCAAGGAAAAAAAAACCCACTATTATTAGCACTCAGTAAGTGGCAACATTTTATTGTCATTATTATTATAGAGGAGAAAATTGAAATCCACAGGTACCAAAATAGAAGCAAAGCTAAAAATAAATCTTGGGTCTAAGGCTTCCCAGCTCACCGTCCTCTCCACTCAGCTGCACCATCTCCTACTGAGAGGAGAATTGTGTGAGAAGTGGTAGAATTGTTCATCTTCTCATGAATGAGTGCTTTCTTCTGGTGTACATGGTGTGGTAACTGGAAGCAGGCTTTTATCCATAACAGATTATCATTGTGAATAAAGCAGAAAGAGAAGTCACTGGACTCCCCTTGTTTCTGGACAAAAGTAAGAACTGCTCCCCATGCTCAAACTTCCAAGAGTCACTGTGCCGGACTATATGAACAGCAGCCTCACAATTTCATTTATAAAACAAATTAGTGAGAACCCACTGGGTGTCGGTGTCTGAGACGACTGCAGGACACACTGGGAATACCCCGCACTGCTGGGAGTTAGGGTTTTTCCTAAACTGTTGCAGAATGGATGCAAAATACCTAAGGGATAGAGAGACTGGATTCAGCCTTTTCCTCAAAGTCCTCTTCTTCCCACTGTTAAAAAGCTCTGGGAGTCTCTGTAGAGAACCAGACAGGGGCCGGTGAGATGGCTCAGCAGGTAAAACACTTGCCTCACAAGCCTGATGAGCTGAGCTCCATCACTGGAATTCACAGAAAATCCAGATGTGACAGCTTCGCTCTATAAATCCAGCACTCATTATGAAATGGACAGTGGAGACAGGAGACACGAGTCAGGACCAGGACAGCAGAAACAAGGCAGATCCTGTCTCAGGAAGGTGGAAGAAGAGAATTGACTCCTGTGGCATGTCCATACTCATATTCTCACACAAGCATCACACACACACATATGCACCACACACACACACACACACACACATGCACACACTAAATAAATAAATAAATAAATAAATAAATAAGTAAATAAATAAATAAGTAGAAGTCAGACACTACTATCTCTTTTGGAGGCATCCAGGTCTGGTACCAGCTACTCAAATAGCTACTGTGGAGAATACACCATAAAGCTTACAAACACAGACAGTTGGCTCAACTTGGTCTATGGATTATTGTCTTCTGGCTCCTGGTACAAACCCTTCTCAGATGTGGACTTGACCCACTAAACTTGGCCCCATTCTATAGTCACCAAGGGCTCAGTGTGAGTTCCCACTAAGTGCCTGGGCCCAGTCTTCCTGCCTTTCTGCAGATTTGCTCAATACCTTGGTTATTCATGTCTTGGTCTGCTTGGGTCTCAAAATATTCTTTATTTTTTAGTTCACACTAACCACCCCTTCCTGAGGTCAGCAGCCAGATGTCTGAGCCCTGGCTTCTAAGCCTCTCTCTGCTTCCTACACCCTCACATCTCACTTGATCTACCCCTTTCCAGCATAGTTCTTAGGCCTGAGCCATTTAATACAGCAGCAATGACCCATGTATGGCAACCATATGTTCTGCATTGTTGACAGTGAATATGCATGGTGCTCATAACAGAGCTAGAAGTGAACAAAAAAGGATATATTGAATCAGATAGAAACCCAATCCATGTCCATTCTTTTGGTAGACAGAGATACTAAAATTAACCGTGAATAGAATTATTTCAGAAAAACACTGCTCTTAAACTGTTTATGACCAATATTATGATCTCAAGAGGTTCTGTCATTTCATCATCATGAATAATAAAATTACAAGAAAATAAAAACGTATGAGAAATCAACAAAACTGCATTGTGTTCCAAATAAATAAGAGAGTTAAGAAAGAGTGAGGAGGAACTCTAGCTCTTGGCAGCTACTAAACTCAGCAGAATCCGATCGTCCCCCAGCCTGCTGCCCAAGACCCAGCAGTCCCTCCGTACTTCCTCTTGCCACAACAGGTGAGGACACGCAGAGGGGATTCAAGGTACCTTCACCCAAGATCATGCTGCCATATGCCTTGCTGCCCAGGAATAGGCAAGTGATGAAAACCTGAAGGCAGGTCCATGTAGGGAATCCTGAGGTGGTAGAATTGGATGTGAATTGCTCTGAGTCCTGGCCTTCACACTCGAGGAAGAAGTTCTGAAAGCAAAGCTGATGCCAGATAAGCTGCATCAGGGTTGTCCAAGAATTTACTAGAAAGACAACCTCTTGAGGCTCATCCCAGACATGCAGAATGCAGAACTCCAGGTTAGAACCCAGTAGTTTCCTTTTTACCAGCCCTCTGTGGGATTCTAATGCTCACTGAGGTTGAGAACTACTGACCTAGCTGGGTGACTTTGAGCACAAAGGAAAACCAGAAAAGTGGTATGGGGACTTGGTGGTGGGAGAGGAGGTTACTGGGAGTGGGACAAGATAAGATGGGTGGAGGGAGGGGCATGAGCAGGGTGTTTATAATAATATGCATGAAACTGTCAAAGGATAATTTTTTAATCTCAAGAAAATATGTCGTCATCCTCAGGTACATAGCAAGTTTGATGCCTGCCGGCCTAAAATATATGACTCTGTCTCAAAAATAGATAGATAGATAGATAGATAGATAGATAGATAGATAGATAGATACATACATACATACATACATACATACATATATACATAGATGATAGATGATAGATAGATAGATAGATAGATAGATAGATGATAGGAAAATGCCTTAAATCTGTACCTTCTATTTGGAAGGGGTGAGGGTTTATTCCCTTTAATACACTTAATTATTTACCTCATGGAAACAATAGATGGGCATCTCTGTTTGAGTGAACAAAATAATACATCAGACAAAGATGAACAGGATTCCACCCTGAGAAGGCTCCTTTTTGCAAAAGATAACAGTATAGTGAAGGGCAAAGGTTCTTAATTCAGCTGTGGGGAAAGTATGAAGATGTATTTGTCCCTTAGGTATGGACAGAGCCACTTAGGTGACAGAAGAGGCAGGTGATAGGGAGCAAGGCAGTCCATCTTAATGCATGCAGGATGTTTGTACGCCCACACGTATAACACCACTGTTCAGAATGCCTGAGGTGCTACTTGCTTCCTGCCCTTCACTATGCTAAGTTAATCCACATAAGGATATAAGGATGCACAGAAATAATGAGCAGATTCAACCATATAAGATGAGGAAAAGAGAGATACGATCCCCTACACTGCTCTGTCCCCAGCTGATGTCTTCATTTTAACACACACACACACACACACACACACCAGCTGGCTATTCCTTTAACTTTGCATATCCCCTGCCACTCAAACCCAGACAACAGGGAATGTCACTGCCCCTGCAATCTGGTAATCAAACTCAGTAGTAAAAAGGCAGAGGCCTCCAACTGGCAGCCTCCTACTCTGAAGATACTTTATGATCAGCCCTGAGTTACAATAATAGACAGGAATGACTGTACTTATGGCAAGAAATGGATGCTTGGTGAGACTACTGTCCTTGGGGCTACCGTACCCTAGGAGTGCATTTTCCTCTGGATGTTTGTTTCCTTAGCCATTATGAGAAATTTCCTCCAAGTAATAGTAGAAGTCATTTGAGTCTTCTGGCTCCAAGTTTCTAGGAGCCAGAAGTCTCAAATGAGTTTCTCTGGACAGAATTCAAGACCTCTACAGGTGAGAGAGGCTCCAGGAGAGAATTTTTCTCTACCTTTTTCAGCTTCCTGGCTGTGCTCCTTGCCTGACTTGCCCATGGCTCCTCCTGCTCTCTTCAAGCCCAGCAGCATAGTTCTCAGCTTCAGTTCTATCGCTGGTTTTATTATTATTATTATTATTATTATTATTATTATTATTATTATGTGTATGAGTGTATTGCCTGCATGTATGTAAGTGCACCCTTGTCATGCAGTGCCTGCAGAGGTCAGAAGAGGGTGCCAGATCCCCTAAGTCTCTATCTTGAAAAGCAGGGAGAACAGAGTCTTCTTGTGAAGACAAAATGAGACAGTGTGTGCCAAGGCAGGGACTGACCTGGCCCTGTGTGACAAGGCACTGACATGGCCCTGTGTGACAGGTACTGACATGGCCCTGTAGACCAATAAACATCTTTATCAATTTCTTCCTTGGCCTCCAATCCCCATCTATACTAGAAATGGGTTATGACTCCTTGGACCTGGTGAATCTTGGCATCCTGTCACAGAAGCCTGAAGCAAACTAAGATGACTCCTCATGTTCCTTCCTTCTTCCCAAGACCATCCATCCCTCAGGCTCCTTTGTCAGCCTTCCATCTCCCAATTGTTCTTCTGATGAGACTCAGGGTGACATTTTTCTTTTTTTCTTTTTATTGTTACTAAACTTTTCCCATACATCATACATCATTTCTCAATCCAATTAAGAGTCACTTCCCTTTCCATTCCCCCCACCCGACCTGAGTTTATGCACTCTGCCATACATATCTTGCATCTTTTTCTGAGTCTTTCCAGAGTTTTTGTTTTCAAAGCTTATTGTTTTGGGGAGAACTTCACTATTTGTCTTTTTTTCCCAGTTCTTTTGTTGTTGTTGTGCTCTCCAACTTGTAATATATACACACACACACACACACACACACACACTAAATAAATAAATAAATAAATAAATAAATAAATAAATAAATAAATAAGTAGAAGTCAGACACTACTATCTCTTTTGGAGGCATCCAGGTCTGGTACCAGCTACTCAAATAGCTACTGTGGAGAACACACCATAAAGCTTACAAACACAGACAGTTGGCTCAACTTGGTCTATGGATTATTGTCTTCTGGCTCCTGGTACAAACCCTTCTCAGATGTGGACTTGACCCACTAAACTTGGCCCCATTCTACAGTCACCAAGGGCTCAGTGTGAGTTCCCACTAAGTGCCTGGGCCCAGTCTTCCTGCCTTTCTGCAGATTTGCTCAATACCTTGGTTATTCATGTCTTGGTCTGCTTGGGTCTCAAAATATTCTTTATTTTTTAGTTCACACTAACCACCCCTTCCTGAGGTCAGCAGCCAGATGTCTGAGCCCTGGCTTCTAAGCCTCTCTCTGCTTCCTACACCCTCACATCTCACTTGATCTACCCCTTTCCAGCATAGTCCTTAGGCCTGAGCCATTTAATACAGCAGCAATGACCCATGTATGGCAACCATATGTTCTGCATTGTTGACAGTGAATATGCATGATGCTCATAACAGAGCTAGAAGTGAACAAAAAAGGATATATTGAATCAGATAGAAACCCAATCCATGTCCATTCTTTTGGTAGACAGAGATACTAAAATTAACCGTGAATAGAATTATTTCAGAAAAACACTGCTCTTAAACTGTTTATGACCAATATTATGATCTCAAGAGGTTCTGTCATTTCATCATCATGACTAATAAAATTACAAGAAAATAAAAACGTATGAGAAATCAACAAAACTGCATTGTGTTCCAAATAAATAAGAGAGTTAAGAAAGAGTGAGGAGGAACTCTAGCTCTTGGCAGCTACTAAACTCAGCAGAATCCGATCGTCCCCCAGCCTGCTGCCCAAGACCCAGCAGTCCCTCCGTACTTCCTCTTGCCACAACAGGTGAGGACACGCAGAGGGGATTCAAGGTACCTTCACCCAAGATCATGCTGCCATATGCCTTGCTGCCCAGGAATAGGCAAGTGATGAAAACCTGAAGGCAGGTCCATGTAGGGAATCCTGAGGTGGTAGAATTGGATGTGAATTGCTCTGAGTCCTGGCCTTCACACTCGAGGAAGAAGTTCTGAAAGCAAAGCTGATGCCAGATAAGCTGCATCAGGGTTGTCCAAGAATTTACTAGAAAGACAACCTCTTGAGGCTCATCCCAGACATGCAGAATGCAGAACTCCAGGTTAGAACCCAGTAGTTTCCTTTTTACCAGCCCTCTGTGGGATTCTAATGCTCACTGAGGTTGAGAACTACTGACCTAGCTGGGTGACTTTGAGCACAAAGGAAAACCAGAAAAGTGGTATGGGGACTTGGTGGTGGGAGAGGAGGTTACTGGGAGTGGGACAAGATAAGATGGGTGGAGGGAGGGGCATGAGCAGGGTGTTTATAATAATATGCATGAAACTGTCAAAGGATAATTTTTTAATCTCAAGAAAATATGTCGTCATCCTCAGGTACATAGCAAGTTTGATGCCTGCTGGCCTAAAATATATGACTCTGTCTCAAAAATAGATAGATAGATAGATAGATAGATAGATACATACATACATACATACATACATATATACATAGATGATAGATGATAGATAGATAGATAGATAGATAGATAGATAGATAGATAGATAGGAAAATGCCTTAAATCTGTACCTTCTATTTGGAAGGGGTGAGGGTTTATTCCCTTTAATACACTTAATTATTTACCTCATGGAAACAATAGATAGGCATCTCTGTTTGAGTGAACAAAATAATACATCAGACAAAGATGAACAGGATTCCACCCTGAGAAGGCTCCTTTTTGCAAAAGATAACAGTATAGTGAAGGGCAAAGGTTCTTAATTCAGCTGTGGGGAAAGTATGAAGATGTATTTGTCCCTTAGGTATGGACAGAGCCACTTAGGTGACAGAAGAGGCAGGTGATAGGGAGCAAGGCAGTCCATCTTAATGCATGCAGGATGTTTGTACGCCCACACGTATAACACCACTGTTCAGAATGCCTGAGGTGCTACTTGCTTCCTGCCCTTCACTATGCTAAGTTAATCCACATAAGGATATAAGGATGCACAGAAATAATGAGCAGATTCAACCATATAAGATGAGGAAAAGAGAGATACGATCCCCTACACTGCTCTGTCCCCAGCTGATGTCTTCATTTTAACACACACACACACACACACACACACCAGCTGGCTATTCCTTTAACTTTGCATATCCCCTGCCACTCAAACCCAGACAACAGGGAATGTCACTGCCCCTGCAATCTGGTAATCAAACTCAGTAGTAAAAAGGCAGAGGCCTCCAACTGGCAGCCTCCTACTCTGAAGATACTTTATGATCAGCCCTGAGTTACAATAATAGACAGGAATGACTGTACTTATGGCAAGAAATGGATGCTTGGTGAGACTACTGTCCTTGGGGCTACCGTACCCTAGGAGTGCATTTTCCTCTGGATGTTTGTTTCCTTAGCCATTATGAGAAATTTCCTCCAAGTAATAGTAGAAGTCATTTGAGTCTTCTGGCTCCAAGTTTCTAGGAGCCAGAAGTCTCAAATGAGTTTCTCTGGACAGAATTCAAGACCTCTACAGGTGAGAGAGGCTCCAGGAGAGAATTTTTCTCTACCTTTTTCAGCTTCCTGGCTGTGCTCCTTGCCTGACTTGCCCATGGCTCCTCCTGCTCTCTTCAAGCCCAGCAGCATAGTTCTCAGCTTCAGTTCTATCGCTGGTTTTATTATTATTATTATTATTATTATTATTATTATTATTATTATGTGTATGAGTGTATTGCCTGCATGTATGTAAGTGCACCCTTGTCATGCAGTGCCTGCAGAGGTCAGAAGAGGGTGCCAGATCCCCTAAGTCTCTATCTTGAAAAGCAGGGAGAACAGAGTCTTCTTGTGAAGACAAAATGAGACAGTGTGTGCCAAGGCAGGGACTGACCTGGCCCTGTGTGACAAGGCACTGACATGGCCCTGTGTGACAGGTACTGACATGGCCCTGTAGACCAATAAACATCTTTATCAATTTCTTCCTTGGCCTCCAATCCCCATCTATACTAGAAATGGGTTATGACTCCTTGGACCTGGTGAATCTTGGCATCCTGTCACAGAAGCCTGAAGCAAACTAAGATGACTCCTCATGTTCCTTCCTTCTTCCCAAGACCACCCATCCCTCAGGCTCCTTTGTCAGGCTTCCATCTCCCAATTGTTCTTCTGATGAGACTCAGGGTGACATTTTTCTTTTTTTCTTTTTATTGTTACTAAACTTTTCCCATACATCATACATCATTTCTCAATCCAATTAAGAGTCACTTCCCTTTCCATTCCCCCCACCCGACCTGAGTTCATGCACTGTGCCATACATATCTTGCATCTTTTTCTGAGTCTTTCCAGAGTTTTTGTTTTCAAAGCTTATTGTTTTGGGGAGAACTTCACTATTTGTCTTTTTTTCCCAGTTCTTTTGTTGTTGTTGTGCTCTCCCACTGGTAATATATTATAATATAAGAGTATTATATATATATACCTAAATAGAGATAATATATATATGTAATCCACCTGAATTGGGAGGATTTTCTTTTTCTTTTTTCTTTTTTTTTTTTTTTTTTTGCAAAAGATACCATGTTTTCCTTAAGAAACTGTTTGAAGTTCCCTCCTTGGCAAACAACCACCAATCTTGCACTTTGGCCCAGCACTGGGGTCTTTTGCTTCTCCCTCCCAATGGTCACCTAAATGAGGTCCAGTAAGCACCACACCCGGTCTTGACTCCCCTGCACTGGCCTCCATGAAACAGCCTGAGGTAGTTCCGACAATGGCAGTCTATACTCTGAAGAGCTGAAATCTCAAGTAGCTCTCATCCACAGCTTGGAATATCTCAGTAGTCCCCATCCTGGCATGAAGGTTTGAGGATTCTTTGGAGAGACATGAGTCTTTTTTTTTAAAACTCCATACTTTATTTTCATATTAATGGAACTAACCAAGACACCAATTACAATTTGCACAGTTCTCATTCCTCAGAGAGAAACAAGCTTCTCCATCCAATGAGATCAGATGTCGTAGTGGTTGAGCAAGGCTGTGGTGTTTGGGAACCTGGGACCACATGGCCGGAGGCTGGTGTGGAAATCCAGGTCAAGGACTCATGTAGCCAAGGCTTCCACTGGAATGCCTGAAGTCTCTGCAGCCTGGTGGACACGGGAGTTCGACAGTACCCAGGAAATAGTTGAGGCTGACGGTGCACCGGACATAGAACAGCATCATGATGGAGAGGACCTGGAAAATGACTCCTCCTATGGTGGCGTAGCCAGAGATCCTAGTAAGCTCTCTGCATGTGGAGAAACAAGGGTTGCGACAAGCTCTTTGGCCTCTCGTTACAAAATCCCAGTGCACATATCTCATTTTCTTCATAATGTGGAGACATGCATCCCAATTCCTGTTCACACCCTTCTCTTGGAGACGATCAGAAATGACTTTAGCTTTCCATTCAATGTTCCATGAGTGACCAACTTCATGTTGAAGTGCTTCCCATTCCTGGAGAAGAGTACCTGACTTCCTTGTCCCTCCATGATGTAGAAGAAGCACCTCCATTTTCTCTCCTGGGCTGTGTCTTATTCCACAGTGGTCTGGGAACCAGAGCTGATGCTCTCCTGATGGATCAGCAGAGTCCTCAGTGCAGAGGAGAGAACTATGTGAACTCCGGGACCTCCTGGAAGTTTCTGAGACATGAGCTTCAGTCCATATTGGAGGGTAAAAAGCGTGTGTCTCATGCTTTGAAGGGTGCAAACAAGTGGCAGCCACAGAGTAGATGACATGCTACGTAAGAATTGATGAACAAACAAACAAACAGTGCTCTCTCTTTGTTTTATTTTTTCCTTTTTGGTCTTTTTACTAGATCTCAGGTTTTATATCTGAAGTACAATTTCTCAACCTATTGATTATTATTTCTGTTATACTTTCTTTTGGATGTAAGCCAACAGCCCAGATTAACCAAGGTTTGTGTTTTCAAAGGGCGTTGAGGATTCCTGGTCCTCAAGGGTCCACTCGGGTTGGGTTTTGGGGGGTGGGTGGTGGAGCCCCTGGCTTCTTTCAGCTTTTCATTTACCAGTTCCATCTACTCGAGGACAAAATCAGGTCTTGCTAGACCAGGCTTCCCTTTTTGAAGCATGAGCAGACTTTCCTCTTTATAGACTAGACACTGGTTGAAGTCCCATTAGTGGATCGCCAAGACCTCCCTACACAGGAAGACTGGTGACTCACATTTTCAGGACATTTCAAGAGATGCCTCCATGCATAGTCCCCTGGGACTTAGTTGACCTCTGAGGGCAAGGAACAAAGTTATCCCTTAGGTCTTTTGGTCAGATAGGTATGGGCATTAAGTATGGTCCTTAAGCACCCAGAAAGGCTAAGTGACACCAGCCTGACACATTGCACCCATACTAAAATTATATCTTCTGAAAACAAACTGTATATTATTTTCATATCATATTTGTTGATTTGCATTTTTCCATTTTAATTTTATATTACTCTAAAATATGCATACATACCCACCATCATATACCAAAAATCCAAAGTCTGAAAATAAATAGTAGGTTAGTTCTAGAACCTGTCTAGGGATTCACAATATAAGAGCACAGTTGTTTTCAGATCTCAAGGAATATAACAATTAGGTAATTGGGACTAGCATCCACAGATGAGGGATACCATTCATCTTTTGTTTTTCTGGGACTGTGTTACTTCACTTAACATAATATCTTCTAGTTCCGTCCATTTACCTGCAATTTTTCTAAGAACATAGTTCGGTTTCCCAGTTAACCCGCTCCCACTCTCCTTTCTCTTCAAATCCTCCAGTTTCTGAAATATTTGAAGCAAGAGAAGTTCTGTCTATATACCTCCTCACAAGACCAAACCAAAGCCTAAATGAAACCAACCAGCTCGAAGAGGTAGATTAGCTGACTGGAAATTTGCTATTTGCTGTGCTGTTCCTTTTGCTCCCCTTTCTGCTGACACAACTTGGGCTATTCATAGTTTGGGAAGCTGATAAGCACAAATTTCAAGGGAGTGTTGTGAGAAATGGATAGTTTATATTGTTACACTGTACAGACTCGTTATGTTCCAGGCATTTCTGCCTCCAGAACTCTATGCTTTTGTGTCCTCATATTCAGATGCTGAGTGCTTCTAGGTGTTCAGATGGAATTGGAGCTTTAACATATAATCCCTGGAATCTTTAATCTTGTCCCTTGGATAACAGAGTCTTTATTGGACAAATGAAGATGAAGACTGATTCCTTCAAAAATTTATTCAAGCCCTCACAGCTCAATAAATGCAAAGCTTCACTACGGTGAGTGAAGATAAATCAGATGGAGACTCACAAGCCCAAGCCCAAGGCCCCCTTGGTCCAATACAGGGCCATCAGAAGAACACTCCCAGCTCTACTTGGGTAAAGATGATTTAAAGGGCTTTCTAAAATCATTTCCTAATAGTTGTGATTTGATTTTCATATACATATGCAAACACATAAAGAGAAATATGAAAGGTAGAAATACTTCAGGAACTCTTTGAATACCATTGCTACACATATCTCATCCCTCTGTCAGGAGAGCCACAAAAAAAAAAAAAAATTACTAGCCAGTGTCTTCTCCCTAAGCACAGAGGTACGAGAAGTATTTAGCCAGTATTAAAATAAAAATAAGGGAAGCTGAGGGTCTGTCTGTTGAGACCAGACAGAGCAAGATGACCAAGAAATGCACAAAGAGAAATCTACAAATCAGGAGCAGCATTGATGGCACCAACGCTTCCCTAGTGTAAGCAGCGTCGTCTTAGAGAAGAAGTCAAAAAGAGCTTGTCTACTGATCGTCTCACACTCATAAGTATCCTTGTGCACATGTAAACACCCATGAATACATGTGTACACACACACACACACACACACAGAGAGAGAGAGAGAGAGAGATATAAGTGAAGTGTTGGTGTTGTATAGCTATTTCCTCCAAGAAGAAGCTTCCTCTAACTAGAGGGAAGCCTCTTAGGACTCAGGAAGTAAGCAGAACTTACAAAGTTAAGGAAGCAAAAAGAAAAAAAAAAAGAAAGAAAAAAAAATTTCACAGGTCTCTGGGAAACCATGAGCACTTACAAGATTCGCAACCTTCCCAAGGTTATGTTAACCCCTATAACCACTAGGGAGTAGAGCCTCTCTCTTGCCAAGCTTCCTGAACGTTCTTCAGAGAGCTCTGGGAATGTGGTGTTTCTGAGCTGTCACCACACTGGGATGGGCTTCTCAGTAACACCTCTCTCTCCTCTCTCTCTCTCTCTCTCTCTCTCTCTCTCTCTCTCTCTCTCATTATGCTCCTATAGGTACCCCTCACCCATATACCTGTACATAACTCTGATAAGCTCACTGGGGCACTAAACTGAATGGGTGGAATCATTTATTTGGTCTGTCATCAGTGTCCTATGAGGGGTAAATAGATGTTTGTTTGTAGCTCCTTGGGAAAAGTTAAACAACAAAGGATTTTCATATCAACTGTCCATCAGATTTTGAGACACGCATTCAAACTATATCCAAATGCACTGCTGCATGCTAAGAGCACCTTCTGTCCCTGGCTGTAGCAACACTGAGTCAGACTGACCACCATAGCAGAACAGCTCCAGCTGCCCAGCCTGTCTGTGATATCCCGTGGACTTTACAAAGGAGGCAGACCTTCCCTCATACTGTGAAGTAAGGTTAGCCATGCTGGCCAGAGGGGGCTACACTCACAGTTACATATTTAGTTCTTTAGAGCTGCTCTGACAAAATGCCATAAATTGAGTGGCTTAAATAACAGACACTTACTGTCTCCCAGTTTGGGAGTTCAAAAGTGCCAAGTCATGGAGTGAACAGCCCCTGCCTTCCTCTAAAGTTACCAAGGAATGATCTGCTCCTGCTCTGGGATTCCCTCCCAGGTAGTGGTGGTTACTTGGTTAGTATCAATTGAAGTTTTATCTGCCTTTGATTGGTCTGTCTCTGACATTCATCCTGTGAGCATGTCTCTGTGTCTAATCGTCCCTTGTTTATAAAAATGCCCATCCTGTTGGCTTAGGGCCTATTATATTAACTAAGTAAATCTGCAATGATCCAGTTTCCAAATAAAGTCACATCTTAGAATTGCTTGATTATCCAGGGTCTTTTGTGCCTCCATGTGAATTTTAAGACTTTTTGTTCTATTTCTGTGAAGAAGAGTGTTCGGTTTTTATTGGGTTTACATTTGAATCTGTAGACTGCTTTTGGTAGGATGGCCATTTTCACCACATGCTTCTGTCAATAACCCTTCACCTACGCTCTTGTAAGCAAACCTAATTGAACTCTTTGATTCACAAAAAATAAATAAAGATGTAACATGCCAATAAAAAAAAACAGAATACAACATTTTGGGGTACTGGAGATTAGAAATTCAGCAGACCAATTAGAATTGAATAAAATCAACTTACAACAAAAACTCCCTTGGAATACTGGCCACAGCCCACTACTCAGTGTCCATATGAAGCAGAACTTGCACCAAAGGACCTTTAGGGACTTCCTCAGCAGGATTTCTGACATTCTATCTGATCATGAAATTTTATCACAGGTTCTATTTGCAACTTCAACTCCACATTCATACAATTATAAAAAGCAGCTTTTAAGAAACTGCCACCTGGGATCTAGAGCAACTAGTGAGCATTCCTAGCAGTAGAGCTTATGCATCTTACAGGAGATTCTAACATGCGACCATGTGGAGGATAACATACCAAATATATCCCCTGAGAACACATTGAAATGACCTTGGGGAAGACCAAGCTGCCATCCTGTGTAGGATACACATGTAAACTTTTCTTTTTTCTTTTTTTTCTATTACTTTTTAATTTTTTTTTCATTTTTTAACAATAATTAATAATTTATGAGTACAAGCATCCTTCAAGTAAAACCAATTTGCAAGCAGTTGTGCCCAAACCCACACAGCCCAAGGGTCCCACCATCCAGCTGGGGGGCTTGTATGTTCAATCAAGTTGATCAAATAAGTGTCCAGTCTATATTGCTGTAGTTTCACCATTCACCCCAATCACAGCCCTTACATTCTACCACACCCCCTCTTCTGCAGATTGTTCCCTAGGCTTAGAAAAGGGGCATGGGTGGACAAGAAGCAAAACAGTCTACTTTCTCTGGAGCTGTCGTTTTGGACTCTGGTTAATTCTGGCTGTTTCCTTTCATGGGCTGACAGTTTGTCCAGGAATAACCTTTCAGTCCTACTAATGAAACACAGGCAATTAGATGTATAGGTATTTAAACAGTACTAATTATTATGGTAGGTTACTTTGGTATAGACACAGATATTTGGATGGGATATAATCTACGAATTACATTTTTTTTTNAGGATGGTACGTACATCATTTTACTGCCTATGTCAAGGGATTGGAGTTCTCAGTGATCTTCAGTGTGTGGGTGCTGTTTCGGGCCTACATAGTCCTGAACTTCTTCGGACTGTGCTAATTCTTGAAGTCAGGCTGCTGAAAACCGAGGTGTTTGTGGGAAAATTTTAAGCCCACAGAACGCTTCCTAATACGTGAAATTGCTCCAGACTCCAGTTTTGGATAGAGAAGGAAGTTGGTTGGTTCCTTGGATTAACCATGAAACTCTAGGAACCTATGCGCCTTGGTCTCAAGGATTGACCCTGTCTATTCTGCTTCCTACTCTGCTTGTCAGGACTGATTTTGTAGATGCTCAGCCTCCATCCCATCTCCCAGGCATACTCCCCTTTTCCCTGCCTACTTCAAGAGGGCTGCCTCCTTTGGGTCACATTGGAAAAATATTTGGCTCCCAATTCTGTCCAAAGGAAACAAACCTAGGACCATTTAAATATCTCCCAACCTGGGTAATATGGCTAAAAAAATAAAAATAAAAAATCCACACCACAGCACTCTTCTTTCCAACTGAACCAAAGCATAGGCCTTGTTCTTCCTTCCACCCACAACCCTGGATAATACAAAAACAACAATAGAAAAAAACACCATACATAAATAAACAAATATATAACTAACACAAGACATTTTAATTTATTCTTTTTTATTTATTATTTTCATTTAGTATTCTTCAATAAAAAAGAAAATAACAACCTAACAATAAAGAAACAGGAAAAATAAAGAAATAAGTAAATAAAAATTAAATAGAAAATGAATGAAAGAATAAATGAATAAATAATAATTTTTAATTTAATTTTATTTATTTTTGTATGTGGATGAGTGTGCTGTCTGCATGTAGGTTTGTGCACCCGTGTCGTGCAATGCCGCGGAGGTCAGAAGAGGGTGTCGGATTCCCCTGGAACTGGAGTTCTCCTGGAGTTGGAGTTTCAGACGGTTCTCAGCCGCCATGTGGGTGCTGGGGATCGAACCCGGGTCCTCTGTAAGAGCGGTCAGCGCTCTCAACCGCTAGGCCATCTCTCCAGCCCAAGCTTTGTCTTTTCTTTCTCAGCCATTAAGTTGGTGACGTTTTGACCTGTGGGAACATACAAATCTTTTCCCATAGTTAGTTTTAAGATTTGAATCACAAAGTTTTTGACAAAAAGGTTTCATATATATCTGTATCCTCCCTTTTTTTATTTGCACTAGAATCTGTACAATCTCAGTTGTCACAAATGCTCATGGTAGAGGGAGCTAGAGAGATGGTTCAGTGGTTAAGACACTGGCTGCTCTTGCAGTATGCCTGGGTTTGGTTCCCAACACCCGCATGGCAGCTAACAATCATCCATAACCCCAGTTCCAAGGGATCCAACACCATTTTCTGACCTCCACAAGCATCGCACAACATGAGTACACTTACGTACATGCAGGCAATATTCTCATACATATAAAATAATATTTATATGTAAATAAATGTTCATGATAGATAAGAAGGTAGCTATAATTTTAAGGGCAACCATCTGAATTTTGCTCAAAATTCCTACTTTCATGATAATGTGGAACAAGAGTCACTTCTTCAAGATTCTGTCTGGCAGAGTTCCATCCTCTTCCTCTTTACCTTTGCTTGCTCTTGGCATGGGACCTGCCATATGCTCTTGATGTATCCCTATTCCCCATAGGCTTCCTAAGGCAGATCTGTGCTGCACTCGTCACTCTAACACTAAAAGCTGGCACATGGTTAGTGAATGTCATTGCATGACTAAATAAGTGAGCATATGAATCAGTATAGAGATCCAAGATAGAAAATTCAGACCAAGAGGATGCTAACAATGGTTTATTGCTATAGTAACTAGGAAGAATAACAGTTTTGTCATTTGCTTTATTTAATTTTATTACTTTGATTACAAGAGTCCTTATTTAACAGCAAATTTGAGAATACAGTGAATTCTGTTCACTTCTTGTAACACTGTGCTTTCTAGCAAAATATACTTTAAAAACAAATGAGTCATACTCTGCCCAAGGCTGAAGATATTGTTTCCAGAGAACCAGTACTTTTAGCTTTGGGAATTAAAATGAGGCCTTAGAGATTTATGACAAATCATGGAGGTTGCAGGATTTACTCTAAGCAGAATGCTTTGTCAGGAAATACTGTTAGATAAATTACTCCAATCAAACTATTGTATGAATGCATAAACACTCTGACACAGAGGCAGTATGGTAAAGATGATCACTTCCTGGAAACCCGGACATGACAGGAGGCCTGGCAGAGTTCTCTTCCTGACTCACAGCTTCTTTTTCTTTTAAAACATGGGTACCAATAACAGGACCCATTTACTATCATTTTGCAGTAAACTAAAATACAGCGATACTTATCATATAAAATTGTGTCCTGACTAACTGTGTCTATGACTATTCACAGACCTCCTGTTATAGCCCATGTCTGGTACTTTGGAGAAAGGTTAAAATGGGCCCTAACCCATCCAGAAACTTCTTTCTAAAATGAAAGAAAAAGAATGCTAAATAGTGATTGTATCAGATAGAATAGTATTTCTGGCCCAATAAAGTGTAATAGTAAGTTAAAATGGACAGAATGGTTGAAAATGATGGAAAAGTGATACCCAAAGAAATGACAAAAAATAAGGTTTTGATAAGTAGGAACACGGAGGAAGACACTGTAAATAGAGAAGAAACAAGGCATGAGTAATGTCTTAAGGATGGTAAATGGCGTAATCAGATAAGACCATTTGACCAGTTGTCTGAAGCATGGGAACATTGGCGGGGTGATACAATGATAAAACTTTAAATCAAATTCCTTGAGTCCTTGAGAAGTTTCGAATGAATTTGAAGAGCAGAGAATATTTTTGAGAGTGAATTGTTATGATTGTACCAATATTATAGGAGGATTAATCTTTCAAGAAAGGTTAAACTAGGCAAAGAAAAGACAGAAAGCAGGGAATCTATATGAAAGATGTATTCAGTTGTGATTCAGACAAGAATACATGAAAGCAGAGATGGGCTAGAGGCAAAGAGAATTGACAGGCGCCTCCTTTCCAAGCTGATATCCCAGCACAAGCATTTCTCTCCCCATTGCAAAGACCACCCCCCCAGAACCACGCTCACTTATAGTCAAGAATATTCTTGTATGAACAAAGAGAACTGAAGAGAAAGCACACCTGACCACAACACAGAGAAAGCCAACTGCCTGCAACATGACTATAGTGATGACTCTACTGCTAAAGATCCGTAATCATTGCAAGAAACTAGCAACTTGGAAAAAGATCGAGAATAACTGGTTCCACTGGAATGAGAACCATTGGCAATATTAAAAGTGTGCTTAGAGGGCTGGAGAGATGGCCTAGCAGTTAAGAGTGCCGACTGCTCTTGCAGAGGACCCAGGTTTGATCCCCAGCACCCACATAGCAGCTGAGAACCGTCTTTAACTCCAGTTCCAGGGGAATCCGACACTTTCTTCTGACCTCCGCGGCATTGCACAACACAGGTGCACAAACCTACATGCAGACAGTACACTCATACACATAAAAAATAATAAATAAAAATTATAAAAATTTAAAAAAGAAAAAGAATGCTTATTTTAAAAAAAAAGACAAAAAAGGCAAAAAATAAAAAAGTGTGCTTAGAATAATATTCTGAAAGAAAATCCACAAAACATGACAGAAGGACATGTAATCACAACAGATAAAAAGAAAATTTTTCAGAAATTCAATATAAAGTCAACATCTGACAGTATAATGCTCAATGGTATGGAGCTTGCCTTGCATTTTCAAGGGCCCTGATCCAGTATTTGGTATCAGTAAATAAATAAACCAATAGAAATATTAAAATAAAGTCATGAAAATCTCCTAGAAAAATAAAGAAATTGAGCAAAAGTTAAACACTATAGAAGATTAATTCAGGAGGTTGTAATCACTAAGGGTTTAATAAAAGGAAGATACTATAAGCTGTGGGATACAGAATTATCACAGATACTATATTTGAAAGAGTTAGGGAGAGTCTGTAGTGGAAGGCTCTGCAAGGGGAGTTGTAGGAGCAGAGCAGTCTCCATCCAGTCAACCTGAGAAGCTTTATACTCAGATAAGGCAATAGGATTACAAAGACAAGGCCCTTGGCCAGGTCTCTCTGCAGCTGAGCCTATTAGGGGTCTCTCAGCTCCACTTCCACTAGTCTACTGCTTTGCGTTTGTGTGGTTTGGGGCTTGAGGCTGCTATGGTTGACAGGGCTAATAGGAGAAAGACATGGACATGTAGCAGAAGTAAACAAGGATAGGCTGTAACCCAGGGTCCTTCTGACTCTAGCTGTTACCACACATAACCACAGCAACCTTCAGTCAGCAGTGGCCACTGCTTCACACTGACCTTCCTGGTCTTATAGTCACTCCTCTTTTGGCCAGACATAATCTAGAATCTACAAGTAAAATTTCTATTTAACTGTGTACACACAGCACAAATCACCACGGTGATCCAAACTCTGATAAAATCTTGAAAGAGACAAAAAAATAGACCAAAGAAAATTAGAACTAAAATAAAGAGAATAAAACTCTTCATATTCAAATGACACATTTCAAGCTGGAAGGGAAGGACCCAGCAATAGAAATCATTTTAATGAAATGGTGAAAAAAAGCATATTTCTTTTCTTCGAAAAGAAAAATAGGAAGATTTTATGTTTAAAAAAACTGAAAAAGTCATTGCTCAAACATAAAACAAACTGAACTCAGATCAGAATTAAAGGAAATTCATTTGATCTACATGTCGAAAACATGGTCTGTTAAATAATAAATAAGCTGGGAAATTTTAACCCCAGTGCATTACTGGGTCTTCATTGAACAAATTAAGTAAAAGTATTAGTGCATGTTTACTTCTGTTTTGTATATTATATATAAAAATCACAAAATCAAATGATGACAAATAATAATTACCAAACATCAGGAAGGGGAAATGAGAAAAATATACGAGCTATTCTTAACTTTCCTTGCAAGGAAAAAACAGACAGTTCTTACATATATAATAAAAATATGTAATATATAGAAAAATATACAGAGACATAAAATATAGAGCCAGACACAGATAAACAACTCCGCAGAAACTTATCAGAATTAGTGTTGTAAGTATATCACTTAGCATCAAGGACAAAAATCAAGGAAAAGAAGAAAAATAGAAATAATAAATGATTACTACTTCCCAGTTACTGAAGGCAGAACTGAAGTGGAGGATGGTGTTGTTTCATTTTAGTCTGAGCACTCTGGTGCTGTTACATTTTCTGCACACCCATACATTACTTTAAAAAATAATAAAGGAAATGATTTTTATTAGTGCACCATGTCTATCTATGTAAGAAAACTGTTTGGTTGTTTTTAGGAAATACATTCCAAAATTTAGTCATAAAGAAAATCATATCTTCAACTTACTTTTAAATGCTTCAGAAAATGTACAGTGTGTGATGAGAGAGCATGAATCCCATAAACCAGCATTTGGGGATTCAGAGTGAAGTAATTTATCCAAGAGTTCTTTGAACTATTCTTGTATCCTTCTACAAGCCTGATACAATTTGAAAGTAAATAAAAATATTTCTTAAATTATTTTAAATATATTAACAAAAGAGATATTTTAAATTATTTTTAAGAATAGAGTTTATGGAACCAGAGAGATGGCTCAGCAGTTAAGAACACTGGGTGCTCTTGAAGACCTGAGTTCAAATCCTAGCACCCACATGGCAGCTAACAGCCATTTGTAACTCCAGCTCTAGGGGATCCGATGCCCTCTTCTGACCTCCGTGGGCTTTGCATGACATGGGTTCTCTTACATAAAGGCAGGCAATACCCTCATACACATTAAAAAGCAATTAAAAAAAAATTAGTTTAGAGCCAGGCGTGGTGGCACATGTCTTTAATCCTAGCACTTGGGAGCAGAGGCAGGTGGATCTCTGTGAATTCAAGGCCAGCCTGATCTACAGAGTGAGTTCCAGGCCAGCTGGGACAACAGGAAACCCTGTCTCAAAAAGACTAAATAAATAATAATAATAATAATAATAATAATAATAATAATGTTTAGAAAAATATTCACCATCACACTGTCTTCAGCCTTCAAACATGAAAATAATAGAAGCAAAATAGACAATAATTGTGAATTTAAAGAAGAGCAATGAGGAGGAGGAGGCCAGAGAGGCAAAGGGATCTGAGAAACAGAGCTGCAGTGCTTGTGCTCCCCTGAGGATGGAAGAGGAAGCCGGGAGCCAAGGAGGGAAGAGTGACATGATGATGGCACGGTTTTGCCCAAGCTGAAAGAATCCTTGGTAGGAGAGAGCAGGAACAATGGACAACATTACAAAGGGACTTGGGAGCCTGGCATCTGGGATCGCTGGTTTTGAGGAGAGAACACTGTGGTCATCATTCAAGTAAGGAATGAGAGTGGGTAGCACAGGGCCTCCTCGTTACAAAAGAATGAAGGTGGGGAAGGGCAGGCGGAACGGGGATGTGCTGAACGATTAAAGACAAGGGGGCTCCATTACCTCTTATCTTGTTGCTGTCACAGAATTAGCGTAAATTAACTTCAAGGAGAAAGGATTTAGGTTGGCTCACTGTTTGAGTACAGGGAAGGCATGGTGGTGCGAGCCTACCACAGCTGGACAGCAGATGCACCCGAATGCTTGCTCCCACCTGAGCAGAGCAGGAAGCAGAGACAGAACAGGCAACGGAGCTGGGCTACACTGGTCAAAGCCCTTCTCCCAGACAGACATCCTCCGTTAGGCCCCACCTCAGAAAGCCTTCTCCCAGACAGACAGACATCCTCCAGTTAGGCCCCACCTCAGAAAGCCTTCTCTCAGACAGACAGACAGACATCCTCCAGTTAGGCCCCACCTCAGAAAGCCTTCTCCCAGACAGACAGACATCCTCCAGTTAGGCCCCACCTCAGAAAGCCTCCAAAACCTCAGAAAACAGCACTACTAGCTGGTGACTAAGTGTTGAAACACATGAGCTTGTGAGAGACATTTTACATTGAAAGTATAACTGGGCCCCTCATGGAATTTTCCAGAGTGGAGCCCTTGAGTGGTTTTGGTATAGAACTGGGATTTCAATCTCAATTTCTAGAATTTCCTCAAGTCTATTCTACTTTACCTGGTCATAGTGGTACATGCCTTTAATCCCAACACTTGGAAGGCAGAAGTGGGTGGATCTTGGTGAGTTAGTTCCAGGCCGTCCAGGGCTATATGATGAGACCCTGTCTCCAAAAGAAAAGTTACCACATGAAATCTCTTCTAACTATCTCAGCTCTGGGTCTAGCGGTGGTTGAGTGCAGGGATTTTAGATCCTCTCTGGTTATCTTCCTTCCACTGAGGCCAGATCTGCAAAACAGTATCACGGTCTGGAAACTGAGCTGGAGACACAAATATGTAAGAAAACTGAATGCCAAGAAGATGTCAAGAACGAATGCAATTCTCAGAGAAAAGACTTGAAGCATTTCTCAATTTGTATCTCCAAATGGAAGACAATAAAATTATTTAATATGGATAAACACTCTCACCAAAACTATTTCTTTTGACCTTTTAATTTGAGGTCTAACTCATGTTTGTTTTCTTTTTAAAAGCTCTCAGAGCCTTTTTGTGAATGTTTAGATTTATTTTTAATCTTTTTCATTATAAGAAACTATAAACCGAAGCATATTCGGTGAAACATAAAGAAAAGAATATTGTTGACATTATATTAAAGCCTATATATTGGTTTACTTTTTAAAAATTATGCACAAATAACTGGAGTTTTCTTATTAGTTTTGTAATAAGATAGATGAGCCTACATGAAAAATTTCTTTGAGTGTTTTAGGCATAAAAACAAGGAAAAGCAATAAAAATTCAGAATGTAACTTCCTGATGTTGAAAAATCCTTCATCAATTTTATCACTGAAATCCTAGCTAAGCCATATTTTTAAGTAACACCAAACTGACTTAAGCTAAATCAGTGTCGCTCTTAAGAAAGCTGTGTGATTTAAATCCTGCCCTAGAGAGGCTCTTTACTCAATTTAGGAAGAAAAGAAAGAGAGAGAGATTACAAAGGATGTAACTGTTAATCACCAGGAGAAACATTCTTATTGCACATTTTAAGTCTTACTTTCACATCCTCAAGCAAAACTCTCCATCCCCACCCCACATCCTCCTCTTTCTCCTCTCTCTCTCTCTCTCTCTCTCTCTCTCTCTCTCTCTCTCTCTCTCTCGTCTCCCTTTCCTCCCTTCCATTCCCCTCACTTCCCTTGTTTCCTGTCTCTGCCCTCCCCTCCCCTTCCCACCTCTTCTCTCTGGCTTTTCCTCTCAACATCTGGCCCAGCAGGAAAAATAGACCAAAAAAGGTTTTGTTACAAATGCTAAATGCTACTGGGATCTCCTCCTTTTCCATCTTAGTTGCAGCCCTGAGGAAATGAAAGCAGACCACAGCTATAGTGTTTCTACCCTAGAAATACTTCATTTTTATTCAAATGGTTTTAGCTCCATAAAATATAGGAAGCTATATTTTCAGACTTCAAAAATATGGCAAATGTGTCTTTTCTCTGCATCATTTAATATTTGACAACTTGCTCCTAAATGATTTTGCGATCTAAATATACTCTTTATTGTGGAGTTTCTTTCCAGTTGGGTGGGGATTTTTTAAATCTTCTGTCACTATATAATCTTAAACCCCTTCTTTGAAACACAGAATTATGGCTTTTCTGTTGCTGACAAGATACGAAATAATAATTCTTTGAGACACATTATGCTCAAGAACCATATATTTGTTCCAATGCCCAGGAGTAAATGCTTTTGAGAAATAGCATGCTTGGTAACAGCACATTCCTGAAGTGATTGGAGAGTCAGCATTGGAGGGCCAGTGTACAGCGGCTGCCCATGTCTCTTAATCAGGTTCAATCTGGCAGTCTGAACCCCCATCCCTTCATGATTCCTGCCCCTACTCAAACCTCCCCCATCATCTTTGAAATCTCTCTAGCAGCTTCATCTTGTTAACCTCATGTGGCTTTCTATATTTTCTAGGCATTTAGATCATCCCGGAACTGTTTAATTCATCCCACGGAGTCCAGGGCCAAGTTTAGTATCTGGATTCCAGTGAGCACATGGAAAATTCTTGTTGTAAAGAAAGGAAATAAGGAGTTAAAATTTAAACTTTTTTTTTTCTAATTCTATATCTGGTTGGTCTATCTGTCATACAAGTAAGAGCATCAGATCATGGGAGTTCTCAACTTTCTCCAGTACCGACCAGACTGAATGCAGTAGTGTGGGCTTACTTCCATCCGTGTCCCTTGATTATAAGTTTTATAGTCAACACAAGTTACTGCAGAGAACTGAAGGCCTACCAGTCTTTTAGTGGTAGGACTGACTGCATCCACTCATCCTTAGGAGATCAGAGAGTTCTGAGTGTGGACCAAGGGATGGTTAAAGATGCCATCACAAACATTACATTCAACACACTAGGTTTGATATACAAAATCAGAGAGTCTGATCACATCAAAGATAATGTTTTTCCCTAAAATTCTTTTTTTTTATTAATTTTATTTATTTCCGTACATGTATGAATGTACTGTCTGCATGCAAGTCTGTGCACCCGTGTCGTGCAATGCTGCGGAGGTCAGAAGAGGGTGTTGGATTCCCCTGGAACTGGAGTTCTCCTGGAATTGGAGTTTCAGATGGTTCTCGGCCACCATGTGGGTGCTGGGGATTGAACCCGGGTCCTCTGCAAGAGCAGTCAGCACTCTTAACTGCTAGGCCATCTCTCCAGCCCCTCCCTAAAATTCTTGATGTGATGTTTTCTTACAATGCTTACTTTAGCAGCTCTATATTTAACATCAGATTTGCTACTTGCTATCTTTTCTTTATTTGTTTTGATGCTGCATCCCAGGCTGGCTTTAAGAAGAATGACCTTGAAATTTTGATCATCCTAACTCCGCCTCCCCAGTGCTTGGATAACAGGGTACACTACTGTGCACAGTTTTATGGGGTGCTGAGTGTAGAACCTAGGGCTTCATGCAAGCACTCGACCAAGTGAGCTGCATCCCCAGCCTGGGGAACTCACTATCTTTATTTGCCTTTAAGTGGCACATTTCCTCTGAGGCCTCTTTACTCAAGTTCTCTTGAATTAGCAACAGACGCCTTCTCAGATGGTTTTGAAGCTGAAAGACTTTTAGCCTTATCTGTCTATTTTTGTAATTTTCTTCCTTGATCTTTTAAAGACTCATCAGGTTAAATCTAGTCTTCGATTAGCAAATACTGAGTACCACATAGACCAGAATCTATCATGCATCCACAACACTCCCGTGCCATTCCTACACAGCTCACCATTACCTCTACTCATTTTCTGCCTCCTTCCAACTTTACTTACCTCCAGTCCTCAGTGCAGGCCCACCTCCTCCATGATTCTGCTTCACCACCTACCCCCAAACTGCACTGGGCTCTCTTCCTATGTCTTTCCTGGACTTGGTGTATCTGGTTCTCCTGGAATTAAACTGAACCTAATGAAACCTTTTTCCTAGGTCAGAACTTAATGTAGTAGCCAGCAGGTATAGACGCATACTTACATCAACTATGAAGATGAAAAAACAAGCAATTAATAATATTTTACAAAAGCCCTGCTCACTCAACTACCCAAAGAATTCAGAAAAAGTGTTTAGATGGCAGTTTTGCAGCTAGTCTCTAGACACAAGCCCCCGTGTTCTGCCATCGTTCCATAGGTAATCTTTATCAAGACCTCAGATGAAGTCATGAGGAAATAGGATGACTATATTGTGCTATCTTGCAATTAAAATTAATTTTAAAATATCTTGAGCAAAATGGACAAGATGGAATTCAGGGGAACACATGTACTCTACTCCAAGCTCCTCATTATGAGATGAGTAGAACATGGTTCCTCGGGACAGTAATAGTATGGCAAGTTATATCTGCTAAAACAGAATGGTTGAGAGAGGATTACACTGCTGTGGAGAGAGGGAGGCAATAGGGAAGATGACCTGAGCCAGTTCCCACGCCAGCTGCCAGCCAGCCGTGAAGCAAGGACTATCCTGCTTCAGTACCTCAACCTGGATCATTACTGTGGTCACGATTCTGAAAATGACTCTGGAGAGAATTGTGGTCATTAAGGACAGAGCCACAAAGATATATAGAGACATTTCCGCCTAGGAATTTTTTTAAATTAATTGTGTAAGTAAGTACAAGAAGGGTGGCTTACATTGACAATGGATCTTAAATTTTATTTTTATTTTGAGTTTTGAAATATTTAAAATAACTGAGCACACAAGCACAGCTTGAGTCAAGGAGAGTCTGAAGCTGAACTGTACTGGGTAGAGCCATTAGGCAAGCAAGGAAGAGGTGCAATTCCAATTCAAAGGAAGCCTTGGGTTCCCCCTTTATTAGACTGTCTAGGTATTCAGCATTCCCAGAAGGACCTTGACCTGGCGGCAATGTCGCATTCTCTAAGGTAAGGATAGAGGCTGGAATAGTGAAATATCAGTTCAGCAATATGTGGCGCATGCTTGACGGAGTGTAGGCTGTTTAATCTGAAAGAGAAAAGACTCAGGGGAACTGTAAGAAAGCTTTCTCACCATGATTGAAAGCCTGTCATAGACACAAATGGAGTTGACTTACTCTTGTGACTCCAACAGACTTACAAAGATCAGTGAACAAGGTCATAAGAGGAAGCAGAGCGTAGCACAGGGTAGAAAACATTCTAACGTGAAAGCTCTCAAGCTATGGTATACGGATCACAGAGGAAGGAAATGCCATGCCCCTGGAGGGCTCAGCTGGCTGTCAGCCGCCACCTACTGGAGGTCAGTGGAGTCCTAAATCTAAGGAGAAAATAAACTTTTAGAGTTCTCCATAACCCTAAAGTTTCTTTATTCTACCAAAAATGTAGACCTGAATGAGCAGTGTAAGATAAACGACTCTTCCTCAAGCCCCTTTTACAGATGAGAAAATGAAAATGAATGGAATGAATGGAAAGACACAGGGTATGGTGGTCCTGGAAGCTGAACCAAACCCCAGACCTTCCCAGGTGTTTCTTCCATTGCTTCTACTCTAAACTCGGTGTTCTTGAAACTGGGCCTGATCCATAATCCATCTTATCTTTTTTAAATGGTTGAGTCACTTTGGAAGACAACCCTGCATGGGTAAAATTCTCTTAGACACATGCATGGTTGAGGAAATAAAGTCTCCCCCAAAATAAGAGACTTGTGTGCCAACTATCCTTGGGCTGTCCTTGCTCACATTGTTCAACCAGCTGTGCACCATTCTATGAGCTAGTCTTTTAATTACAAAACTAAAAGAGTTGAAGTTTCTTTCCAAAGCGCTCATTGTTCCAATGTGAAAGAAAAGAACAGAGTACCCACTACAACACAGTGAATGCTTGAAAAAGATAAGGTTTACACAGTGCTGTGCAGTATTAAAAAAGGGGAACTTTTAAACCTATGCAGGAAAACTAAAGAAGGTATCACAGGATGTGTGACACTTGATTTCCAACTGAAAGTATGTAGAAAGTAGGACAGAAAGAACAAACATACGATGTCATAGAGTCAGGAAAGTTTAGACAGGGCCTGAGGTGGGGGTGGAAGGTGGTGGGAAGGAGGGGGCTCCGTGGGGCTGAAACATCCAGGGCATCAAGGAAGCGATGGAGAATGGAGCCACGGCTGAAACTCATGCTTAGCAATTGGGAACTGACAACATAAGCAAATGCTTGGTTCCACTTGTGCTCTTAGAGGGTCAGCGTGGAAGCTGTATTAAAGATGAGTATTATCTGCATACATTAGAAGAGTTGCTGTAGCACTGGATTCCGAGTACACACCATCATTCTTTTCCTTGTCATATTGAGTTTCTTTTCTCAGCTTACGAACAATGCGACACTCATATCTCTTGGAAACACTTATAAAAGACAGAAAAAAAGTTTTTTAAAAAATTAGAAATTTCTGATACTTTTTCTTCCTTGTTTCAGGCGACAGCTATGTTTATGTCCCAGATAACGTCATCGTACTTCATACATTCAACACTGTTCTAGGCCATGGGAGACTTGAGCAAATGTCTAACAAATTAACTTTGAAAACAATGCATCATTTTTGAAAACCACAGACAAGAAACAACAGCAGGAACATTATATTTTAACTTTAAAACAATTGGGAAAAAATTATGATCATTGAGTTATTTTAAAATTTTTAATTGGAAAATAATATCACACATATGCTTGTGGAAGGCAATGTTTATATATGTATGCACACATAGGATTATTAAATAAAACTCATTAGCATATTGATCATTTCACATAATCATCTTTCTGTGGCATGGAAATTTTAAATCTACTTCCCTAGAAATTTTTAAATAAACATTGCATTATTGAAACTATAGTCACCAAGCTGTGAAACAGGTCTCAAAACTTACTTTTTCTGTTTAATGGAAATTCTGTCCCCTTAACCAAATTTCCTCCCACTCTCACCCACCTCCCTGTCCCTGTCTCTCACCATTCTGCTGAAGTTCTATGGATTTGACTTCTTTACATTCTACCTACATATAAGACTATGAAATAGTTTATCCTTCAGTGTTTAGCTTAGTACCCTTACCACAGTACCCTAAATTTGCAGTAATCACTGTCTCTAATACATTTTTCACCAGTTGATCTCCCTAATTAGATGTAGTGGTGTTTTGGTTTTGCCATTCAAACTCTTGACTTTCTTTGGTAAAACACGCTGAGCTTTGACACAGTTTAACACATTGCCTACTCCAGAGGAAGGTCTTAACTGGCCTGCACTCTTCAGCATAGTACACTCCTTTGGTCAAAGTAGGCTATTTTGGTATGGCTAAGACACACTCCTCCCACCCTCTGACACACACCATCAAGGATATAAGACACCATGACCTCTTTGCTGGCATTTGTACAGAAGAAACACGTGGCCCTTTTCATGGATTTGAAGGTGATGAAGGGAAATTACAATGTCTGGAATTCAAGCAGCCATCCTCTGCTCATGGATCATGAATTTTGCAGAGAATGAGCCCAACATAAGAGTTGTCAGAGCGAATCAGTAGAGGGAAACCACTGCTGATGGTATGTCTTGAGCCAGGTTCACCACTGGGACTTCCATTTGCATTAGCTATTCACTCTGTTTTTCTCAAACTACTTTAAATAAGACTTTACCACTTGTAACCCAAATCTCCTAACTGGTAGATGTGACTCCAGAGGGAGAAATTGATAGGAAGAAGTTACTATGTTAGCCTATATACATATCCTTCATCCTTTTTAGTTTTTTTTTTTTAATTAGTTTTTTATTGATGCTTTGTGCATTTCATACATTTTTTTCCAATTCAGTTCAGGCTTATTTCCCTTTCCCTCCCCCCCAACCCCCACCCTATCCAAGATCATGCATTCTGCCATAACTGTCCTGCATCTTTCTCTCAGTTTTTTTTTTCATTTTTAGCTATAAGTGATAATCCATGAGTACAAGCATCCTTCATGCAAAACCTATCTGCAGGCTGTTGTGCCCAAACACCTACAGCCCCACCATCCAGTGGGGGGTGACAGGTTGTTTGTTCAATCAAGTTGATCAAATGAGTGTCCAGACTACATTGCTGTAGTTTCACCATTCACCCCAATCGCAGCCCTTACATTCTACCACGCCCCCTCTTCCGCAGGTTGTTCCCTAGGCTTAGAAAAGGGGCACAGGTGGATGAGAGGTAAAACAGTCCACTCTCTCTGGAGCTGTTGACTTGGACTCTGGTCAATTCTGGCTGTTTCCTTTCATGGGCTGACAGTTTGTCCAGGAATAACCTTTCGATCCTACTAATGAAGAACAAGCAATTAGATATATAGGTATTTAAGCAGCACTAATAGTTATGGTAGGTTACTTTAGCATAGACACATGTTTGGATATGTTAATCCATGAATTACAATTTTCCCCCCTGTTAAATATGACAGGGTCTTACTGTGGCTTATAACATCTCCTAACCTGTAGAGGATGTAAGCTTGTGGCATCAGCCATGGGTTATTTCTCCAAGGGGAGAGCCAATAGCCAATTAGATTTGGGATATACAGGCACATGGCTGCCTCTGCTGCACAGTATTTCCAGGCAGGTGAGGTGTAGCTGGTGCTGACGGTGGAGTCTTGCTTGACTCAGGGAGACCCATATTTGCTTTATTGGTTTAGTGGCCTTTGGTAACACTCTCTGGCATTCCAGAGGCCATCTGTACACTTGCATGTGTGGTCTCAATACATCCCTCCCATGTTAACGTCAGGTCTTCGGCAGCAGGGTCTTATTGCCTCTCCTCCTGTAGGTATCCCAACTTAGAGGCAAGGAGCCCTTACCTTTTGTGGGGCCTTGGATCCCCTGGCCAACATCCACCTGGTAGAACAATCCATTGCTGATGTCAGAGCTCCTGTATTAATATATTTTGCCTGAGTGCATAGCCCTAGGACTTTAGTATTATATTTGGTTCTGAACAGAGAGTAATCCCTTCCACAGTTCCCATGTCTAGTAGTCAATTAAAGAAAGCAGTTTTACCGGTTTTATAAGAGATTACCTCTACAATAGTTGTCTCCAATTTACAGTTGGGGAGCGACCTCATCATTGTCATATTTCTCCTTGTTCTATGGGTGGGAAGGCAAGGAAGTCTCTCATATCAGAACCTTTGTGGCACCTAGAAGGTAAGTTTCATTAGGACTCATTATAACTAGTTGTTACATGTAGGATCCACAGAGGGGTTCGATGTTTATGGCAATCTGAGGCTTTTCTTCCTTTGAATGTTCAGACGGGTCAGCCTTTCCGTTGCCACTTTTTGGTACATCCTACTCAATGCAAACCTGTATCTTTTCTTTCTCAGCCGTTAAGTTGGTGACGTTTTGTCCTGTTGGAACAAACAAATCTTTTCCCATAGTTAGTTTTAAGATTTGAATTGCAAGGGTTTGATGAAAAGGTTTCATGTCTTTCTGTACCCCCCCCCTTTTTTTTAGCGTATGAGTCTCCAGAAGACAGTTGTATTATACATGACTATAGGGTGGAGTCAAGGCACAGATTTCATCAAATTCACCCATGTTGTTTTGGGTGACTATATATGATTAACTTGGGAAGCAAACTTAATTTTTACGTTAAATCATCTTAAAGAGAATGCTACAAGGTGATACTGTACAACAGAGAAATTATAGAGAACATTTGTATGTGTCAATCCCAAAGTTCTTGCTCTACAGATTTTATGTAAAGCAAATGTGGGCAACAGCGAATTATATCTCCATTTAATTCAGATGCATTACCATTTTTATCAGATTCTGTAAACCAATGTTGTTTAATATACACATGTTTACTTTTACTTTTACTAAGTCCTAAAACACCATGTGTCCTGTAGACAGTGTCTAGGCGAAACTGGGTACTTGCTGAGCTCACGTCAATTAAATATGCCTTAATCGAATATACACCCGTGTCCCTCTCCCACCCATCCCCCCTTTCCAATTCACCATTTCAGTCCATTTTCTGATGCAGTCTTTCTGTTGTTCTTTTACTATGCCTCCCTCTCCATGAGAAATATTTATATCTGGGTTGTTGGTACTAGCATCCACATATGAGGGACACCATTTGTCGTTTGTTTTTCTGGGACTGTGTTACTTCACTTAACATAATGTCTTCCAGCTCCATCCATTTACCTGCAAATTTCATGATGTTGTCCCTCTTTACTGCTGCATAGTATTCCATTGTATACATGTACCACATTTTCTCTATCCACTCGTCAGTTGAAGGGCACCTGGGCTGGTTCCAGCTTTTTGCTATTGTGAACAGAGCTGCAATAAACATAGCTGTGCATGTATCTTTGCAGTAAGTTGTGTCTTGTGGGTATATACCCAGGAGTGGTATGACTGGGTCAAATGGAAGGCTCATTTTGAGTCTTCTAAGGGTTCTCCACACTGCTTTCCATAGTGGCTGTACAAGTTTACATTCCCACCAGCAATGGATGAGTGTTCCCCTTTCCCCACAACCTCTCCAGCACTTGGTATCATTCATGTTCCTGATCCTAGCCAGTCTTATTGGAGTAAGGTGATATCTCAGAGTGGTTTTAATTTGCATTTCCTTAATTATCAGAGATGTTGAACACTTCTTAAGATGTTTCTCGGCCATCTCTAACTCCTCCTCTGTGAAGTCTCTATTCAGATCTTTGCTCCATCTTTTGAGTGATTCATTTGTTTTCTTTCTTCTTTGTTTTTTGAGTAGCTTGTATACTCTGGAAATTAATGCTTTGTCAGATGTATCTGCAGGGAAGGTTTCCTCCCACTATGTAGGTTTTCTCTTCACTTCCTTTATTGTTTCCTTTTTAGTTTTGAAAGCTGCACTGAGACTTCGCTCTCCAGTCTGTGCTTCTGCTATACCATGAGTTACTCTGGCATTGACTCCATCATAAAAGAGCAGACATGGTGCCCTTGTCTTCATGTCTTACAATAATGTAGGCTTGTGGTAAGTAAAGGCAGTTTCTTCTTTATCTTTGGATTTCCCACAGCCCCTGGTTCAAGGGCCATCATGAAGCAAGGGCTTAAGAAATGTTAGACAGGGTGATTTGAATTCAGTCTATCAATTCCAGAGTGATATCCTTCAAGGCTGCACAACTGTGAACTTTAAGTTGTCTAACTATGCTATTCTTAAAAATCAACAAAAAAATAAACATAAATTCAGTGAAAACATTTCCTCCTGAATCATTCATGGGTTTGGTAGAACTGGTGATCCCAGAGGGACAGAAGTACCCACATACTTTGGAGGGCAAAGTTAATATTTGTTTATGTGGTATTTTTAGGAGCAAGGCAGTATTGACGAAATCTCTTTCATCTTATTTTTATAGAAGTAGAAAATAATGTTTTATCAGGAGTGAAATATAAATCTGACCATGGTGAAATTCAAGTACTGTAACCTAGTTCTCTCATAAATAATAATTCATGTGATCTGATACCAAAGATCAGGGCAAAGAACAACTATTGAATAGATTAACATATTTTACTTCTTTTTGTTTGGTGACCATTTTAGCCATTACTAGACAAAATCTTGCCAGCTAATTGTTCTGATAGCCCATTGTCGTCATTCACCACTTTTGAGCTTTATTTGCACTGAATTGGACTAAAGTAAAGGAAAGAAATTAACTTCTGAGAATGTTTACTATGTGTCAGTGCATTTTAAAATTGTTTTACATGTGCTATTCCACTAATTCTTATGACAAGTGCCCATTCGTTCATCACTCAAATGCTACTAAGGTGATGGGCATTGTATGGTGGTAAATGAAATAGAACTACAGAGTTTACAGTGGGGAAGATAATAGGGAAGAATAATTACAGAAGAGCGGTGGGAGGGGGGATGGGAACTCAGTTTCTAAAAATATTAAGATGAGACTTCTCAGGCTGGAGAGATGGCTCAATAGTTAAGACAGAGTACCAGGGTTCAGTTCCCAGCAGCCATGTGATATCTAACAACCATCTGTATCTCAGGTTCCAGGGATCCAATTCCCTCTCCTGGACTCTACCGGCACCAGGCACACACATGCTACATATACCTACTTGCAAACAAACACTCATATACATCAATTTAAAAAAAAATCTTTAAATGAGGCTTCTCTAAAGAGCGGTATTTTAAGCAATTCTGGGTGATCAAATAAAATTATCTGTGGAAAGAGCAAAGATGATCCCAGGAAAAAGAAGATCATAGACAAAAGCCCTGACACAACCATGAGGTGAGGATGTAGAAGTGACCAGACAACTTAGGATGGTCCTCACTTCCACTTACAGACAAGGGCAGTGAAGAGCACAGCAACTGAATACATTCAGGTCCCAACACTAGGGTGCTGTAGATCTGGGATTTAAATTCAGAGCCTGTGCTATCTATGTCCAGGGACAGCTCTACAAAGCTTAAAAGAACAAGGTGCTTATTGTCCTGAGCAAGGTTGGGGTGCAGATCTGACTGAGATGCTGTGAGCCAGGCCTCAGAGGACTTACTCTTTCTAGTGAGTTGTATGACTGTGGTAGTCATTTCCCCAACACTTGCAATCAAAGCAGCACCTGAATAAGGGAATTATGGAAATGCAATAAATAATGTAGTGAGCAAGAGCTGCCTAACTTTTTCTCCATGCTAAGAGAAAGGGGGTGCCAAATCTTAATAGAAAACCCAAAATATTTGAACATCAATAACAGTCTGTTATGTCTACATGGCACAACAACCTGAATAGGCAGAACAGAAAAAAAATCACTCCATTCACATTTTTTTGCTACAAATGAAAAATCTGAAGCACAGCTTGAGGAAGACGAGACTTTTGCCCAAGGTTATAAGCTAATAAGGAGCAGAGGCAGAACCAGATTGTATTCCAGGGTCCTAGCTCTGAAATACGTACCCTTTCCTCCCCACCTATAAGATAGCTATTCTGACACAGGAAAAAAAAGGAATCTCATATTGAATGAGGAGAGAGGGAAAGAGAGAGGAGAAAGGTCAGGGGAGGGGAGACAGTCCAGGGGAAGAAGGAAAGGAGAGGATAAAATAACTCACGTCAGAAGAATAGGAACCTGTTTGTAAGCACAGCTGATGCTAATGAACTGGGGAATAATTAACCACCATCCTGAAGCCCAGATTCTATAGTTCTTAACAGCTTGGCATAACTCCCAAGTTCTCTGTTGGAGTAAACCAAATAAATGGAAGCTCATTTATTTGGTCTTTTAACTTCTTATGTCTTTTTTTTTAAAGATGTGTTTGTTTCTATTTTATGTTTATGACTGTTTACTGCATGTGCACAGGTGCAGCACATGCCTGCCTGGCATCTGTGTAAGGCAGAAAGAAGCACTGGGTCCTGTGGAACTGGAATTACAGATGGTTATAAGGTTCCATGTGATCGTTGGGAATCAAAATGGGATTCTTCTTCAGTCCTACTTCTTGGGTTTTTATATGGTAATTTAATGATAAAGGAAATAATTATCCATTTGGATATTGGTGATGTATCTAGAACTGGGTCTACAACCTTATCAGATCCCAATACTGTTCCAATATACAAACTATAAATTACATGGAGGAGACAACTGAGGCCTTAGATCGAGTGCTCTTTCCTGGATACACCACAGAAACGGCTGAACTGGAAGCATTCCCCTTTGAAATGTTCCACTGTCATTTCGGCCCATATAAGCCTGTTTACAGTGTTAGTGCTCTTAGTAAGCCTGCCTTTCCAAATACCACCTCATCCTCTTCCAAGTGTCAATTTAGTTTAACCCCTCTTATGTAAATTGGTCCAAATTCTGAATGGTAGGATTCAAATCACTGGCATTTTCTTATACAATTTTTAAGGGTGAATTGGGTATCTAAAAAGCAACAAGTGAATCAAACATCATTAGCCAAAAACTCAGTCTCTTCATGGGAAATACCATTTTCTTTAATGAAGAGAATGAATTTCTGCATTAGTTACTTTTCTGTTCCCTTCATAAAACACCATGATGAAAGACAACTTATACAAGATCTATTTCAGCTTATGGTTCCAGAAGGATGAGAGTCCATCATGGCAGGGAGACACAGCAGCCAGTGGCAGGAAACTGAGAGATCACAGCTGTAAAATGAAGCAAAGAAGGTGAATAAGTGCTATGGAGCTATGAACTCTCGAAGCCTACCCCAGCGCGACACTTCCTCCTGCAAGGCTGCACCTCCTAAGTTTCTTTGGCCTCTCCAAACAGCCCCACCAACTTGCCACTAAATGTTAAAATACTTGAACCTACAGAGGATATTTCTCATTCAAACTAATTCAACTTCTTTTTCTCAAGTTTTATTTATTGTTTTTATTTTATGTGTATGAATGCTATGCCTGCAATGTGTTTACATGTAGACGCATGTCATAGAATGCCCTCGGAGGTCAGAAGATGGCCTCATATACCCTGGAACTGCCCCTACAGACGATGTTAGCTGCATGTACGTGCTAGAATTCAAACCTGGGTCTTCTGCAAGAGCAACCAGTGCTCTTAACCACTGAGCCATCTCTCTCCAGCCCCCAAACTAACTCAACTTCTAATGGGACTTTTAGTCTAGGATTCAGGGAGATTCACTCCTGCCTCAGAGAGAAATTAATGGTTTGGTTTGGTTTGATCCGGTTCTGTTTTGTTTTCATTTGGTTCATTTCATTTGGTTGGCTGATTGGTTGGTTTCTTCTAGACAAGAATCTCACACTGTAGTTTGGGCTGGTCTGAAATTTACTCTGTAGACCACAATGGCCTCAAACTCATGCAATCCTCCTACATAACCCTCCTGAGTTTGGGGGTTACAAGTGTGACCCAATATGCCTACCCATCACTGACAAAAAGACCAGCTCCTGAACTGTAACACCTACAGTCCCAGCACATTTGAGCCTGAGGCAGCCCAAACTACATAGGGAGATTCTGTCTTAAAAGTAAACAAGCAAACAACAAAATATCCCAAATTGGCATTATTCCTGTAACAAAGACACTTTCCTTTTTCTTAACAAACACTCTTAAAGGAAATTTATGTAATTTAAACAAATTAAAGGGAAAGTGTACCAGAGTACTAGACTGCAGAGAAAAAGGCTCAGTCCGGGGTCTACCTGGACCACTGCAGCATGTCTCCATTAGGTTTCTTGCCCTACAAGTCTCTATTTCTTGTCCACTTTTAAATGTCAGCCAGAGTAATATGTTCAAAGACATAATCATATTAATCCCCTTGCTTGAAATTCCACAGTGGCTTTCAATTTCTCCTTTGATAATGGCCAAAATTCTTCCCATTGAATTTTTAAGACTCAGTGTGACTCAATACTCTCTAGGTTTTCACTTGAAAGTTCTTTCCATACTCTAAATCTCTCCTCATGACACTTACTAGAGATGTAATTAAATACATAACTATGCAACTGTTTGTCCCGAGTTTGTCAGGTCTATTGAAGCCGGGGATTCTGCCCATATAGCACAAAGCCTCATCCTGTCCCCATTATTATGTGATCTCGAATGTCTCAAGGTAGAAGGAGACAGGCTGCCAGGTTGAGAATCTTAATCATTTAACTATTATAAACCTTCAAAGATTCGAGGACCTAGAAGTAACCTGCATAAAGTTTTTCACAATTTGCCCCAGAAAATGATTGGGATGATGTAGCTCTACCTCTTTCATTACTTCGCTGAAGACCTCCAGTGTATTTTGGCTGTTTCCAGGATGAAAGCCCCTGAGGGAAATAAAAGTCCGTTGAAAGTTCCTCTTTTTCAGGGACAGTCCAAGAACCTCTGAACTCTGAGCTTTCTGCGGGAGGACGTGTAAGTTGGAAATGAATTGTGCAGGATCTGAGCTACTCTGGGCTGAAGAAGATGCAGGATTTCTGACATTCAAGCTGCAGAAACTATTGAGCATCCGATCAGCCTTAAGCCATATCTCAGGAAGATTTAGCAGCAAGGAAGTTAAATCCAAGCAGTGCCTAGAATTTATTTCTAGAGATTGTCTCAATACATAACTAGCTAGCAGATTTGCATAAGCATGTATTTATAGGCTGTCAATATAAATATAATATATGTGTCCATGGGGATTCGTTCACCCATTCATCTTGAGGAGCTCCTTGGGTGCTGAGGAACAAGGCAAGTGCTTACCTATTCACAGGAGTCCAGTGGGGGTGGATAACAGAATTCAGTCCAAAATACTGCTTTATTTTCAAGGCCATCTGTGCGCAGGCATACCCCAGAGGCAATAAAAACCTGCATTCGTCCTCATTATTGTCCTGGAAGAGATCCCTGGCTTTAATAAGGTAGTCCTGGTTTTGTAAATGAGGAGAAAAGTCCCCCAGAATGTGGATTAACTCGCTTTTGAAAAATAAATTAATTTTGTCCCTGAGTAAACTTTGCTGCAGTCCTTTATTTTTCACTTGAAACTAATGTTCTGGTGCACTGAGTTCTGCATCTGCTAATGCCCCAGTTTATGGTCTAAATTGCATTTCTATCTCTATGTGTGCATGTGTATAAACATATTTATGTGGGCTCACCTACACATGCAAGTGGATGTATGTGACGGGCAGGGATCAATGTCAGGCATCCTCGTCACAACTCTCCACAATTTTTAAGACAGGTTCTCTGTCTGAGCCTGTAGCTCCCCTATTTGGCAGGACAGGCTGGCTGGGATCTTCCCGTTCCCACGTCTCTAGCACTGGGTTTACAGGAGCACACCACAGAACCTCCTGTTTTATGTGGATGTGCTGGATAGCCATTGTCAACTTGAAATATCTGGGAAGATGGACCTCATTTGGGGAATTTCCTCTATCAGCTTGGCCTGTGTGATGGTTAATCCTCGGTGTCAACTTGGCTGGACTAAGGAACAAATAAGAGAAAAAGGGTCTTCTGATTGGACCACCTCAACCCGGAAGGCCCACCCCAAATGTGGGCGTTACCTTCTGCCAGCAGGCAGTATTTAAGGCCACAGCAGCGGGAGCTGGTCCCTTTTTCTCCTGCAGCTTGCTTCTCTCATCTGGTGAGTTTGTCTTGCTGCTGTGATCAACCTTTCAGATCCCAGCGTGTACTGAGACCAGCAGATCTCCTGGAATCCATTCAGGCCTTCAGCACCAGACTGGAACTACTGAGACATCCTGCCTTGTGGACTGAGCAGTTCCCTGGATTCCTGGCCTCTTCAGTTCAGTGCTACTGTTGAGCTCCATCACGTGAGCAAATCAATAAACTATATATAGTTATATATTCGTCCTGTTGCTTCTGTTTCTTTAGAGAACCCTAACTAATACAGATTTTGGTACCAGGAGTGGTTCTAGAGAAACAGAATTGAAAGGATGAATTTCTTTAGTGGGCTTGGTAGTCTCTGGAGCCAGCTCTCCAACCCAATGAAGCCTAGAGTTACTGAAGGCTCTCCTGGTGGCATAAAGAGGAATGATAATCCTTGGTGCAGACTATTTGATGTAATTATGAATAATAATCCTTCTTGCTCACCTAACTCACCCTTTAGAGTATCAAGTAATTTAGCACTCTATATATAAAACGTTCCAAGAAATTGCAGAAAAATAGGAAAACTAGATTGCCTTGTTGCTCCTAGTGTGTTGGATAAATGGATAGAAAAAAGGAGCTTCGTGATAAAAATGACCAGCTTTCGGATTCGAAACAACAGTTTAAAGGTTTCCAATGTGTGCTCTGAAGATATTCTCTCCAGCAGCCAAGAGCATAAAGCTGCAGAAAATCAAGGGGGCCCTTATTATACTTTGGCTGATTTCAATCGCAAATAATTAATTCCCAGCCACAAGAGTCGTCAGTAGTTAACAGTGAGAGACACTGGTGGCAAAGGTGAGACCCTGAAACTTGGATGGACAGTGGGAGAACCTGATTGAGAGGATTTGAACCCTCGGATTCTGCAGGGATTTTCTTTATCTAGGAATTAACTCTCCCCACCTCAGAGGAGTAATCCACACCTGCAGATCCCTCCTCCACACCCTTGCCTGAGGAAACTATCCCCCCCCCCCCTCCCCATGGAAGTAATGTCCTCGGGCCCTAGCAGGTTGTTGTCCTCGGTTAGACCTATAACCAGATTGAGGCTAAGCAAGCCCCTCAAGTTGAGATAGAATGTGTGGTCCACGAGGAGTGTCGATATATACTAAAGAAATTAATGAGTTTGCCAATCATTCTGAAGAGCTAATCGAAATGTGTGGGAATATGGATTTTAAGGGGTGATAATGGAAAAATAAAATTGGATCATGCTGAGTTTATCTATAATGAGCCACTGGTAGATATCTTAGGTTTAACATGGGAAGCTCAAGCAGTAAAATGGTGTAAAAGTTATTTGAATGCTGGTCGTATTGTATTAAAAAAACATGCCTACTAAACAGATTAGAATGCCTAATTCCTTGGCTCGTATTCGATGAAGGGATTGTGAGGGATCAAGCAGATGGGCATGCTTGAGTAGATTCGAAGTGTAAAACCACATTCTCCACATATGAGGAGCAGAGGACATGCCTCTCACTGAATTTATAAGATGGAAGTACTGAGAGAGACACCAGAACATTTGAAGAGCTTTGTTTTTACTCTATTTCTTATGCCAGATCTTACAGTAGAGAAGTTGTTGCTCACTTGCATAAATTAAATGTACACTAATGTGGTTTAACAGGACCTCAGGTAGGTGTCAGGTGGCACACTGAATCACAGAAGGCCAGATGAGCTAGTTACCGTAATTATCATAATGGTGGCAAAGGCAAAACAAGCCTATAATGGCATGACCCAAAATGATCTTTGGAACTGGCTAATTAATCATGGCATTCCAGGACACCAAATACAAAGAAGCCTACTAAGTTTTTATTTGATCTGTATAAGCAGAAATCTAGAACAAATATAAAGTCAAACATTGATTTTAGGATATCAAATCCCGCCCAGTTATCCAGTTTCCAGATTGAGACAGTTCACAGACCCAGAACCCATTGAATGAAGGGGTGGGCCGGTTCCAATGAGGAAGGACCTTGTCACATTACCAAAGAGTTATGCTGTTTTGCTTCCTCCTGTCCTTCCCAGAGGGACCTGAAGCCTTTACTAGGGTTAACTGTACACTGGGGCAAAAGAAATAATCAGACTTTCCGAGGCCTATTGGATACTGGTTCTGAGTTGTACACTGATCCCAGGAGAACCCTAAAAAGTCGGCCTCCATTAAGATAGGGCCTATGGAGTCAGGTGATAATGTTTTGGCTGAACAGTCCGACTCAAAGTGGGCCCAGTGGTCCCAAACTCATCCTGTGGTATTTCCCCAGTCCACACAATGTATAATTGGGACAGATATATTAGGAAATTGGCAGAATCCCCACATTTGGTTCCTGACCTGTGGAGTGAGGGCTTTATGGTTGGAAAGGCCAAATGGAAACCATTGGTGTTGCCTCTACCAGGGAAAATAGTGAACCAAAAACAGTATCATATCCCTGGAGAGGATTGACAGAAAATTAGTCCACCATCAAGGATTTGAAAGATGCAGGGGTGGTGATTCCTACCACATCTCCATTTAACTCTCCAATTTGGCCTGTGCAAAAGACAGATGGAACATGGAAAATGACAGTTGACTATCGAAAAACTCAACCAAGTAGTGACACCAATTGCAGCCACTGTACCAGATCTTACTTGAGCAGATTAATACTCCTGGTACCTGGTATGCACTATTGATCTGGCCAATGCTTTCTTCTCAAAATACCTGTTCATAAGGACCACCAGAAGCAATTTGCTTTCACAGCAAACCAACAGTATACTCTTACTGTCTTACCTCAAGTATGTTAACTCTCCAGCCTTTATAACTTAGTTAGAAGGGATCTTGATCGCCTGACTCTTCCACAAAATATCACACTGGTCCACTATACGATGATGTTATGCTGATTGGACCAGTGAACAGGAGGTAGCAGCTAGATCTAGACTTGTTGGTAAAGCATATGCACATGATGAGGATGGGAAATAAATCCAACTAAATTCAAGGGCCATCTACCTCGGTGAATTTCTAGGATTCGTGGTGTGGAGCATGAGAGACATTCCTTCTAAGGTAAGAATAAGTTGTTGCACCTGGCCCCTCCCTTCCACCAAGAAAAAAGCACAACGTTTGGGCCTTTTTGGATTCTGGAGCAGCACATTCCTCATCTGGTGGTGTTACTACGACCCATATACGGTGACTCGAGAAGGCAGCAAAATTTAGTGGGGCTTGGAACAGAGAAAAGCTCTTCAACAGGTCCAGGCTGCATATGCAGGCTGCTCTGCCCCTAGGGTCCATATGATCCAGCAGACCCAATGGTGCTTGAGGTATCAGTGGCAGATAGAGATGCTGTCTGGAGTCTGTGGCAGGCTCCCATAGGGGAATCACAGCGGAGGCCATTGGGATTTTGGACAAGGCTCTACCTTCATCTGCAAACAACTATTCTCCTTTGAAAGACAGCTCTTAGCCCTGCTATTGGGCCTTAGTGGAAACTGAACGTTTGACAATGGGCCACCAAGTCACCATGCAACCTGAGTTGCCCATCATGAGCTGGTGTTATCTGACCCACCAGACCATAAAGTAGATGTGCACAGCAACAGTCCATTGTCAAATGAAGTGGTACATACGTGACAATGCTGGGCAGGCCCTGAGGCACAAGCAAGCTACATGAAAAATTGCCCAAATGCCTATGTGTTCCACTCCTGTTACAATGCCTCCTGTTCTTAAGTATTGCTCCTATGGCTTCATGGGGTTTGCCTATGATCGTTGACTGAGGAAGAGAAGACTAGGGCCTGGTTTACTGATGGTTCTGCACGCTATGCAGGCACCACCCAGAGGTGGACATGCAGCATATACAGCCAATTTCTGAAACAACCCCTAAAGGACACTGGTGAAGGAAAGTCTTCACAGTGGGCAGAAACTTCGGGCAGCACATGGTTGTGCATTTTTGCCTGGAAGGAGAAATGGCCAGAGGTTCGATTATATACTGATTTATGGGCTGTAGCCAATGGTTTGGCTGGATGGTCAGGGACTTGGAAGGAGCATGACTGGGAAAATAGTGAAAAGACATTTGGGAAGAAGTATTGGATAGGCTCTCTGAATGGTCAAAGGAATTACGATACTTGTGTCTCATGTAAATTCATCAAAAGGTGATCTCAGCAGGGATGAGTTTAATAATCAAGTAGATGGATGACTCGTTTCTGGATAGTCAGCCTCTTTCTCCAGCGTATCCCTGTTGTGCTCAATGGGCCCTGCAATGTCAGGTGAAGATGGAGTTATGCATGGCCGACAGACTGGACTTGCACTCACACAGGTTCAAATTGCTCACAGCTGTCTGCCGAGTGCCAGATTTGCCAACAGCAGAGACAACCATTGAGCCCCCAATACTTGGTATTCCCCGGGGTGACCAGCCAGCAACTGGATAGCAGGTTGGCTACATTGGACCACTTCCATCTGGAGGGGACAGCATTTTGTCCTACAGGAATAGATACTTATTCTGGTTATGGATTTGCCTTTCCTGCATGTAATGCTTCTGCCAAAACTACCACCAAGGACTTACAGAATGCCTTACCACCATCATGTTATTCCTCAACAACATCGCTTCTATGACCAAGGAACTCACTTCACACGCCAAAAGAAGTGCGACTGTGGCCATGGTCATGGTATTCCATGGTCTTACCATGTTGCCCACTTCCAGAAGCAGCTGGCTTGCAAGAAGATGGAATGGCCTCTTGAAAGACACAGTTACAGTGCCAATTAGGTAGCAATACCCTGGGCAGGCTGGGGCAAGGTTCTCCAACAAGCAGTATGCTTTGAATCAGCGTCCACTATATGGTACTGTTTCTCCTATAAGCCAGAATTCATGGGTCCAAAACCAAGGGTGGAAGTGGAATGATTCACCACTATCACCCCTAGTAACCCAATAGGAAAATTTTTGCTTCTGTACCCACGACCTGAGTTCTCTGGTCTAATGTTTTGGCTCCAATGGGGGGAGTGCTTTTGCCAGGAGTACAGCAAAACGTTCCATTGATTGGAAGTAAGAATTCCCCTGGCCACTTTGGCTTCCCAATGCCCTTAAGTCAACAGGCTAAGGAAGGATATAACAGTAGTAGGAGATGATTGATCCAGACTACCAAGGGGAAATTGAACTTTTTCTCCACAATGGGGGCAAGGAAGATTATGTCTGGAAGGCAGGAGATGGTTGATCGGGTGCCTTCTGGTGCTACCATGTCCTATGATTAAGGTCAATGGGAAACTCCAACAACCCAAACCAGACAGGACAATAAATGCGCCAGACCCTTCAGGGATGAAGTATGGGTCACTCCTCCAGGAAAGAGCCAAGACCTGCAGAGGTGCTTGCTGATGGTGGAGGAAATACAGAATGGGTATAGAAGAAGGTAGTCATTAAATATCAGCTGAGGCCACGGGACCAGTTGCAGAAACATGGAATTATAATAGATATTAACTTTTGTCTATTTGGTTAAGAATGTGCTTGTTCATAATATATATATTATATATAATATATAATATATATATATGGATACTTGTGTGTTCCCTTTTGAATGTGCAACTGATTAAGTGTTAAGTGTTGTCATATTTAGGTTATTAGATTCTGAAGGACTAAGTTCTTCTCAAGGACATTAGCCACTACTCTAAGATATAATGTTTGCTATTGCACATGAGATACTTATAACATGTTAGGTGAAATTATGACCACCCTCCATTGTTTGCAATTGACATCTAAAGCATAACATAAGGAGAGCTATATGGGTGTCAAGTTGACAAGAGGTGGACTTTTGATGGTTAATCCTCAGTGTCAACTTGACTGGGACTAAGAACAAATAAGAGAAAAAGGGTCTTCTGATTGGACCACCTCACCGATGGCCCACCCCAAATGTGGGCATTACCTTCTGCCAGCAGGCAGTATATAAGCATGGCAGGAAGCTGGTCCCTTTTCTCCTGCAGCTTTCTTCTCTCATCTGGTGAGTTTTCTTGCTGCTGTGATCACTTTCAGATCCCAGCGTGTACTGAGACCGCAAGATCTTCTGGAATCATTCAGGCCTTCAGCACTAGACTGGCTACTGAGACATCCAGCCTTGCGGACTGAGCAGTTCCCTGGATACCTGGCCTCTCCAGTTCAGTGCTACTATTGAGCTTCGTCACATGAGCAAATCAATAAATTGTATATAGTTATATATTCGTCCTGTTGCTTCTGTTTCTTTAGAGAACCCTGACTAATACAGCCTGTAAGCATGTCTATAAGACATTTAAATTACATGGGATGGCCCAGCCCACTGTGAGCAGTGCTGCCCCTAGACAGGTGGTCCTGGGTTGTATAAGAAAGCAGACTGAAGCACAATTTCTCAGGCCTTGCTGATTATTTATTTCTGGTTGTACTTTCCTTTTGGATGTTTAAGGCCACACAGTCAGCCCAGATTATCCAAGGTTTTTGTTTTCTAAAGGCCAGTTGAGGATCTGGTCCTCAGGGGTCACTCTGGTTTGTTTGTTTGTTTGTTTGTTTGTTTGAGGGGGGAGGGAGCCCCTGGCTCCTTCTGGATTTTCATTTACCAGTTCCATCTACATGAAGACAAAGTCAGGTCTTGCTAGACCAGGCTTCCCTTTCTGAAGCATGAGCAGACTTTCCTCTTTATAGACTGGACACTGGCTGAAGTCCCATTAGTGGATCTCCAAGACCTCCCTGCACAGGAAGACTGGTGTCTCACATTTGCAGGACATTTCAAGAGATGTCCCCATGCAGAGTCCCCTGGGACTTAGTTGACCTCTAAGGGTAAGGAACAAAGTTATCTCTTAGGTCCCTTGGCAAATTGGTTTGGGCATTAAGTATGGTCATTAAGCACCCCACAGACCACTGTGTGCTACCATCCTTGTGTCACAGAAGCTGGGTGCCATCGACATCTGAGTTCCTCCAGGCTGACTTCGCAGGGGACATACATGTGACAATTAAGTGGCCAACAGTCAGTGAGATAGAAAAGGATGGGGACCCAGAGGAAGGAGACCTCAGTCCATCCACATCAGTCTCAGTGTGGTTTTTCTCAACAGAGAAATGGGCTCAAGTCTGCATCCAAAGTGGGTTGTCAGTTCCATTGAGATGACTGGCATGCTAGCACTTGGCATATGAACAAGCTTGATGGTGAAGCTTCAGTTAGACTGAAGAGTTGAGCCTGACTGCTAGCAAATCCTGACCCTCTGACAGCAAGGGCTTTCTCACTCAACTCGGATCTCTAGTGTTCCCCTGAGCAAGCAACCAGCATGTGAGAGGCTACAGAGGAGCAGGCAGTAGAGAAAGGTCTGAAGAGATGAACGGGTGCTCGGTGACCCTTAGCCCCCCCCCCTTCTTTGTGGCTAAAAAGGCATTTGATGCTTTAAAAGGTCTGTGGAGTCTAGGGAGGTAACTTAATTAGTAAAGTATTTGCTATACAAGCACAAGGGCCTGAATTTGATCCCTAGAGCATAAAAAAGCCAAAGCCAGACATGGTGCTGCCTGCTTATAACCTCAGTGCTAAGAAGATGGCATGGTGGATCCCTGGCCAGACAGACTAACCTACTGACATGGATGAATTCTAGGCCAAAGACAGATTTTGTCTCAAAGAACACAAAAGTACCTGAGGAATGATACACAGAACTGACCTCTGGCATCTACACACATGCACACATAAACACACATAAACACACTAAAAGCTCTGTGTTTGGGTTAACAGGAGTGATAGAATCATAGCACCTCATTCCCAGTGCCCTCTAATGTCTTTGGTTTCCATAAACCCCAGGTTGGAGAGTAGAATTCAGAGAAGCAATCGGTGAGGAAAGCTCGTAGGGCCTGGTAAGCAGGAAAAAGCCCCTTAGTTGACCTAGAAGGACTGACATGGTCATGTGAACAGAGCAGAGGAAGCTAGCTGACTGAGGTGGAAGCGTGGAGAAGGGCTGTGTCAGACAATGGAGCTGCCTGGGCTTCAGCTCCTGTACAAATCCAGGGAGCAGAAGAGAGGGAGGAGGGCCCTAGGCAGAGAAGAACGAGCATAAGGGAGCAGGCTGCAGCCTCTCTAAGCTGACTGCAACCACTGGAGGCTCCTGCAGCTCTGACCATTTCTTCAGAGAGAAAACTGTTCTCACTGGATCTTCCAAACTTTACTCCATGGAGTGTATCTTTGTGTGCTGTGTGCTACTGTGATAGAATACCTGAGCCTGGGTAATTCAAAATGAACAGAAACTTATTTCTTAACCCAGCAAATTGGATAACCTGGTAAAGGCACCTGTCTACCCAAGTCTTACCTGGGTTCCCCAGAGCCCACATAGTAGGAGAGGATTCCTGCAATTTGTCCTCTGATATCCACAAAGGTGCTGGGGCATGCAGGCCTACACACACACACACACACACACACACACACACACACACACAAAATCATTTAAAATATAAAAATTCTAGGATTTTTTTTTAAAGAAATGTATTTCTTCACAGTTCTAGAAGCTCTAGAGCCCAGGATCAAGGTGCCTGCATCTGACAAGGGCCCACCTTGCTGTGTTACTACATGGCAGAATGCAGATAAGAAAGTAAGCAAAAAGAGGCTCAGTTTACCCTCTGAAAAGGGCATTAATCCCAATCATAAGGACAAAGTCATCAAAGCTCGACCACCTCTTAAATGCCCCACCTCCCAAAACACCAGAATAACCAGACAGTTTTAACAAACTTTCAATTTGTGGCAAGGTGCTAGGCCTCGTTCTTCCAGAGTGTGTACCTAGATGCCCCAAACTGCCTAGGTTTGTGTGACAGAGAGTCCCTAGGAGGGAGGTCCATGGTATGTGTACAAAGCCAGGCACTGAATCACTCCAGCAAGTGATGCTGGAGACCAGATGTTCCAGAATGAGCAAGTCCATCTGCCTTTCTCACGGAGGAGGCTGGCCCCAGCAGCCATTCTGCAAGAACAAACATGGCCAGAAAGCCACATGTCAAAAAGAAAACCAGTACAGAAATGTCTGTACTTTTCCATTCTTGAGAGACATTATGTGAACCAAAACTTCTTAAATCTCATAATTTTAAGAGTGAGGTAGCATATCAGAGTAGAATTAGGAGAAAATATTGGGTGAACCCTGGTTCAAACTAGGTCTAACACAACTAAACTCCCATATCTAACCATCTGGGAACAAAACTTGTCTTCAGAGAGGGGAAGGTGAGGTAGAGAAGGAGATGGAAAGGCAAACAGATGATGGATTGATGACAGATAGAAAATGATGGATTATAGATAGACGATGATGATAGATAGATGATTGATAATAGATGATAGATTGAAGGAAGATAGATAGTAGATAGATAGATAGATAGATAGATGATAGATAGATAGATGATAGATAGATAGATAGATAGATAGATAGATAGATAGATAGATAGGTGATGGTTGGTTTTAATGTCAATTTGCCACAAATTTGAGTAAGGAGCCTCAACTGAAGAACTCTGCTGTTGACTTAACTGATACTAGAAGACCCACCCCAAATCTGGTAGCAGCCCAGATAAAAGGGGGTGTGGCAGAAGAAAGATGATTTGTCTTGCTTTGGACATCCCTCTCACCTCTGGGTTGCTGCTGATGAGGATTTCTTTGCTGACATTCGAGCCAGTTTCCCCCAGGCTTGTATCACTGACTAAGGAATAGCAGCTCTTCAGGAACCCTTTGGATTTTCCATACCAGATTGGGACTGCTGGGCCCTACTGAGTCTATTCTGTGGACTGAGCAACTACCTGAGTCTCAGACTCTCCTGTGTAGTGTAAGACAGACACTGTGGGATTACTCCAGCTGCTGAAGCACCACCCAGCCTCAAGGACAGAGCAACTACCAGGTTCTCAGTCTCTCAGGTGTGGTCCCACTGACTTTACTATTCTGAAGTAATCTGATTAATAAGTTTATTTTATTTTATTTATTATTTTATGTGTATGAGTGTACTGACTACATGTAAGTAGGTGCACCCATGTCATACAATGCTGCAGAGGTCAGAAGAGGGTGTCGGATTCCCCTGGAACTGGAGTTAAAGACGGTTCTTAGCCACCATGTGGGTGCTGGGAATCGAACCCGGGTCCTCTGCAAGAGCAGTTAGTGCTCTTAACCACTGAGCAATCTTTCCAGCCCCAATAAGTTTTTTTAATTATATATATTATATAATATTATATATGTATATATATATATATATATATATATATATTTCTGTTCCTCTAGAGAATTCCAACTGTGCTGGATAGCTTTAGCATCAACTTGACACACCTGGGTTGAGGGGCCCTCAGTTGGGGAATTGGCTCCATTGGACTGGCCTGTGGCCACGTCTGTGGAGTATTGTCTTTATTGTTGAGCAATGTGGGAGGGCCCAGCCCACTATGGGTGGTGCCACCCTGGGCAGGTTGTTATGTACAGTATAAGAAAGCAGGCTGGTCATGGGCCAGGGGAGCAAGCCAGTAAGCAGCATTCTTCCACTGGCCTGTGCTTCGGTTCTTGCCTCCAGCTTACTGCCCTGAGTTCCTGTGGTGGGCTCCCTCAGTGATGAACTGTAACCCAGGAGATGTGAGCCAAATAAACCCTTTCCTCCCCAAGTTGGAATTGGTCAGAGTGTTTTGTCACAGCAATCGAAAAGAGAAGTAGAACACCAATACAACAGATGATAGACAGATGATAAATGGATGGATGATAGAGAGATAGATAGTAGATTGATAAATAGGAAGAAAGACAAATGATAGAGAGATAGATGGTAAATACATAAGATAGACAAATGGATAGATAGAAGATGGATAGATAGATAGATAGACAGACAGATAGATAAATAGATACAAATTCTTGCTTAGTAAATTTTGCTTAAACCTGACCCTGAAGCAGACTTTGGCAATAAGGACAGCCTCTTGAGAGCAATCTCCTGGTGCCTTCCATCACAGTGACTAGTAGTACAATCCCCTCCCTGGCTGACAAGGCTCCACACTGGTTCTGCATATGTTAGTCCTGGGCTCAGACTGAGCTTTTCAGGTTGTTGAACCCACTCAGCTCCCGATCTACTCCACAACCTATGACCCTGCTCTGCTTTCTACCCAGCATCTATTTCCTCTGCGAGTTATTTTCTCATGATTCAGATTGCAACTCGGATGTCATCTCCTTCAGGAGGCCCTCACTGACCACCATTAAAGGTATTCCTTAACATGGCCTTGTCTTGAGACTATTTCCATGGCACTCAGCTTCATCTGAGGTCAGCACTCTATTTCTCACAGCTCCTTGTTCGTTATCTGTACATCCAGTTTCAAGTGCTCAGCGCAGGCTTCGCCGCTCTTTGATCCACAGAACTAAGAACAGAGCAAGGTACAGTAGGCTCTGCCTAGGTATTTGTTAAACGCAAGAATTTATGAACTTCCACAGCCAATCAAATTCTCCCCAGCTCTGAAAGTACAGTAATTTCTTAGGACCTCAAGATCCAGGCTGCAACTAAAATCAGCCAGACAGCAGCTCTCACTTGAAGCAGTCACACAGTTAAAGCAAAGGCAGTCACCAAGTACCTGGGCTATGATCTGGATTGAAACAGCACAACTGGAATAACTAATGGCCCTGAACAAAACCCGAAAATTTTGGAATTTTAAAATCCCCACAAAAGCTGGAGAGACAGCTCTGTCAGTAAAGTGCTTGCTGCTCAAGCTTGAAGACGTAAGTTCTGATCCCCAATAGACACATGGAAAGCTCTGTGTGGTAGGTATGCATCTGTAATCCCAGTTCTAGGAACAAAGAGAGAAATAGATTCCTGGTCAGCCAGCCTAGCCAAAGCAGTGAGTTCCTGGTTTAGTGAGACTCTGTGCCCCCACCCCCAAATTAAAGTAGAAAATGACTGAGGAAGACACCTTACAACATTCTGTGGTATATACACACATGCAAAAAGTCATACAAGCATATACATTCAAAACACCAACACACATTTAAATAAATCCTTACAAATTTTTTAAACCAATATCAACAAGTTCAACCTAACACATAACAATGGTCTAGAGATCTCCTCTGCCAGTGATGGTTTTTGCTGTTGTTGGTGCTGTTGTCATTCACTTGTTTTGGTTTGAGACAGTCTTGTCATACAGCCCAGTTTGGCCTCAAAGTCTAGATTTCCCTGACTTAGGCTCCTAAGGGTTAGGATTACAGCTATGCACACCAGGCTTGAGCTTTCCTTGCAATGTTTATTTTACTTTATTCATATTTTTTTGTGATTTTTTTCATACAAAATACTATCCTGGTATTTAGATCCTCTTCACTATTCCCACCTCCACTTATTGCCCCCTTTTCAAACTTAATATATATATAATATATATATATGATATATTATATATATATATATTAAGTCCTATAGAGTCAAATCTATGTTGCCCATAGTGCCTTTTAGTGTGGGTTCATCCACCAGCCTAGTTAACCTACCAAGAATCCCAATCTTCTTAAAAAATATTTTATTTATTATTTTTATTTTTGTGTGTAGCTATATATATATATATATATATATGTTCTACAATGCCTGTGGAGGTCAGAAGAGAGCATCAGGTACCCTTGAACTAGAGTTATGGATGGATATTAATGCTATGTGAGTGCTGGCAATAGACCTGGGTCCTCTGGAAGAGCATGCAGTGCTCTTAACTGATGAGTCGTCTCTCCAGCCCCAAGAGTCCCATTCATGAAAGAGAATTTCTCTTCCCTTCCTAGCAGCCATCAGTTGCCAAAATTTCCTTAGGTTGGGTTGGAGTTTCTTACCCACTTCCCCATGTCTACGCTGGGATTTTGCCTGGTTTGAGCTTGCAGGGGACGTGTGCCTGCTGTCACCATAGCTGTGAGTCCATATGAGTTACTAACCAGAAGTCTGGAAAACTTTGTTTCCTTGTGGTGATCTCTGATTCGTACAATCTTTAGGCCCCATACCGCAGCAATCACTGAGCCTTGGGAGGCAGTTTGACTTAGCTGTCCTATTCAGAGGTAAGCCCTCTGCAGCCTCTTGTTCTTTGCTCATTGGCCAGTTGTGAGTTTCTATGTTAATCACTATCTGCTTCATAAGGAAATTTCATTGGTGAGACCTGAAAGATGCATTAATCTGTGAGTATTACAGTAAGTCACTAGAAGTCAGTTTACTATGATAACTCATTAGTAGAAAACTAGTATTCCACTCTTCCCTATGTCCTGTGACCTGTCTAGCCTCAGGTTCCTACGGCTGTTATTAATGTCAGTATGGGCTCCATCCAAAAGATGCAGACCTTAAATCCAGTTAGAGTGTGGTTGGTTACTCCCATAGCATTCACGCCAGTGTTGCACTGGCCTATCTTGCCAGGCCAGTTGTTGTCATCATTGTTATTGTTGTTGTTGCTCATAGTAGTCACAGCTAGGTAAGGTAGATGATTTTTTTTTCCTTCCAGAAAGATAGCATCTTGCAGCACTCTGAAAGCTAACCAGGAGAGATGAGGCTCTGAGATCACCATCAGCTTGATTTCCCCTTGTTTGTTCTACAGCTCAGGTATGTAGTGGCTTCATCAATAAGGCCTTATGAACAAGTTCTGGTGGGTAATCAAAAGCAGGGGCAATGGCCAGTATTGTTTGAGAGTCCATGGAAACTATAGGCAACAGCTACTACAGAAGGAGTCCATTCCTGGTGTTAAAGGTTTTTTCATTAGCCTGTGATGTCTAGAAGGGGCACTGTCCCCCTGTTATAGGATAACTACATCTAGTCTTTATTGTAATGTATATGTCAACCTTAAGAAGCTTCAGTAGTTGTAGACTTTTTCTAAAGGCTTTAGTGTTACATATCCCTCCCCACACTCCCTCCTCCGGCCTGCCCTCCCACTCCCCACTCCATTTAACCCCTTCTACTCCAATGTTCCCATTCTCCCTTTTATATCATTGTGTTCCATTACCCCCTCCCAAGTAGCCTGGCTCCACTTATGGCCATTTATCAGCTTCTTGACCCCTCTGAATTTTCAAAATGAAACATTCATATCTAAGATTTCAAAGCCAGCAGCATCCAGCTATGAGAGAGAGCATGTACTGTTTGTCTAAGTTACCTCACTCAGGGTGATTGTTTCTAGATCTATCCATCTACCTGAAAATTTCATAATTTTGTTTTTTAAGAGCTGAATAGTATTCCATTGTGTATGCACACCACACCTTCATTACTGAATCATCAGTTGATAGATGTCTAGTTTGCTTGCAATTTCTGGCTATCATGAAAATGGCAGCAATGAACATAGATGAACAGCTATTTCTGGAATATGGTATAGAGTCTTTTTTGCTATATACCCAATAGTGATATGGCTATGTCATATGGTAGATCAGTTTCTAGCTTTCTGAGGAACCTCCACACTGATTTCCATAGTGGCTGAACCAGTTTTCACTGCTACCGGAGCCCCCCTTTCCCCACATCCTCCCCATCATTTGTCATTGCTTGTTTCCCTTTTGCATATTTACAATGGGAATGTAAACTTGTACAACCACTATGGAAAGCAGTGTGGAGAACCCTTAAAAGACTCAAAATGAGCTACTACCTCATCCAGTCATACCACTCCTGGGTATATAGCCACAACACTCATCCTACCGCAAAGATACATGCACATCCATGTTTATTGCAGCTCTCTTCACAATAGCAAAGCGCTGGAACCAACCCATATGCCCCTCAACAGAGGAGTGGGTGACAAAAATGTGCTACATCTACACAATGGAGTACTACTCACTGGTAAAAAAAAGATGACATTGTGAACTTTGCAGGTAAATGGATGGAGCTCGAAGCCATTATGCTAATGAAGTAACAAGGTCCTAGAAAAACAAACAGCAAATGGCCTTCCTCATTTGTGGATGCTAACACCAAATCCCCCAGATGAAAGGCAAGCTGAACAACATTATTGTTATATTTCTGTTTATCTAAAAGCAACTATGTTGTTATAATGTAAATCTCTCAACAGGCTCTAGAATCCACCCACCACTTATTTTCAGACTCTGTAATTACTGTATATGGGTGGAGAGTATGTATCCATATTTTAGAGTAATATAAAATTAATGGAGGAAAATGTGATTCCTAAGCATAAAAAAAAGACTGAGAGAAAGATGCAGGACAGTTATGGCAGAATGCGTGATCTGGGGTGGGGTGGGGGGAAGGGAAAAGGGAATATGCTTAAACTAAATTGAAAATGTCTGAAATACACAAAGCATCAATAAAAACCATAAAAAAATGTATGGACTTAAATCTGTGTCCTCAGTTCTATTCCACTGATCAATATGTCTGTCTGTTTGTATGCTAGCACATGCCATTTTTTATTATGACAGCTCTGTAGTATAATTTGATATCAGGGATAGTATACCTGAAACAGTACATTCATTGTTCAAGATTATTTTCGCTATCCTGAGTGTTTTGTCTTTCTATATGAAATCTGAGGTTATTTTTTCAATTTCTGTGAAAATTGTGTTGGGATTTTAATGGGTGCTGCATTGAATTTGTAGATTACTTTTGGTAGGATGGACTTTTTTTTTTTTTTTGGTCTTTTTGAGACAGGGTGTCCCTTTGGTCCCAGCTGGCCTGGAGCTCACTATGTAGACCAGGCTGGCCTTGAACTCACAGAGACTTGTGTCCCTCTGCCTCCAGAGTGCACCACCATGCCCAGCTCAGGATGGACTTTTTTTACAATATTAATCCAACCAATCCATAATCAGAGGTCTTTCCATCTTCTGGTATCTTTTCCAATTTCTTTCTTCAATGTCTTAAAGTTTTCTTGTATTGGTCCTTCACTTCTTTTGTTATATTTATTGCAAGATGTAATGTGTTTACTTATGTAATCATTTGGTAATATAAACTGAGATCCAGAAACATGCCTAACACTGTGCTTAATTCATTCGTTTTCACAGCTCTTTAAACAAAATCCCACTGATGCTATTCAAAGTGACTTTGAACACCATTCCCTGACAATAGATCCTTGAAAATATACATTCTGTGAATAATTGTAACTCTATAGGGATTTTCAAAATAAGCTCAAGACTCAACTCTGACCAAACTGAGAAAATGCCTGTCCTCTGAGTCCTAAACAGACCGGAGGCTGTGTGCCTCCCCTCCTCCCACTATGTCAGCCTCCTGTGCTTGTTGCATCATGATCTCCTGGACAGAACACTAGTTTTGCCCAACTGTGCTTGAAATCTTGTCTCCATCATCTTTACTCTTTTTATGTCTTTGGTCAAATTTAATTTTGCATCTTTCATTTCTGAAATTGCAGGATCATTTGTATAACTATGAGAAGATATGTGAAGTTCCTGTCAGGGAAATTTCAGGAAAAAAGGTTTCAGCCAAAGAGGGAAAGGTCTCAGAGAGCCAATAGGGATGAAAATGACTAAAACATATTATAAGAATGTACAAAATTCTTAAACAATAAAAATTCAAGTTACCACCCCAATTTTAACAATTTTCTGATGTTTATTGCATATATAAAAAGCTGGTTTTAATGTATAAATTTTTAAGAATTTGGGGGTAGCTGTGTATATGCCTTTAGTATTACCCACATCTATGTCACCAACACATCCAACAGCTCCAAAGATTTCCTTCATCTTCTTTATTGACTTCTATTTTTTATCTGTGATTTTTGCAAAACTTCAATCACAATATTGTCTACTATAGGGAAAATGCTCTATAGTAGCTGGCCAGTACTCACATTTGTCTTATCTAACTGAACTTGATTTCACTAGAACACAAGCTCTTCCCTCTCAAAATGGCTAGTCTAACCTCTTCTTCTGAGTGATTGCTTCATGCAGTATTTGTCCTAGATCTAGCTTGTTTCATTTAACATAATTCCCTACAGGTTAATCTGTAATTTTTGCAAATCACAACATCTCTCTTTTTCATGTTAGAATAATATTCTATTATATGTCCATACTACATTTCAGCCATCAATAGAAATTGGGGTGCTTCTGAGTCTTGATTATTACAAATAATGCTGCCATTGACAATGGGTGCAGAACTCACTTTAAAGTCTGAATTTTCAATTCCTTTGCTGCATACACAGAAATGGCACTGTTGAGTCCCATGGTAGCTCTATTTTTAATTTTTGATGACTATACTGTTCTGTATATGGTGCTTACAAACTGTTAACAGGCATCTGCACTGCAGAATAAATATTTCAATGAGGACCAAGTACAAGGGCTATATATTACCTTTCATAGAATACTAGAAAACACAAGCTATCTGTCCCTGTACATCCCTCCAGTTATGATGGGTTCATGTGATCTGGTCCCAGCCACCCTACACTATATGCCTTCCCTCTCTGCAACTTTTGTCCTGAATGGCTAATCACACTGTGAATACCTAGGCTTTCCAGATTCCCACTCTGCCTGCGTATTCTCCTGGGAGCAGAGCCAGACAGAGACATTGGGTACAAGCTGATGAGAACGCCTGCTGGCCATTGCTGAGTCTGATTGCCTGCCAGTCTAATTGCTAGAGAGAACTTTGCCAAGATCCAGCTGCTTCGAGCCTCATCTCAGAAGAGCAATGCTGAAAGTGGCTGCCTCAGTGTCTCCCAGCAACAGCGAACTTGCAAACATACAATTAACCTCACCTGTCATTGTGCAGGAAGTACATTTAGATTGTTTAGAAATTCAATTTAAGCAGGCAAGCCCTGTACCAGGAGTGACCTGACTTTCCTATAAGAGTCAACAATGTGTAAGTAGTGGCTCCAGGCCTCAGGAAGCTTTCAGTCTAACAGGGAGTAAAAAATACCTAGAACCCGACCCTACAATCATCTAATAAAAGTGACAAAACAAAACACTAAAGTTTCTGAAAACTAAAGTTTCAAACAATAAAGTTTGACTGCCACAGTCAAACTTAATTTAGAATAAGAGAATGTCCTCCATCAGAATGGAATCCACACAAAAAGGAAGAGGCAGCCGGTGATGGCTGGGAACAAGAACAGGAGACTACTGCAAGGAAGAAGAGGCAGAGAGGGCAGGAAGAACCAGGGGTGCCGAGGGCAGGACAGAGGCGCAAGGCCGAGCTATGCAGTCCTATTCTGCGCAGGCACAGTCAGTGAGATGCACGAAGTAAGATTTGTCACATACCGGATATGGAGATCTTGGGACTCTGCTAAAGTTTACTGATTCTTGTCGTGGTTATGATTGTAGCTGGTGTTGTTTTAGAGCAGTTGTGCTTGACAAAGATCACTGAATGTTCCCAGCTGTGTTTAAGGAAAGACACCACAGCAGCTGATTGCGAGGCCTATGCTGTGGAGCCAATGGCAGGGGAAAATAATGGTTCTCGATTGCTGAGTCTTGGTGAACCTTGCTGGAAGGCAACTTGGGAGGAAAGGGGACCCACCTGGAGCTGTGGATTCTGTGCACATGGGCAGCCATTCCCCTAGGGAAGGGGTACCAGGCTTTCTGAGCTTCTTCCTACGTCCTACTAGATATGGGTAAGCACAGCCTTGAGACCACAGAAGGGCTGCACATTCCAGGGCTACATAGCAGCGTGTGCTTCTTCCCAGTTCATACTGGGAACCACTAGGTTTTAGTACTGTTGCTCCCACTACACAGAGCCACTTAGCTCCACGTTGTCTGGTCATCCATGGGCCTCCTCCCTTTGAAGAGCCTTAGTACAAGAAAGCAGCACCTGGCTGACTCACTCCCTCATTGGCTGCACAAATATTTGTGGTGTTCACCCCACTGATTAAATCCTTTCTACAAAGGGAATGGACTTTACGGTGCTCTTTATTAGTTATTGGATTTTCCATTTCTCAGTGTGACGGTGGAGAAGAAGATGCAATAAAGGCAAACAATTTGAAATTGATTGTTTGCTTCTCTCCAGGGTAATTTCCTGACAACTGACAAAATACACAGACTAGGAGAAGCAGCCATGGACTTATTGTAAAACTATTTTATTCATATATTTAGAATGTAAAAATCCCTTAAGACCCAATCTCCTTACTTTTAAAGTGAGAATGACACTAATCTCCTAAGACATCTGTAAGCAGGTGTGCAGCCATACAGCAGTGGATAGCACAGTACACCCAATACTCTTGAGGGCACCTGAACAAAAATTGCAATGTAGAATGTGCTTGCTGGGGCTCTGCAGTGTATAACCTATACCACCATATGCAGTAGCCCAGGGTATGGTAGAGATCAAGGGAATGAAGGCTAAAGAAGTGTGCTGTAAACTGTAAAGTACTGTCGGCGTTAGAGCTTCTACCCTGGACCATTCAAAGTCATGCTTAAGTCCCAGAGTTGATGACACACCTCTTAGCCAGGTGTGAGCCACAAGCCTCTTACACTGAAATAAACACAACAGTAACAAAGAACCACAGGAAAGTAGATTTCATACTGATCATAGCAGGTATATACTGTTTATTCCACAGTCACATAAGCATGCCATGCATTGTCTAGTCTAGTCCCTACTATGACCCTGCAAGGTGAATATTGGTATCAATCCCAATTTATGGATAGGAACATTATAACCAAGAACATTAGGTACCATGGGACTATGGCACCTTTTCCTGAAGCTAGATTCCCACCACCTCCTTGGCTTCAGAAGAGCATAAACTACCTTGTGCATGAGGATAAGCCTGGGCAATACCCACACCTTAGGCACAAGCCAGGCATTGGACATGTCCTAGTTGTTCTGTGAACTCCAAAGCTCCTCAGAGGACAGAAATCACATATGACCAGGCCCTGCCTACTGGGAGCTTGCACTAAACCTGGGGCAATATAAGAACAAATGTGAGGGCTGGAGAGATGGCTCAGTGGTTAAGAGTCCTGACTGCTCTTGGAGAGGACCCGGGTTTGATTCCCAGCACCCACATGGCAGCTAAGAAATATCTTTAAGCTGGGCATGGTGGCATACACCTTTAATCCTGGCACTCGGGAGGCAGAGGCAGGTGAATCTCTGTGAGTTCCAAGCCAGCCTGGTCTACAGAGTGGGTTCCAGGACATCTGGGGCTATAGGGAGACCCTGTCTCAAAAAGACAAAAAAAAAAAAATCAGAAATAGGAAAAAAAAAAAAAAGAAAACAAGAAACAAATAATAGATCAGAAAAGTACATCCAAACATGTAGCCCTACACAGCCGGGTGTTTAGCAAAAGATCATTTTCCCCAAGGCTGTCTGAAGGGACTAGAGTCTGTCCAATGTCTCGGAAGGAAGATCTGAAAGGAAATGGTACAGGGAGTTGTCTGTCCCTACATTTTCCTCTTGGGACTGTGGAGTAGGTGGGAAGATAAAGCAAAATTGGCTTAGTTATAATGACAAAGATGTTACTTGCCAAAGTTCACTTGGAGAGAGAAAATGATATCTAAGTATGCTGCTGAAAGATTCCCTATAATCACAAATCATGTTTTTCTTACTTTCAGAAATATTGTTACTTTGATAATAGATATGATTTAGAGCATCCCAAAACAATTAGGAGCATGACTTACATTCCATAATATATGTACCTTGTTTCATGTGTTCATAGTATTCCTATTAGCTCTGAACAGCTCTTCCTCCTCCTCAAGGAACACTTACTACTGTGGGGCTCAAAAGGCTCCACCATCATCCTTCATTCTGGTGACATGTCTATGGCCAGTGAAGCCAAACCGTAAGTGCCACAAAAATCAATGAGCGTTTACGGTCCAAAATGGATCAAGAATCTGAGACCAGCAAGCTTAAGAAGTCTACATGTCCAGACAGCAAGAGGACCGACACTGATAACAGAAGTTCATGACATCAGACATGGGAACTTCCACACCTAAATCAGACAACTGTGAAGGAATAGCCAACTCCTTCCAGATGGCATTATATTTTTAAAGTTATTACATCAGACAACGGTGTGATTTTTTGGTGTCCTCAAATACACATAAATGGCCAGAGAAAGGACAAACCAGCATATTCCAGCTGACAGGGACCGAACAAACAAATAGGCAAAGAAAGCCTGTTGGACATGCATAATTCCAAAGCCTATTGGAGAATGGCGGAATAAATGGATGGATGTGTGTGTGTTGAGGGGGGTGGAGGGCAGTGTACCGTCTTTGAATGCAGGTGAGTACAGAGTGTCAAAAGTGAATGTATTCTTAGTCAGCTCTCCACCTATCATTATTTGAGACAGATCAGTCAAGGGAGTCTTGAGCTCACTGGTATGTAGCTAAGGATAGATTGTGCAGCTATTGGTGCAGCAGACTGCCTGTCTCCATGTGGCTACAACCCACTCAGCACTATGAACTTACAGAGACATGCCACGTCAGATTTTACTGGATGTTAAGGAATCGAATCTCAGGTCTTCCTATCACCCCAAGCCATTTTAGCTGTGAAAATGTTACTCAGGCCCCCCCAAAATGTTTCTTTAAACACTTTTGAATATTGTTCTCACCTAAAACTTGGAAAATCAGTATATTTTAATTTTATATACTTATTTTATTGCATTACTGAGCTTATCAGTGCCCAGTTACAATACTGATAAAGTGCACAGCCCACGTCGATGCAATGCTATTAGGAAGGTCAGAAGAAGACTCAGCATTCCACACTACATAGAACTTGGCGAATTATCAGCTGGTTGTTGAGCACATGTGGAATGCATGGGATCAAACCTGGGTCTCTGAAAGAGCAGCCCAGTGCTCATTAACTGGCTGAAGCCATTTTTCCAGCTCCTCAATATACAGTATTTCTACCCTTTGAGGAAACTCTAGGTATGGCATGGTGGCTCTCAAAGGCAATTTGGGGAAAAAAAAAAAGTGAGGACTGACTTGGCTTCCTGTGTGAGCTATTGTTCCATTCTCCCTGCTAAACCACCCCGCCCACATAGGAGGTACTGAGTAAAGGGTAGTCTACCCACCTCTTCTTTTCTCAGAGACCCCCCCCCCCGACAGCTCTTCATTTCTACCTTGGAGATGGAGTTTCTGCTTCTCCTGTCATTTCTCCAATACCATTCCTGTCCTCATTCCTGTCGATCTAATAATCTTTCCAGGCACAAGCCTTTCTGTGGCTTTCGGTTTCCTCCCATATTCTGACCTTCCTCTTTCTTAACCACCTCAACCACATAGTCCTCCCATTAACAGTGAAATCTCTTGGCTCCTCCTCCATCTTAATTCTGGACCCATCTGGCTCATCACGTGGGCATGGGTATTTCTTGTCTCTACCTCCCATCTTCTGTGCCCCATCAGAATCTCACTTCTCTCAGTCTTTCTGCTTGCTCCCCTTTACCCATCTGCATCCAGTTTGAGTGCCCTGGCTCATCATTTTAAACGTTCCTTCTCTCTTCTCATTTAATGGGACTCTTCCTGCTGGACCTGGAAATAGAGGATATAAAGTAGGGGAAGGCACGTCCGCTACCTCCCATGCTCCTGATTCTATATTTCATTAGAAGGAAATGTGCATCCCTCAATCCTTGGCTTTTACAGGAGAAAACGCCTACCCTTTTGACTAGCCTCCCTTGAAGTTCAGGATGGCAAATGATTAATTCATGACCAGCACTTTGTACTGCCTGGCAATCTTGTGCATTTTCCAAATCCACTAACTCTTGAATGCTGCTCAAGAGCTCTTCCATACCTTTCCTCTCTCCTACCAGCTCCAGTAATTTTTCTATCCTCCCTCTCACCTGATTACTCTGCTTCTTAATTCACAGAAGAGCAGCAATCAGCCCAGGTATCTCAAAAGCTCTGATAATCACATCTTCCATGCTGCCTGCANAAAAAAAAAAAAAAAAAAAAAAAAAAAAAAAAAAAAAGCAAAACAAGAAACAAATAATAGATCAGAAAAGTACATCCAAACATGTAGCCCTACACAGCCGGGTGTTTAGCAAAAGATCATTTTCCCCAAGGCTGTCTGAAGGGACTAGAGTCTGTCCAATGTCTCGGAAGGAAGATCTGAAAGGAAATGGTACAGGGAGTTGTCTGTCCCTACATTTTCCTCTTGGGACTGTGGAGTAGGTGGGAAGATAAAGCAAAATTGGCTTAGTTATAATGACAAAGATGTTACTTGCCAAAGTTCACTGGAGAGAGAAAATGAATCTAAGTATGCTGCTGAAAGATTCCCTATAGCTCAAAATCATGTTTTTCTTACTTTCAGAAATATTGTTACTTTGATAATAGATATGATTTAGAGCATCCCAAAACAATTAGGAGCATGACTTACATTCCATAATATATGTACCTTGTTTCATGTGTTCATAGTATTCCTATTAGCTCTGAACAGCTCTTCCTCCTCCTCAAGGAACACTTACTACTGTGGGGCTCAAAAGGCTCCACCATCATCCTTCATTCTGGTGACATGTCTATGGCCAGTGAAGCCAAACCGTAAGTGCCACAAAAATCAATGAGCGTTTACGGTCCAAAATGGATCAAGAATCTGAGACCAGCAAGCTTAAGAAGTCTACATGTCCAGACAGCAAGAGGACCGACACTGATAACAGAAGTTCATGACATCAGACATGGGAACTCCAACACCAAAATCAGACAACTGTTGATGGAATAGCCAACTCCTTCCAAGATGGGCATTATTATTTAAAGTTATACTTCAGACAAAGGTGTGATTTTTGGTGTCCTCAATACACATAAATGGCCAGAGAAAGGACAAACCAGCATATTCCAGCTGACAGGGAAACAAACCAATAGGCAAAGAAACCTGTTGGACATGCATATGTCCAAAGCCTTTGGGATGGGGAATTGGATGGGGGGGGGGGGGGGGTGTACATCTTTGAATGCAAGGGAGTACAGAGGTCAAAAGTGAATGTTTCTTAGTCACTCTCCACCTCATTATTTGAGACAGATCAGTCAGGGAGTCTTGAGCTCACTGGTTTAGCTAGGATGATGGCTGGCTATTGAGCTTCAGAGACCTGCCTGTCTCCATGTGGTACAACCCCTCAGCACTATAACTACAGAGACATGCCACGCTCAGATTTTACATGGATGTTAAGGATCTGAACTCAGGTCTTCATACTTGCACACCAAGCATTTTAGCAATTGAAATATGTACTCAGACCCCCCCAAAATGTTTTTATAAACCCTTTGCTTCAAAATATTGCTGTTCACTCAATAAGATATATTTTTATTTTATTTATTATTTTATGCATATGAGTATAGTGCCTACATATGTATAAGTGCACCCACGTCATGCAATGCTCATGGAGGTCAGAAGAAGGCATCAGATCCCCTAGAACTGGAATTACAGATGGTTGTTAGCCACCATGTGGATGCTGGGAGTCAAACCTGGGTCCTCTGAAAGAGCAGCCAGTGCTCTTAACTGGTGAGCCATTTTTCCAGCTCCTCAATATACAGTATTTCTACCCTTTGAGGAAACTCTAGGTATGGCATGGTGGCTCTCAAAGGCAACTTTGGGGAAAAAAAAAAAGTGAGGACTGACTTGGCTTCCTGTGTGAGCTATTGTTCCATTCTCCCTGCTAAACCACCCCGCCCACATAGGAGGTACTGAGTAAAGGGTAGTCTACCCACCTCTTCTTTTCTCAGAGACCCCCCCCCCCGACAGCTCTTCATTTCTACCTTGGAGATGGAGTTTCTGCTTCTCCTGTCATTTCTCCAATACCATTCCTGTCCTCATTCCTGTCGATCTAATAATCTTTCCAGGCACAAGCCTTTCTGTGGCTTTCGGTTTCCTCCCATATTCTGACCTTCCTCTTTCTTAACCACCTCAACCACATAGTCCTCCCATTAACAGTGAAATCTCTTGGCTCCTCCTCCATCTTAATTCTGGACCCATCTGGCTCATCACGTGGGCTGGGTTTTCTTGTCTCTACCTCCCATCTTCTGTGCCCCATCAGAATCTCACTTCTCTCAGTCTTTCTGCTTGCTCCCCTTCCCATCTGCATCCAGTTTGAGTGCCCTGGCTCATCATTTTAAACGTTCCTTCTCTCTTCTCATTTAATGGGACTCTTCCTGCTGGACCTGGAAATAGAGGATATAAAGTAGGGGAAGGCACGTCCGCTACCTCCCATGCTCCTGATTCTATATTTCATTAGAAGGAAATGTGCATCCCTCAATCCTTGGCTTTTACAGGAGAAAACGCCTACCCTTTTGACTAGCCTCCCTTGAAGTTCAGGATGGCAAATGATTAATTCATGACCAGCACTTTGTACTGCCTGGCAATCTTGTGCATTTTCCAAATCCACTAACTCTTGAATGCTGCTCAAGAGCTCTTCCATACCTTTCCTCTCTCCTACCAGCTCCAGTAATTTTTCTATCCTCCCTCTCACCTGATTACTCTGCTTCTTAATTCACAGAAGAGCAGCAATCAGCCCAGGTATCTCAAAAGCTCTGATAATCACATCTTCCATGCTGCCTGCATTTGAACCTATGAACTCTTCCAGTGCCTATAGATATAGTGTCTAACTGAATCAGGAGCTCACCCATTGGTGAGACTAGCTGGCCACTGAGCCCTGAGCTAAGAGTCTACTGGTCTCCACTCCCCAGCCCTGGGGTTACAGGCATGCACTGTACACCTAGCTCTTCAAAGATTTTTTTAAATATATTTTTATTTATTTATTTTGTGTGCAAGGTGGTAGAGGCAGGTGGAGAAGGAGGGCAATTAGAAGCTGCCACAGCATGTAAACGGAGGTCACAAGACAATTTTCAGAGCCAGTTCTTTCCTTCCTTCTGCAATGTGGGTCTGGTCATTGGGCCTAGAAGCAGGTACCTCACAAGCTCCCTCACCAGCTCCTACACCTGACTTCTATGTGGGTGCTGGGGATCCAGGCAGAGGCCCTCATGCCTGCCTTGTACGCACTATCCTGACTGAGCCATCATCTCTCCAACTCCTCCACTCAGGATTTTTTTTATTGGTCTTTTCGAGACAGGGTCTCCCTGCAGCCCCAGCTGGCCTGGAACTTGCTCTATGGACCAGGCTGGCCTTGGACTCACAAAGATCCGCCTGCCTCTACCTCCCAAGTGCTAGGATTAAAGGCGTGCGCCACCACGCCCGGCTGCCACTCAGGATTTTTATCCAGAAATCCTTACTCGCTGATCACCTGTCCATGCTCCTCACTGCCTCTGCAGACTCAACTGCTCCCTGCTTACTCCCTCAGTCTGCAGAGCCCACTGGCCTCCTGCTGTTCCTGAAACTGCATACACCTGCTCAGGGCCTCTGCATTTTCTCCCTTGCCTACCATCCCTGAGATCCCAAAGTCTCCCTCCACTCGCTCCAAGTCTCTGCTCAGATGTTAACTTACCAAAGAGGGCTTTCCTAGCCAGTCGACACTTGACATCACACCAAACTTGATGTTCTCAACCTCACTTCCCGCATTGATTTGCTCTGTTCACGGTGCTATAGCTATCACTGTCTCTGTTACTGTCTGGTCTCAGGTGGATATAAAATCTTTGGGAACCAGACTTTGTCTCTTTTGTTCATTGCTGTCCACAGAAGTAGCCAAGTATACTGCCTGGCATTTAGTGGGTGCTCGTGTAATAACATTTGAGCAAATGAGCTAATTTGGTTTACAACTTTGGCTTTTGCATAAGATTTCGTTCCAATCAAGAGTCTCACTCCTAAAAATAAAGTCCAAAAACCAGTGTTCTAGATTACAGAAGCTATTACTTGGACAAATTTAGTCTATCATTTCAAAACATTTTGAAATAATAGCTCCATTTTAGGCATCCTAGGCTCTGAACTTGGCAGGGACAGGGCTGAATCCCAAATAGAGACACTGATTTCAGGAGTAAGCAGCCGGGTCTCTCACTTCTACCCTGCCACATCGGGTTTTAAATGTTCGTTTTCTGCAACACAATCTGAAACTCCCACCGTGGGTCTGAGACACAATGATAAAGGCCTCTCCAACCAGCACTGTCAGCGTGACAAGATTATACAGCACCATTTCTTGCATCATTTCAGGAGTCACAGAACAGAGCCCTGAAATGAATGGCACTGGGCCTGTTGCCCATTTGTGAAAGACTCTCGGCATAGTCTCTCTGCTGATTATTTCAAAGCCAGCCTGACTGTCGTTAGTGACTACTGTTGGTTGATGCACCCCATCAGAGCCCAGAGAAAGCTGTTTTGAGATGATAAAGCCTGGGATATATGTTAGCTATTTCTGAAAGCCTTGATTTATTTTCTTCAAATTGCTCTTTGGGCATCAACTTTCTAATTCATTCATTCCTCCCCAAAAGAATGTAAGCCACATGAGAACAGAGAATTAATGGATCTGGACCACTGCAGGCTCACAAGATCTCAAGGGTGCCTAGCACTGAGTTGACACTCACACCTAGTTATTGAATAAATAAGTGAATAGATACATACATTAGACTGAAAATACTTGTTACCATATGTCATGCAGGGTAAACAAAAATATAGAATCTAGTTTTCAAGTTGGAGACACCAATAATTGGGCTCCATATAAGATAGAAATAAGACAGGAACATTACGCTTAGGCTTTCAGTTTGATTCGAGGTGGTTACACACAAAGACAATTATCCATAAGCAAAGCAGAATGAACCAATAGCAGTTGATGCTATTTGAAATTTAGGAGCACCAAGAAGGAGCAATTCAGTTTAACTTGGGTTGGTCATCAGAGAATGAACCCTGGAAAGTCAGCTAAAGAGAGAGAATTCAGCAGCAGCAATACAAGGAGAGGGTGTGTTAGCTACCTTTCTGTTGCTGTGATAAAATACTCTAACATAAAGCAAATTAGGAAAAAAAAGGGTTTATTTTGGCTTAATGTTCCAGAAGGGATCCAATCTATCATGGAGGAAAGGCCTGGAATTCAGGAAATGGGGTGGTCACATTTCATCGGCACACAAGAAGCACAGAGTGAGAGAAAAAAAAAAAACAGGAAGTGGGGCCAGGTTATAAAATCTCAGAGCCCGCTTGCAGGATGTACATCCTCTTCAGGCTGCACAACCTTCCCAAACAGTACCACCAACTAGAGACCAAATGTCCAAACATAGGAGCCTGTTGGGTTCTCATTCAAACTACACACCAAGATGATTTGGGAGAATCCCTGCCTCACACATTCCTCCAAAAGAATGAGGTTCATATCAGGATGCCCACTGCATCACAGGAACACCTTAAAAGTAGCTAACTGTTGATAAATATAGTAAAAACATTGAGACGATGCCAGTTTGTTATTCAAGGTTTTAAATGTGAAAGTCATTTTCTGTCCTTAACTGTGGACCAACAATAATTTTACTGGCCTAGGATCAATCAAGTTTATGAAAGCCAAGTGTTCTAGTTTGTCTTCCATTGCTGTGAAAAAACACTCTGACCGACACCAACTTGGGGAAGAAAGGGTTTATTCAGCTTACATCTCCTGGGTCACAGTTCATCACTTAAGAAGCCCAAGGCAGGAACTCAGGGCAGGAACCTGGAGGCAGGAGCTGAAGCACAAGCCATGGAGGAATGCTGTTCACTGGCTTGCTCCCCTGGCTCATGCCCAGCCTGCCTTCTTATACGGTACAAAACAACCTGCCCAGGGTGGCACTACTCATTGTGGGCTGGGCCCTCCCACACTGCTCGACCATCAAGACAATACTCCTCAGATGTGGCCACAGGCCAATCCAATGGAGCCAATTCCCCAGTTGAGGCTTCCTCAACCCAGGTGTGTCAAGTTGACACTAAAGCTATCCGGCACACCAAGAAAAAGTTATAGAGCATTCCTGTATCATTTGGAAAGACATAAACATTTGTCAGAACTCAGAGGCAGCACAAGCATGGGCAACGGTCAGCCTCGGGCAGCCATGGTTTTAGACTGTGAAGGGTAGCCTTGAACTCTTCAGTCCCAGGTCTCTTACCTTCCAGTAACTAAGTAGTCTATAGAGAATGTGAAGTTTGGTCAGAACTAGCCAGTATGTGAGGCCTTTAATACTGACATTCTATTAGCTCAGTTTCCTCCCAAGAATTTATGCCGAACTTTGATTCTATCCAGAGTTTTGTAACAAATATTTTCAGGGGAGTTTCTGAGCTCTCACATTACATGTGCAATGCTTCTATGTTAGAAACCTTGAGAATGTCACAGAAGGGGTTTTACTATGTAAGTGCTATAAATCTGTATGGTATAATTTGCTGTTTTTAGGTTATTATTATTTATTATTATTGGGAAATTTCCCAATTATTCAAACATAAACCCATATTTAAATTAAATGGGATACATCCACCATGACTTCAGAAGCAAAATCGCACCTTGGGTGGTGTGGAATACTAGTTACTTTATAGACCCATATTTCTTTAAAAAAAATTTTTTTTATTTCTGTATGTGTATGAATGTACTGTCTGCATGCAGGTCTGTGCATCCGTGTCATGCAATGCCGCGGAGGTCAGAAGAGGGTGTCGGATTCCCCTGGAACTGGAGTTCTCCTGGAATTGGAGTTTCAGACAGTTCTCGGCCGCCTTGTGGGTTCTGGGGATCGAACCCGGGTCCTCCGTAAGAGCGGTTAGTGCTCTTAACTGCTAGGCCATTTCTCCAGCCCCATAGACCCATATTTCTTGACATCGCATTTCTAATTCACATTCCCACAGATCTAAGAGGAAGAGATTCCATTAACATCAGTCTTAGGGGAAAAACTCTTCTTTGGAGCTCTGGTGCTGCTAACAGGAATAAGTCAAGGAGAAAACTTAGCCTCGTACTAGAAAGCCCTGCCAGTGCGAGAAGCTGGTAAAGGAAAAGAATATGTAAAAGTTGGAAGTGAAGGAGACAAAACACAGTATTTGCAGGTGATAGATTGTCTAAGTGTAAATGCAAGATCTATAGGTTCATTAGAGTCACTTAGAGCTCTTAGCAAACTTGCTAGATATAAAACAAGTATAAAACTAGTTACATTTCTACATACTAAGCATAAACATCTACAGATTTTAATTTTTAGGAAGTCTGCTTTTTATTAGCCACACACAACAACAAAGAAAACCCTGAAAACATGTAGAACTAAATATAATGACTGATGTAAGATCCTGACTAAGACTGTTATCAAATATTATTGGAAGACCATTGGAAAACAACAAAAGATAATTAAAGCAGTTACATAAAGTCCCTGTAAAAAACAATTCAACAGTTTTGCCAGTTCTCTCCAAATATATGCAAGGATTAGATATATTTTCCAGAATGCCAAATCTATACAGAATTATGTGCGGAACTTGAAAAATTGACTCTAAAATGTATGTGAATTCTCACAATGTAATAATATCCAGGGCGCTCTTGAAAAGAGGTGAGATGGCTTGCCCTACCAGATGGCAAGATTTGGGGGGTTGCTTTTATAGAGATAAGGTCTTCCTGTAGCCCCAGCTAGCCTGGAACTCACTATGTAGACCAGGATAGCTTTGAACACGCAGAGATCCACCTATCTCTGCCTCCTGAGTGCTGGGATTAAAGGCGTGTACCACCACACCTGGTTATGACTTTTTTTTTTTTTTTTTGGTCTTTTTGAGACAGGGTCTCCCTGTAGCCCCAGCTGTCCTGGAACTCACTCTGTAGACCAGGCTGGCCTTGAACTCACAAAGATCCGCCTGCCTCTGCCTCCTGAGTGCTAGGATTAAAGGCGTGCGCCCGGCTCTATGACTTATTTTTTAAGCAAATAAACATAAGAATTAAGAAAAATTAGCAATAATTTATAGGCATATTTGCTTAATTACAAAGTTAGAATTGAAGGTCAGTGAAGAAATGAAAGCAGGTTCAACAATATATTCTAGAATAGTCTATTCTCTACATGAAAAAATAATTGAGATTTGAATCCTATCTCATACTACAAGATTGAGAAGACAGTCAGTGCCAGAAATTTTTATTATGATCTTTCTATAGAAGATTTTCCAAAACAAAAATGAATAAAAAAAAAGGAATGTACATAAAATTTTAAAAATGAACTTCTATCTAATAAATAGAATTATCAAAGAACTAATAGGTCTGACCTCAAACTAGAATACAAAACTGGCAAAGGCTATTATGAGAATTATATAAATAACTTCCTAAGTTAATAAGGAAAAACTTATAAAAAAGAATAGATGACATGCACAGGTAGGAACAGTGAATGAAATACAGACATCCATAAAGATAAGAAAACCTTAAAATTCCTTATTGAGCAAAAGAAAACTAAAACTATTTCAAAATTAGCACTTTTACAACATCCAAACATTGGTCAAACAATGAGAATAACTTGGATAACAAATAAAATAACACTAAATTACAATCTACAATGTAAAATAAACACCCATGGGTCCGTACTAATATAAATAGGTTATTATGGAGATTACTACATGGTAAGAAAAGACATACCCGAAGGACTCGGCCTAAGTGATGTGTAGAATGTGCCCTTCAGGAGGTATGCTGGGCCACCCTGAGCGCCAGCTTGGCAGGGTTTAGAATCACCCAGAGACACACCATCTGTCATGTCTGTGAGGGTGTTTGCAGAGAGGGTGGACTGGAAAGAAGGCCCACCCGAACTGTAGACAACACCATCCCATGGGCTGGGATCCCAAATAATAAAGAGGAGAAGATGAGCTGAGCACCCCCATTCATCTCTCTCCTTTCCAACTATGGACGGCTGCCTCACACTCCCGTTGCCATGTCTTCCCCACTGTGATGGACTGTCTCTTCAGACTTTGGGACAAAATAAGCCCTCCCTTAAGTCATTTTCTATCCACTATTTTGTCACAGCAGTGAGAGAAGTAGTTGAGGCAGGAGAGGAAACAAAGCTTCTCATTTGGTACATGCTGTGAAATATCAGCTCTTGGGAGACAAAGGCAGGAGGATTGGGAATTCAAGACCAAGCCAACCTGGGCTACATGAGATCTTGTTTAAAAGAAAAGAGAGGAGGGAAAAGACAAAGAGAAGAGAAATAGGAAAAAGGGAAAGAAAACAAGCATAACTTGTCATCCCTTCCTTCCATGCATCTTGTGCTTGGTGACTTCCTTCCTTGGCGCCCAGTGAAGAAATGAGAAAAAGAAAAAAAAAAAAAAAAAAAAAAAAAGAAACAACTATACCATGAAGAAACCTAATGAGCACTGCTTCAGACAGATGCTCAAAGTCCAGATCAACTGTCATGAATCATCCTGATAGTATGTGCTCACATTGCAGTGTAATGACAGTGGCACTTTGTCTCTGTGATCTTCCTGCCAAAGGCTTATCACCCAGTCTAGCCAAGAGTTAGCTTTGAGAGGAATTCCAATAGAAGGCCATCTTGTAGATAAACTGCCCAGCATTTATGAAAATACTCCAAGTCTGAAAATTACAGCTGTAGGCCAGATCCAAACTGTTATCTGCTTTCATAAATAAAATTTCACTGGAACACAGACATGTTCTGCCACTGCAGACTATCTGTGGCTACTTTGCTATAGCACAGTAATCATGACCGAGACAAGTGTCTTCTGTGGCCATCAGTGTGTGTGTGTGTGTGTGTATGTGTGTGTGTGTGTGTGTGTGTGTGTGTGTGTCAGATGATAACCTTGGGTATCCTTCCTCACATCTTCTACGTTTGGTGGGGATGGCATCTCTCATTAGCCAAGTAGACAAGGCTAGCTGGCCAACGAGCTTCAGGGATCTGCCTGTCTCAGCCTCCTATATCACCACTGCCAGGCTTACGAGTGCAGATCACTATATCTAGTTTGTTTTTTGTTGATTTGTTTTTATATCCTGGATTCTGGGGAACTCAAGTCCTCACACTTGCAAGTGCTTTACTGACTGAGCCATCTCCCCAGCCTCCATCTGGCTCTTTACAGTAAAAAAAAAAAAAAAAAAAAACAAAATGCATTGACCCATTTCATTCTCAACACCATCAAGGACACGCTTCCAATTCCCCCAATTTCTTATGCTTGTTTTGTTCCAGCCTGGGAGAACTCCTTGCTTGTAAAAGCTTATGTGATTAGATTGGACCCATGTGGGTAATCTAGAATAATCTCCCTATTTTAAGACCTGTCATCTTAATTATATCTACAAAATCGTTTTGCTGTGTAACAGAACACCTTCCCAGACTACTGAATTTGAGTAAGAGCATCTTACCACATAGCTCTGTCTCCACCAAAGCTAAGAACTCACTTAGGGTCAGGACGGAAGGTGAACTAAGCAGGCACCTGCTCTTCTGGCCCCTGGGATCCAAAGTTCATTTTACTTTATGTACCTTAGAATCCTTCCTCCACTTATTACTGGTTAACTGGCTTTGGTCTACAAAATGAAACACACTTCTACAGACCACAGGTAAATAGAAAGTCACTAGGCTAGAACTGGAAAAGGGTCACCTTTACTCTGTGTGTCATATGAAAATCACATAACACGATCATGAGGAGGGAACAATAGACTATGGAGGTCTGGTCCATGAGGGGAGAATGCTGGCTTCTTCTCTGTTTATCTGAATACTTACACTAGCTAGCAGCACGGGCTTTGCTATGGCTGTTAAAAAGTGAGAGGTGTTGGGCTGGAGAGATGGCTCAGAGGTTAAGAACACTGGCTGCTCTTGCAGAGGACCAGGGTTCGATTCCCACCACACACATAGGGGCTAACAACTGCCTGTAACTCCAGTTTCAGGGTATCTGACACCTCTTCTGACTTCCATAGGCATTGCATGACATGGTTGCACTTACATACATGCAGGCAATACACTCACACACATAAAATAAAAGTAGTGAATAAAAATATGTAAAAAAAAAAAAAAGAGGGGTGTTGTCTCAGAGATATTAAGGAACTCCTTGAAGGCAGCACGGCTAGTAAATGATGAAGCGAGGATTTTGATATCTCACTTGATTCAAAGTTGTATTCATTTTCTGAACAACTTGGCTCTCTGGGACTCACCACATTACAAAAGGTGAGAAAAAGCCAAGAGCCATGCTCCTGGCCCTCGTTCAGTCAAGGACAGAACTCCTGGCTTTGCCCTATCCACCTGACCCCAAAGTCCTTGAAGCTAGTGAGGACACTTCTGCCTCATTAGTCACTGTGAACACCAAGTCTCACAGGAGACTCATTCTGTTCAACAAATGTCCTAGTCTCTGTTCATATCCAGAGCCAAGGTCTCCAGCACTAACCTCCTCCCTGCTTTGAAACTTCATGTAGCTAATCTTTCTGGCCCCACCCTCTCTAACCTACCCTGACCCCCCGAGAGCTGTTCTCCAGACCTTCCTCACTCAATGCTGGGTCAGACAAGTCTCCAGCTCAGTCCTGAAAACTCTCCTGTGCCAGCTTTCCAGAAAGAACATCACTCAAAGTAGCACAGTATCAATGCACACTGTTGCTTATGGTCTAACTCGGTCCTCTGACAACTTTGTAGCTAGACACTGCTGTGCCCATTTTAAAGATGAGAAAAGTTAAGAACAATAAAGAAAAGTATCCCAGGCCATATTCCAAATAAACTGCAGAGCCAACCTTTAAACCATTGTCCAAAGTCAGGAGTTCCCAGCCATCTAGTAATTTTTTTTCCTTATAAGGAAAATTTATCCTACAAATTCTAATATTTTTGCATTGTTGGAAAGTCTCAAATAAAGGGTAGAGTCCTAGATAAGAGTTAGACTTTGAAGTGTAAACTATGAAAGTTTAACGATTCTGCAGAATCTAGAAAAATACTGAATGGCCAAGATGAGTTTCCTCTCTGGACCCTTCTCCTTTTCAGACCCTTCCTTGGAAGCCACACAGCTACTAGTCACAAGCAGGTTTCTGGAGAGACCTATCAAAGCCCTACTCTATCATTCCACAATTTCTATCTTCCATGTCATCACCTGTAAGGCAGAGCACATGCTCCCTCAACCCTGAGTTTCTGAGTATGGGCCTCAATCACTAGCATCAGCAATCCCCAGGATCTTATTAGAGAAGCAGATCCTTAGCTCCAATCACACGACTTCTGAATCACAAATGTGGTGACTGGATCAAACAGCCTGAGTGTACAACTCTTGAGGTGGTACTGATGGATGCTGAAAACCGAGAGCTATTGAGGGATATTTTGAGCGTTAAATGAGGTTATATCTATAAAATGTTAAGCTTGGCACCTAAAACCAGAGACTAAGAAATAGTAGCATTTCTGATTCCTTTAAAAACTAGAGAAATAGAGAACTGATGAGTCACTAACACTTTAATATAAACCAGTTTGAAGTAGGTCCTAGGAAATATTTGTGCCTATGAAACCGATTGGTAGACTTTTAGAAACCACTGAATCTGTAAGTGGCTTAATAAGAACTGGGGATCAAGGAAGTCACCATTTTCCCACAGAGATACAATTCAAACTTCTAACTCTGCATTTGGTTCCTTCGCCAGCCCCCCCCCCCCCCCGCCAATACCTCTTTCACATTAAACCCCACCACACTAATGAGGGCAAACCTAACCAAGAACTCTCAGGCTGTGCACAGACACTGCCTTCTCTGGGGTGAGAACATGAACCCTCCTGCCCAGGGAACTGACTAATTGATCTGTCCCACTTGCTGATAAAGTCAAGAAAATGGGACTCTGATCTTGCAATGAAAGCATCCATCCCTCATTCCTGCGAAAAAATAACATAATCGCTCTAACAATACTCACTAAACGGCCGCTCCAAACAGGTCTAAACAGGCCACTCACTGTAATGCACTTCCTGTGTTAGCCATGTAATCCTGCAAAGGTGACAGAAAATAGTTTCTGGTAAAGTCAGCATGGTCTGCTATGGGTCTGAACTGGTAAAATGTCCTGGTGTAGAGACCTCGTGTCATGTCGGAAGACCCTGTGGGCCCCTATGCAGTGGCTCCGATGGTCATTGCTGGGCTAAGGTGTGTCTGGACAATATTACAGAGGAACAAGTATGTGGTGGGGTTGCCTAGGAAACCTGGAGCTTTGCACCCGGATGGTTCACCCAGCTGACAAGTGCTGGAGGAATGGTCTATGAGGACAGAAACAGGAGTGGCCAGAGAGGTTGGAGCCTTCCCCACTACCTGACCTTATCAAGGAAGCACTCAGGTATGATGGTTAGTCTTGGTCTTCAACTTGACTAAATCTTGAATCAACTAAGAGGCCAGCCTGTGGGCACACCTGGGCGGGCGGGGGCGGGGGGTCCTGATTCGGTTCACTGAAATGCTGAGACCCATGCTAGATGTGGATGGCATCTTCTGCCAATCATCCAGATAGAAAGCGATCCCAGGGAAAGGCTTTCGTCTGCTTCTTGCCTTCTCGTTTTCTCATTTCCTGTTGACGTCATCATCTGCTCTGCTGCCGCTGCTGCTGCTGACATCCGCCACCGACACCACAATCTGGCTTCTTCAGCCTTGCGAGGTGAACTGAAGAACAAGGGCTCTCCAGGAATCCTCCAGGCCTTCAGAAAAGCCAGACTGGGACTGCTGAGACATCCTGGCCTCATGAACCGAGCAGCCACCGATCCTCAGCCTCTCCAGTGTGATGACCCAGGCTGTACTGCATAAGTCAGTCTAATAAAATCCCCTTCTAAGATATTAATCTAATACGTTCATTCTTTTTTAATTTATTTATATTTTTTTATCAAATCTAGACCTGTGTCCTCCCCCATCCCCCCACCCCACCAGAGCTCATGCATTCTGCCAAACATGCTTTTCATCTCTTTCTCAGTCTTTCTCAATATTCTCCATGTGGAAGTTGACTGTTTTGAGCAGAAGTTCAGTTTCAGTCAGTTCTTTGATGCAGTCCTTTCTGTTGTTGTTGTTGTTGTTGTTGTTGTTGTTGTTTCAAATATGCATCACTCCCATCTGCTTTGGACAAAAGCTCAAGGGGCCATGCACAAGAAATACTTACAACTAGGTAATTGGCACTAGCATCCACAGATGAGGGATACCATTCGTTTGTTTTTCTGGGACTGTGTTACTTCACTCAGCATGATGTCCTCTAGCTCCAGCCATTTTCCTGCAAACCTCATGATGCCATCTTTCTTTACTGGTGCATAGAACTCCATTTTGTAGATGTACCACATGTTCTCTATCCACTCATCAGTTGAGGGGCATTTGGGTTGGTTCTAGCTCCTTGCTATTGTGAAGAGAGCTAAATAAACATGGCTGTGCATGTATCTCTGTGGTGGGGTGAGTCTTGAGGGTACATGCCCAGGAGTGGTATGGCTGGGTCGGGTGGCAAGTTCATTCCAAATCTTCCAAGGGTTCTCCACACTGCTTTCCATAGTGGCTGTATGAGTTTACATTCCCACCAGCAGTGGATGAGTGTTCCCCTTTCCCCACAACCTCTCCAGCTCTTCGTATCATTTGTTTTCTTGATCCTAGCCAGTCTTATTGGAGTAAGATGATATCTTAAAGTGGTTTTGATTTACGTTTCCTTAATCACTAGTGATGTTGAACACTTCTTAAGGTGTTTCTCAGCCATCTCTAATTCCTCACTTGTGAAGTCTCTGTTCAGCTCTTTGCTCCATCTATTGAGTGGGTCATTTGTTTTCTTTCTTCTTTGTTTTTTGAGCTAATACATTCAATCTATCAGTTCTGTTTCTCGAGAGAAACCTAATACCACAGGAATCCATAACCACTATGTGAGTGCCTTCTGTGATCTAGGAGTGGAGTCACCATTCTAAGTAGAAGCCTAGAATATGCCCCAGGGAGATGGAGAAATATGTACCATCTGTGATTAGCAATATCATTTGCTAGCCATTAGCTGATTAACGGTCCCATATTGTGTGATTCACCTTGTTTTATGGACCTTGACATTTTTGTTTTAAGTTCTCTGCTTGGTTCAGTGTATTCCTTTAAAATGTGTTGTTCTAGTTAATTTTCTGCTGTTGTGATAAACACATTAACCAAAAAGCACCCTGGGGAGGAAAGGATTTATTACATGTACAGGTCACAGTCCACAATCAAGGGAGGCCAAGGCAGGACCCTGGAGGTAAGAACCTGGAGGCTGGAACTGAAACTCGGACCATGGAGGAACGCTGTTGATTGGCTTGCTCCCGTGACCTGCTCTCAGGATGCTTTCTTATTTTTTAATTTTTTATTTATTTATTTTTTATGTGTATGAATGTACTGTCTGCGTGTAGGTTTGTGCGCCCATGTCATGCAATGCCGCAGAGGTCAGAAGAGGGTGTCAGATTCCCCTGGAACTGGAGTTCTCCTGGAATTGGAGTTACAGACGGTTCTCAGCCACCATGTGGGTGCTGGGGTTCGAACCCAGGTCCTCTGCAAGAGCAGTCGTTACTCTTAACTGCTAGGCTATCTCTCCAGCCCCCTCAGGATGCTTTCTTACAAAATCCAGGACCATCTGCCAAGGAGTGGCCCCGCCCACAGTGGGCTGAATCATCCAACATCACTCAACAATCAAGAAAATGCCTCACAGCCACGTCCACAGGCCAACCTGACAGAGAAAATTCCTGAATTGAGGTTCCCTCCTCGCACGTATCTCTAGTTTGTGTCAAGGTGACAAGAAACAACAGGCACCGGTATTAACCCATCCCGATGTGCTGACAAGAATCAGTAGGAAAACCCAGGCCTGCTCACTCTGCTCCTTTTCCCTGGCCACAGCTTCCACCCTGTATGGCTCCACCATCCTGCCACATGTCCCACAGTGCTGCTTAGCTCCCCCATGCCCAGCTCTGCCCAGAGCTTTCTATCCCTATCTTCACCAACAGGACCTTCTGCCAAAGATCCATTCCAGGTCCTTTCTCTAGCTGTGATTTCCTATCTAGGAGGGTTCAAAGGTCCATGGTTCCCAACTCCATTTATGTCCCTAGAACCCTAAGTTAGTCTGGTTTTGTGATATGGTACAAGTAGTATGCTTCTACCAAGATGATATTTCCACACTAAAAAATGTGGAATTAATAACAAATGCCCTAGGTTCAAGGCTGATGTAAGGATCGATAAGAAAATATTTGGAAAATGCTTACCTGTGTCTGGCACAAGCTAAGAGCTTTGGACTGTTATTTGGCACAACAATGACTTTTTCCAATAATAAGAAAACAAACTTGATTCTGGGTACAATGTACATTTTGTAAGCCTTTGACAAATAATACATTGAAAAAGCTTAGCCCCAGTTATAGTTTAGATCCTGACACCTCCAGTTTGAGAAATAATATGGAATGTTCTCATCCCAATGGATCCTTTTAAGGACTGTCTAGTCAGATAGTAATCTGGGGGCAAAGAGCACAGGTCACAGGGTCAGAGTTCATATACGCACATGGCCTGGGCTTGCCAGTGCCATATTGCCAAAGTGTAGGCCAAACACCATCTGTACAAGAATCCCAGATGTCACAATGAGACACTCCATACAGATGGACCCTGACTTAATGACAATTCAATTTAAAATCATTTATTAATTTCACCATGGCATGAAAGCTACCCACACAATCATTCTGCTTTTCACATTCAGTATAGTATCCAATAAGCTGGAGGAAACAGTCACCATTTTATTATAAAACAAGATTCCTGCTCCATAATATTGCCTGACTGTAGGCAAATATAAGTATTCAGAGCACATTTACTGCTATTCCATGGCACATTAAATAGATGTTCGAATTACAACATTTCCAGTTTATTGGTTTATTGAAGTGTAAACAAGAGGCAAATATACACCTCTATTCTGAACCATGTTGCTCACAATATCCTAAAGATGAAAGCAACTCAGGCATGAATGGCTAAGCACAATGTAGAGGACAGGTACAATGGAATGCTGCTAGTCAGCCTTACAAGGGGAGGTGCTAAATGAAATAAACACACAGAGACAAACACTCTATCATCCCACCTCATGACATGCCTCAACTAGTAAAATTTATGGGCATAGGAAATAGAATGTTGGTTTCCAGGATCTATACACAAGGGAGAATGGGATGTTAGTGTCTAATGTGTATTAGGTTTCCATTATGGGTTGGAGATGTGGCTCAGTGATACATCATTTGCTTAGGATGCATAAGGCCCTGGGATTAACACACAACACTGTCAATGAATGAATTAATGAATGAATTCAGAGTTCTGAGATAAAAAGGACTTTAAGATAAAAAGGATTTTGAGGATGGATGATGGTGATGGTTGTACACATAGAAATGGTTAAGATGGGGTCAGTCCCAGCCATACCACTCCTGGGTATATACCCACAAGACTCATCCTACCGCAAAGATACAGGCACACCCATGTTTATTGAAGCTCTCTTCACAATAGCGAAGAGCTGGAACCAACCCAAATGCCCCTCAACAGACTAGTGAATGACAAAAATGTGGTACATCTACACAATAGAGTACTATTCAGCGGTAAAGAAAGATGACATTATGAACTTTGCAGGTAAATGGATAGAGCTCAAAGTCATTATGCTAAGTGAAGTAACACAGTCCCAGAAAAACAAACTGCAAATGGTTTCCCTCATTTGTGGCTGCTAACACCAAATCCCCCCAGATGAAAGGCAAGCTGGACAACATTATTGTTATATTTCTGTTTATCTGAAAGCAACAATGTTGTTATAATGTAAATCTCTCAACAGGCTCTAGAATCCACCCACCACTTATTTTCAGCCTCTGTAATTACTGTATATGAGTGGAGAGTATGTATCCATATTTTAGAGTAATATAAAATTAATGGAGGAAAATGTGAATTTCTAAGCAAAAAAAAAGACTGAGAGAAAGATGCAGAACAATTGTGGCAGAATTCATGATCTGGGGTGGGGTGGGGGAAGGGAAAAGGGACTATGCCTAAACTGAATTAAAAAATGATGTCTGAAATACACAAAACATCAATAAAAGCACAAAAAAATAATAAAACATTTAAATTTTAAAAAGACAGGATGCTTTTTAAAGTGCTTACTAGACCTCATTTGGTGACCATGGAAAGGGAAAACCCCAGTGTGGAACACAAGGGCAGAACTGATGGATGTTTGGGCTTGCCAAGGAGGAGACTTCAAACATGACATCTTTCAGCCTAATAAAGAAAAAATCATAAGCTGAAGATGCTAAAACCTATGATATGCATGACATGCATATGTGCATATTTTGGAGTGATGCAAATTGAAGAGAATAACAACAACAATGACAGAAGGACTGGGTCAATGAATGGGCTGAAGCAGTGAACTTCTGCTCAAAATAGTAAACTTCTGCATCAAAAATTTTAAGAGACTGAGAAAAAGATAAAAGACATGTTTGGCAGAATGCGTAAGCTCTGGTGGGGTGGAGGTGGGGCAAGGAAGAGGGCATGGGTCTAGATTTGATTGGAAATTTTGTATGAAATGCACAAAGCTTCAATAAAAATTGCCTTTGAAAAAAAAGATGGGGTCAGCAAGGCGGCTGGGCCGAGAACAGTGCTTGCCCTCTGCAAATGTAGAACGTAAATTCAATTCCAAGAACCCACATGGTAGAAAGGGAGAACTTACTCCCCAAAGTTGTCCTCTGACCTCCACACATGCACCATGAAATGGAGAGAGAGAAAGAGAGAGAGAGAGAGAGAGAGAGAGAGAGAGAGAGATCAAATATAATAAAAAGAATTGCTAATGTCTTTTAAAAAGATTAAGATGGAAGTGAAGCTTGAGTCTGGCACCTTAGACCACTCTGCCATCCTGACCAAAAAAATAAAAAAATAAAAAAATAATTAAGATGGTAAATTATAAATTTTCTATTTTTTTTATAAATTGTGTATGTGGGATATGTAGTTGTCTGCGTGTGCTCAGGTGCACGTGGAGGCCAGAAGCTGACTTTGGACGTCAATCTTAACTGCTTTTGACTTTCTTTAACAGAACCTCTTACAGGATCTAGAGCTCATTAATTCAACTGGGCTGGTGGCCAATGAGCTTCCCACAAATCCCCAGTGCTAAGGTTACAGACACAGCCTCGGCGCTCAGCTTTTAGGGGGTTCTGGGGATCAGAACCAAAGACCTCATGCCCGTGCAGCCTCTACTAATTGGGTCATCTCTTCAGCACCATGTGTTATGTATACTATGATAAGACTGTCAATTCCTGTATTATACTCTCTCCTCCCAAGGTTCAGGGATCATTGTGGAAAAGAGAGGAGAAAGATTGTAAGAGCCAGAGGTGGTAGATGAATAAAAGGAAACCCTATTGTCTGGATAGTGCAGGGTAGCTGCACATATGAACCCACAGCACTGATTACAGCATCCACAAGACCTGGGCAAACCCAAGCCAGATGAAAACCTGGCATGGACAGGGAGCTGGGTAGGAAGCCACAACCCCAGCTGAGGATCTGTTGGCAATTGGTAGTTACTGGGAGAGGGAGATTCATTTTTCTTTACTGGTGTGTCATGGGATAGGTTGACTAGACTTCAAGCTCATACCCCAGAGCATTTGGAAAACATAGGTTAAACTCAATAGGGCTTTTATTTTTTAAAGAAAAACTGTAGAGATATATGTACATCCATTTTTGTTGCTGCTCTGTTCACAATAGCTAAGAAATTGAAGCAATCTAAGTGTCCCTCAACTGACAAATGGATAATGAAAATGTGATACATTTTACACAATGGAGTTCTACTCAGTGGTAAAGAAAGAGGAAAGCATGAAATTTGCAGGTAAATGGATGGAACTAGAAACTGTTATACTAACTGAAGTAAAAAAAAAAGACTCAGAGCATCTTAATCATCTTCCCCAATGGCACCCTCCCATAAGCCACCCCCACTAGAATTCACACATTCTCTTATTTGTGTGAAGGCCAATCATGTCAAGTTAGTATCCCTAGAAGTCCTTTAGTGCAAGTCACATTTTTTGAAAGGAAATCACTGAGGTAATTTGTAGATGCTGCCTTTTAGGAAGTATTTGAGATTTTACATGAGATTTTTAAAGTGTGCTTGCCTCTAGTAATGGTTGACCCTGCAAGGACTTTATTCAATGAACTTTAAATTTTTAATTTTTTAAAGAAATATTTTCACAGTCAGAGTCCAGATAAATTGTCTGCTTTTGAACTTATTAGATATTTTTTGTTACTGCTTTGGTTTCACACATTTAAAAAGAGGACAGCATAGTAGTGAAAACTGGAAGTCTAATCCAAATAGCTGATACCATGTAGAAACTTGGACTCAATATTAATTATCTTGAACTTGGTATTGCTTATTAATAATTAAATAAAGTAAGTACATGTAAATTAATCAGCAAATATAAGATCCACACAAACCACTCTAAAACATAAAGGTAGACATAATATACTTCATGGGTATAAGGATAGGAACATTTTTAGGTAAATAGGATGAAATGTTAGCAGCACAAAAGGATGATGCAAGAATTATGTGCCCAAATTATTGTGAATGTGATGAAATAAGATGAAGTTCACTGGGTATGCCAAAATAGAATCATCTGTTTATTGAGATTTTTCTTCCCTAATTCTTCACCTCTTCTTGGAATTTGCTTCTATAATTGGAAAAATTATCAGGCACTAGTAGAACATTATTAGTCTCTCTATGAAGAAAAATGTAAATTACTATGTTCAATAAGTCACTATATAAAGCTGATTGATTTCCATAATAAGAATGTTACCTGCATTCAACTTACTGTTAAAATGTGAATCCCTAAACGTGTATTGGAATTAACATAGAGTTTATTTTCCAGATTTTATAATTTTGGTATATGGAGTATTATAAAATTGAAGAGAACAAGAACAAAAAGACTTGCTCAAAAAACTGACCAAAACAGTAAACTTCTGCATCGAAAAGTTAAAAAAAAAGACTGAGAAAAAGATGCAAGACAGGACTTAACATATATGGCAGAATGGTAGGGAGGGCACAGATGAGGAAATGGCTCTAAATTTGATTGAGAAATGTTGTATGAAATGCACAAAAGCTGAAGAAAAATTAAGAAAAAGAAAAAAAAAAGACTCAGAAAAAAAAATGTCATGTGTTCCTCCTGATTTGTGGATCTTAACGCCAAGTCCTTATATGTGCATATACATCCTGACGTAACTACAGGAGCCAGGAAAATAGAAAGAAACCATGGAGGTAAAGTGAACGAAGGAATCTGAGAGATAGAAGCAGTAGGAGACAAATGTTCTCAATGATAAGATGGGTAAATAGAGATGGTTAACTATGAGGGGAAGAAGGAGGGCTATGCAAGGAACCACGGGGATCATAAAATGTGAGGAGCTCAAGAGGGGATCATAGGAGATAGGTATTATCCAGGGGAAAATGGGGTTCTTTAACCAGGGAAGAAGGGTTAGATATGGAATGAGAGAGGAGAGATACATAATGCTTAGCTGGTATAAAACTAGAAGGGAATGTATTATTTCAAAAACCTGCTGAACAATGACACATACAGTATCTAAACATGAGTGCATGTACATAGCTGAAGGTTGTACAGCAAGAAACACAGTGCCTAAAGTTGTAGGCCAGGGCAGCCCAAAAGACTCCAAAATCACATAGCCACAGCCTTTGATTGTCTCCCAGAACTTGAGGGTAAGATCCTATTTCAGAAGATAAGACACTTCAGACATAGGACTTGGAGCAATGGAGCTGGAATTGACCTGAATGCTTCCTCTGTGAAGATGAGCTCGTAGTTTTGGTGGACACTATGTTGCTGCTAAGGGTGAAAAATCAATAACTGTTCCAATTCTAGCTTTAAAGTCTAAATGACCACAATCATGACTAGCACATCAAACTATATTGGTGTACTACTGGTACTTTTATCTTGGGGGTAATCATCAGCTGCCTAATTAGACTTAAAGCCCACTCGATGTAAGGGAACTCATGTGTGTTATTGTAAACATAGCCAAATACAAATGGCTGGAAAGGTCATAGATCTTAGAGAAAACCCCATCTCTGTCACAACCATTGATAAATGTAATTTCTTATTATATGCTAAATATGGATCATTTTATTTAAAGACAAGTATGCCAGCCATCACTCGTCATGCCAGCCCTCATCAAAGAAGTTTCTTTCGTGAGACTAGAGTGGTGGGTCAGTGGTTCAGAGCACTGAATGCTCTTGCAGAGGACTGAGGTTCTATTCCCAGGATGCACATAGTGGCTAACAACTGTCCCTAATTCCAGTTCCAGGAGATGTGACCTCCTCTTCTGACCTCCATGGTCATGGCAGGATATGGGTGCACTTACACACATGCAGGCAATACACATACACATAAATAAAAATGATTTTTTAAAAAGAAGTTTCTTTGGCAACAGAGTTCCTCAACCAGTCACACAGAATAATTGTTTATATGATGCCTAACCCCAAGGGACATGTCTACAATGGAACCTCTATACCTAAGGCTCATGGCACATGGTAAAACAAGGGGTAAAGGGAATGTTAATGTGTCTCTCAACTCTCTCATCAGTGAACCTTCCTCATGCAACAGAAGGTGATGAAAACAAAAGGCCACAACTAGCCAAAGTATAGAGAATAAGAGTCTGCAGAGTCTGGGTCCTTGGGCAGGACTCCTATATTAAACATCAGCTACCCAGGGCTCAGAGTCCATTGTGGAAGATCAGGTAGGAAGGCTGTAAGAGGCAGGGGAGGAGGTGCATGATCATAAGGAATGGAGTTTTACAGGTTCCTGGGATCTTGCTCATATGAATCTACAACAATGGTATCAGCACGCATAAGGCCCATATAATCTCAATCAGACAAAAACCCAGCATAGAACTGGGAAAATGGGCAGCAGCTCTCAATCTTAGCTAAATAACCATTGGCAGCTGATTACTACTATCTGAGAGAGAACTCATCTTCTTCAAGGGAGAGACTATAGATAGGCTGACTAGAGCCCAGTGGATGAACTTGCACTCAGTAGGCCTTAACATATATGACAGAATGCATGAAATTTGGTGGGGTCCTCTCATAGAGGGGTGCATATGGAGGATATATAAATATGATCGAGGTGTTTTGCATGAAATGCATAAAAATTTGATAAAAAGATGTTTAAAAAGGACAAATAATAACAGCATATGAAGTCATGGGGGGGTATGTAGCGAGGTAGGGCTGCAGATGGGGGAGGGTGTCTGAATGTCATCAAAATACACTGAATGTAATTCTCAAATTAATACAAATATATTCTTAAAAGGCAGAAAAAAATAACAAAATTAAAGAAAACCCACTCTGAATTCTCAAAAGCATTCTTTGGCAGCAGCTTGAACATCTAGCTTAAGGAGGCCATGTGATTCTGATGGGGGCTAAAATCCAGCATAGCTCCTGGACAGTTTCTGCTAACCAGTATACATGTGCCCATGCCTGGGCCTGGCCACACAAGAAAGTCTCACAAATAATAACAATGAGACATTATCATTCCCCTACAAAGTAGTATGACATGACTCGCTTTCTTTGTTTGGATTACGTACATGGTGGGGTGACTCTCAGCCCTCAAACTTGGCAGTTCACTGACGGATCTAGCATTTCTGGGCACACATGTTGGCTCTCTCTTCTTCTGGAACAGCATCTTTGCCTGAGGATAATGAGGTCCTGTCTGGCTCTTTGTACTAATTAAAACTGCTTTGCCAGATAAGCACTCATGCTGTGAGATGGACAAGAAAAATGCCCTGAAGCTTGTAGGCCTGTTAGCCTCTACTAAGCAGAACAAGGTAGAAGGAGAAAGCAATTCCCAAAAGTTGTCTTCTGACTTAAACACAAACACTGTGGCATGTACACACACACACACACACACACACACACACACACACACACACACCACAAAAAATTTAGGAAAATAAAATTGTATGAAATTTTCTTGCGATTTTTTTTTTTCATTCTGGTCTTATGAGTTCCAGTCTGGGCTCAAACTTGCTATGTAGCTAGTGATGAATGGGAACTTGTGACAGTCCTGCTTATACCTCCCAAGTGCTAGGATTATAGGCGTGCACCTCCACACCTGGTGTATATAATGCTAGACATCAAACACAGGGGTTCATGTATACTATAAAAGCTCCAGAGGAACTGAACTACATCCTTAGCCTTCCTGTGAAATTTTTATTTTGTGCTACATAAACATCTTTAAAATCCACATCTTAAAGGCCTTTCACTCTTCCATCCCTTGCAGAAACTCAGAAGATTGTATTTCTGGAAGCAGAAAAGGCAGACAATTGAGAAGGACTTTCCTAATGCAAGTTATGGACTGGAAGCCACATTACTATAGGGGAAAGAAGAGTTAATATCAAGTCATGTTGGGATTTCATAATGTTCAGTGTCTGAATTAAAAATGGAAGCAACCACAGTGACTTCCACCATAAGCAAGAAGACAGCCACAGAACTTCAGAGTTAGCCTCAAGAACAAGGATTCCTGCTCCTATTGAATAAACGCAAACTGTGATAAATATGATTTAGAGTTTCAAACTCTCCACGGGCATGGTGGTACACACCTTTAATCCTAGCACTTGGGAGGCAGAGGCAGGCAGATCTCTGTGAGTTCAAGACCAGCCTGGTCTACAGAATGAATTCCAGGCCAGCTGGGACTACAGGAGACCCTGTCTCAAAAAGACAAACCAAATTAAAACAAAAAGAAGAGTTTCAAATTCTATTTACAAAGGTGTGTGTGTGTATGTGTGTGTGTTTGTGTGTCTGTGTGTCTGTGTCTATGTCTGTGTCTGTCTATATGTCAGTCAGTCAGGGTCTTATGTACCTCAGGCTGGGCTTGAGCTCTCTATTAGCTGAGGCTGAATTTGAGCTCCTAATCTTCCTGCCTGGAATTTTATTTATTTATTTATTTATTTATTTATTTATTTATTTATTTTATGTGTATGAATGTACTGTCTGCATGTAGGCTTGTGCACCCGTGTTGTGCAATGCCTCGGAAGTCAGAAGAGGGTCTCAGATTCCCCTGGAACTGCAGTTCTACTGGAATTGGAGTTACAGACAGTTCTCAGCCGCCATGTGGATGCTGGGGATCGAACCCAGGTCCTCTACAAGAGCGTCAGTGCTCTTAACCACTAGGCCATCTCTCCAGCTCCCTGCCTGTTATTTTAAAAAGATCACTAGGTAGATGAAGAGTATATTAAACCCAGCAAGATCAGAAACAAGGCAATCGCTAGGTTGCTAGTACGGTCATCTAGTGGGCAGCTTTGGCGCTACTGGAAGAATGCTGTAGCTACAGAAATGGTAAGAAATGACTGATTTGATGCACATATCTAATGACTAATGGATTGAACAGGGGATAATAGGGAAAAAGAAGAATCAAGGATGGCCCTTACATGCACAGCTCGTGAAGTTCAGAAGATGGTTTTGATGAGGACAATGGGTGACAGCACAGGATGGAAGAAGTTGATGAAGAAATGCATTTCAACAGTAAGTATAAAATGTCTTATTAAACATTTAAATCTAATGTATAGTTGGGTATGAATCAAAGATTAGAGTTGAGTATATCAAATTGTTTTGACCTGATCAATACCATGTATAAAGTTATGAGACTGGATAATAAAAGATAGACCAAGAAGAGAAAGCAGTCAGGCAAGAGCAACTAGGAGATTAGAGCAGTAATTATATAGGTAGAAAACCAGGCAACTGCCTCATCACCAGTACCTGGAGGTAGGACCATTCCGCTCACACAACTGGAGCTAAGAAGTCAAAGAAATATGAAGACACAGTAGGCTCTGAGAAGTCAAATACATACAGCAGCATGGCTTTGCATGAGATTGTGCAAGGTCAAGTTCATTCATGACCTTGAAAATGAAAATTATAGTGAAATGACAGGCAAAAAACATGAATGGAGAGAGTCAAGAGTGAAACAGGCAAAGAATAAATGTGAAGATTGGATTTAGAGAACGCTCTCAAATGGTTTTTCTAGTTATAGGTTCAAGTTTTATAGTTAAATAGGACTTTTTTTTTTTTTTTGGTCTTTTCAAGACAGGGTCTCCCTGTAGTCCCAGCTGTCCTGGAACTCGCTCTGTAGACCAGGCTGGCCTTGAACTCACAAAGATCCACCTGCCTCTGCCTCCCGAGTGCTATGATTAAAGGCATGCACCACCACACCCGGCAGGACTTATTTTTAATATATGGGACCCAGGGCTTGAATAGAAAGGCCTTCTACAGATCAGGACCATCCACTACTTCTATGATAATAGAAAGAAATACATATTGTGTATGTAAATCCAAGTCACAAGGTGGATTTAGTGGCAGTCACTGCCAATGGCAGTGATCTCATTAACAGCCTGGATGTCCATGATAACTCAGCAAAAGAAGGTTCCACCTAATAAAAGAAGTGGAAGAGAGGCTAGTGTGGGTTGAGAACTGAGAAGTGAGGAGACAGGGCAATGAACATACCTAATTCTCCAGAGAAAGCATCTGTGGGTAGGAAGAGAATTAAAAACATGGCCAGAGCAACTCTGTAGACAATTGTACCATTTATGTTGATTCCCAGAAGTGGACTCATAAGAACGATTGTTTTTAGGACCATTGTTTTATGTTAAGATGGAGAAAGCTTGAGTATGTAGAAATGTCGATGGGAAAGGTTCGACTACAGAAGAAAAGAAGGTTATACAGAAGATGTTCTCAGGGTAAGTTTTCAAAAAAAAAAAAAATGTGAAGGTTTGAGTACAGAGAGCAGTGGGGGTGGTGACCCAGGCGAGCAAAGGGGGCGCTTCATTTGTGAAGAGAGCACAGGGAGGCCACACATGAAGGTGGGTGTCTGGATTTGAGGGAAGAAATGGTAGTTGTCTCTTCAATGGTTTCAGCTTCCTTTGTGAGTGGAGGGAAAGGTGTTGAGAATGAGAAGAAAGGAAATGGGAGATTTGAGAGTTACATCTTATAGTTCAGATTAGCTAAAAGAGGTGTATCAAGAACTAATAAGCACTTGTAAATCAAGTAAACCCCGGAAGGAGAGAGGGCTGAACAGTAGGATCTTGTTGATCTCCTCCAACATCTTTCTTTTCCTAGATATTAACCATCAGGGATTCTGTTTTGAAATATTGAAGAACACTGCATGTTGTCTCAAAGGAAAATGTCAGATTACAACACTTCAGTGACCAATGACAGAAGGGGTTTTAGAGATTTCCTACTCCTATATCCTTGCTCTGTACGCAGGAAAATATATGCCCAGATTGGTGAAATTATTGAGTGCAGAACTAGGATTAGTAACAGTTCCCTAATGCCCAAGCTCTACTGGACACCAGGCCCACAGCCCACAAGCAGCTGACTAAAGTGTTGACCGTTAGGGAAGCAGCTTTTCTGTGCTCACATACAGCTCCTAGTCTTTCCTGAAAGACTTCTCCTTATAACTCAAGCAAGAATTATTAATCTGCTTCTGCCTCTCTGTGTAGAAAGTGATTCACTGTCGAACTCAAGAAGTTCTTGCAGTGACTTAGCAGAATTCAGGAAGCCCACATTCATAGGAATACAGAGCTCCCTCCTTTAATGGATTTAACTCCGAAATGATGAAATAGTAGCTGTTCACTCTCCTGGAAGCCCGAGTTCTCATCTGTATTTCTCCAGTCCTTTGTTGGGTAATGTCAGCTAAGCCAGGCTTCTCTCTGCTAATATATTACCATCTCCAGCCACACACAGTACTATTTGTGCTTCCAGCACACCTCAAAGGAATGCTTTCAAAGTTGGTGCTTGCTAGTATTTTGAGTATGGAAAGGAAAAGTCCTCGAACTCCAGTGCTTTGATATTTCTATGCATCACATCTTTTGTTCCCACATCATAAAGACTCTGTTCTCATTTTACAGATGGAAGAATTAACCAAGGTGACACACAGGCCAGGAACACCAAAGCAGCTCTGTAATCCCCCTGAGGATGCTGATAATGAAGACTGGTTTCAAGCTAGGATATACAATAGGCTTTATTATTTCACATAATGATATAAAGGCACTCTGGAACAAAATAAAATACCAAATTGTGTTCACAGGCTTTTCAGGATTTGTCCTTTCTTTTTCATTTAGCATAATTGCAGTAATTCAGATTCCCATGGAAGATGGCAACTCAGCAGCTATAATGTCAGCTTACAAATTTCAGCACATCCAAGAATCAAGGTCTCCATACTGTCTCAGAGCAGCTCTCAGACAAAGGCCACACCTAGGTCATTGTTACCAGGGCCTAATGGGGGTTCCAATCTCTTTGGGAGGATGGAACATTTTGATACCTTCCATATAATGATGTTAAGAGCCACAGCTATTGTTCTTAGGGATAGAAGGTCTGGAATATGGGACCAAAAAAAAGGACAAGAGAAAAGTCATTAACATGCTTTGGAGGAAACTTCTCTGGCAACTGCAAATGTATTATCCAGAACGAATGTGAAGATAGGAATCAATTTAATTAATTTTAAGTGGATTTGCACATTGACAAAGCCAAGGCCTGAAGAAAATGGGAACCTAAGTGAAATGTACACAGCAGACAGTTGAGAAGACAGAGTCGGGAAGTACTCAATTCTATTTTTTTTTTTTAAGGAAATCTTAACTTCTTTCTATTTTATTTATTTTTTATGTGTATGAATGTACTGTCTGCATGTAGGTTTGTGCACCCATGTTGTCAGAAGAGGGTGTCAGATTCCCCTGGAACTGGAGTTAAAGATGGTTCTCAGTCGCCATGTGGGTGTTGGGGATCGAACCCTGGTTCTCTGCAAGAGCAGTCAGTGTTAGATGGCCTAACCGCTAGGCCATCTCTCCAGCCCCTGGAAGTACTCAATTCTTTACCCTTGTCACTGATGTTAGGGATGGTTGTTAGTCCCATAATCCCTTAATAATTAAGTACAGAAGTATGAAAAATAAAGTTCTTTTCAAAACATCTAGTTGCAAACCTAGTCCCTGCAACTCATTTATTTAATATTCTAAAGCCCCAGTCTATAATAGATGGAAGATGTCCATGGTGCCATTCAGATGGAGTACTGAGCTCTCCAAAACACTGCTCTGGAATTCTCTTCTCATCCATTTATTTGTAGTGCACTTTGGCTTTTTTCATTATTTGTTCAATCATCTGACCCTGTATTAGTCACTTTTCTGTTGCTGTGATAAAACCACCATGAGCAAGGGAACTTATAAAAGGAACAGTTTATTTGAGCTTATGATGACAGGGAATTAGACTCCATTGTGGTGGGAAGCATGGTGGCCAGGGCTGGAGCAGCAAGCCAAGGGTCACATCTCACAATGAACACAGGAAGCAGAGAGAGAGAGTGGAGACGACAAGGCTTGTTAAACTCACTAAGCCTGCCCCAAGTGACATACTACCTTCAGCACGGCCACACTTTCTAAGAACAGTGCCACCAACTGGAGACAAAATGTCTGAATACTTAAAGCCTATGGGGGACACTCATTCAAACCACCACATTCCGGTCAGAGTGTTTTGTCACAGCAATGGAAGACAAACTAGAACAGAAATTGATACCATAAGAGTGGGGTATTGCTGTGACAGACCTGACCTTGGTGTTTGGGGGAAGGATTGTGGAGGCATTTGGAACTTTGGGCTGGGAAGATCATTGAATGCCTAAAGATTGTTGCTGTGGAGCTTGGAGCAGTTTTGCTGAAGGATTTGTAGAAGATGTAGGCCTGGCTTGTGAAGTTCCTGGTTTCAAAGGGAAGGAGAGATCATCAGGACTGTTTAGTAAATGGGCTCTGGTCAGCTGGGGCTGAAAAATCAGCTGTAAGTAACAAGAGACCAGCGTCGCTGTGGTGAAATCTTCTGGGAAGAATTTCTTCAGGGTCAGCACACAGAAGCTGTGTTCCAGAAGGGGCCTGAGCCTCCATCTCAAGCCAGAAGCAGGACTTGATGGTGTAAGAGTCTCCTATGTGGTTCTGGTGTTGAAATTTGAGGGGGTCACAGAGAGAAGCTGAGGCTTGGCACTGTGAGAGGTCAGGAAAGACCATTGGTGGAAGTGCACCTTGGTTGCAGTGAAGATCCCAGGATTGCAGGGGTCATGGAGAGAAGCTGAGGCTTTGCACCAGGAGAGGTCAGAAGAGACCATTGGTGAAGGTGCTGCATCAGATTTTTGGAGATGCCAGGACCATGGGATGACCACCAAGAGCAGCAGCAGGTGTGAAATGAAGTCGGCCTGGGCCTTCGAGATGAGCTGTGTGTGCCACGGACGGCAAAGTCAGAGACGGGGAGCTGCTGAAACCCTTTGGAGCCCAGAAGATCGTGAATGAATCCCAGGTGTCCAGCCTTGAGCTACTTGCTGGACTTAAGTTTTTTTTTGAGTGTGCCTGATTCTTTCCTTTGAAATAAGACAGTACTTGTTTTGGATTTTACAGCAACCCACAGTTAAGAGACTTTTAATAGCCTGAACTTTTAAGCGTTTGGACAATTTAAGGACTGTGGGGCTTTTAAGGTTGTACTGTCTTAGGTTGTGATGAATGTTAACATCATACTTTAGGGATAAGAACTGGAAAGGTGGTGGTTTAATAGTGATGTGTTTTGTGTGTCAAGTTGACAAGGGGTCAATTGTGCTGGATAGCTTTAGTGCCAACTTGACACACCTGGGTTGAGGGAGCCTCAATTGGGGAATTAGCTCCATTGGATTGGCCTGTGGACACATCTGTGGAGCATTGTCTTGATTGTCAGGCAATGTGGGAGGGCCCAGCCCACAATGAGTGGTGCCACCCTGGGCAGGTTGTTGTATACCATATAAGAAGTCAGGCTGGGCATGAGCCAGAGGAGCAAGCCAGTAAACAGCATTCCCCCATGGCCTGTGCTTCAGCTCCTGCCTCCAGGTTCCTGCCCTGAGTTCCTGCCTTGGGCATCCTGAGTGATGAACTGTGACCCAGGAGATGTAAGCCGAATAAACCTTTTCCTCCACAAGTTGGTGCTGGTCAGAGTGTTTTGTCACAGCAATGGAAGACAAACTAGAACAGAGCCCATTGTCCCTATTTTAATGTGTCTGAGCCTGTGGAAAAGATTGCAGGTCCCTAAAAATCTACCCCTTTGTACAGGCTGTGCACCCGAATATGATATTCAAATGAAGGATGAGACTGAAATTATGGCCTCTGGGACTTTTCAGCAGTGTTGAAGGGACTAAATGCGCATGCCCACAGAAAGCTAAATGCCACACAGCCATCTGCATTTCATTCCCAGTAAATGGCACACATATTGGTGTCTGAAATGATCCAGGGAAGAAATAAAGGGGAATCCGCTTAGAGAGAAAGACTTGTCTGTAAAGGTGGAGATAACTTAAACTGCCCCTTGTTTACTTGCATTGGAAAACAAAAAATAGTGGAAAAGAGATTTATACCTCCAGCCCAGAGCCCAGTGAATGGAGGGGTCGAATTCTCCCAAATGGATTCTGTATCCAGTGCATTCCTAAAGATCTTGCCAAGCCCCCTCCAGCACAAAAGAGAAAGGATGACATTTAAGCTGCTGTGGGGTCTACCCTTGAAAAAGAACCTTAATATTGGAGCAATTCACATCCACACACCCACCTTCCAGAGATTGTATCCAATAAGCTTGGTTAGGATTCCATCAATACAATTCCTATGAACTTATGCATATTTTCTGGGAGTGTTCTCAACAGCAAACCCAGGGCTCCATAGCCCAAAAAGTCCATTCAAGTCATTTCAGTGGACACTTCATAAGCACTTATGTTTAATGAGAGGTAATTGATGGATTAAAAGGTTCTTAAGGCATAACCTTTCCTCTCAAGGAGCTTATAGGTCAGAAGCATGAGTCAGACACATGTATTTAGAACTAGTCTAAAAGACCATGTGAGGTAAGTCACATATGGTAAGACACACATACTATTGAAGATCGATGAAGGAGCCAGAATGGTTTCTTGAAGAAGTAGAAGTTGTATGTCTGCTCTATTTCCTCATCTGTAGAACTGAGAGAACAGCCATACCTACTTCACAGCATTGTTACATGCAGTACATAAGTTACTCCATGCTGAAAATTAAACACAGCTCCTGGAATGTAGTTAAGTACTCAACTGTGAGCTACTTTTTGCTATTGAAAATGGCCTTAGGGGATGGGAAATATCAAATGGGTAACAGAAGAGAGCAATTTGTAATCAAAGAGAAGGCACTATCTGACTTAACTGTTTATCTCACAACCAAGGAGAAAGTATTCAGAGATTAGAAGGCAGGAGAGTCTAGGGTGTGCGCAGGGAGCAGGAAACATTTTTATAGGAAAACAGACACTCGAATAAATGGGGCATGAAAAGAGTTTGGAGAGGGCCTTGACTGCCAGACTGGAGAACTGGCACAAACGCTCGGCCCCTACCCCAGTTTCCATTATAAGAAATAACCACATCGTCCATATCATCTTCCTCTGGCAAGGCTCACAGTTGTACCAATTCTGGAGTGGCACTACCACTCAGCTATGGGCCTGAACATAATCTTCAGAATATCAGAATTGCAAGATGTCAATAGAGGTAGGCAAAGCTATTGATTAGAGCTAGCTTTTGTACCTTGTGTCTCCTGGGCTAGACAATCAGCTGCATTTGTCTGAGAATCTCTGCCTCAACCTCACTCAGCAAGACAAAGAGAAGAGAGCCTGGGCAATTCAAGTGCCAGAGATATGTGGAGAAGTAAGTCTTTAGCAAGAAGTGTATAGCACTTATGACCAAATAAATACAAAACTCCATTTCAGGCCAACTTCCCTTTGCTGACAATAAATAGGAAACAAAACAGCATCACAGATTAGTCAAGAGATTATGAATGATCAGAGACCAAGATGATGAGTCTCTGTCCATGCTGTATTGGGAAGAGAGAGTCAAGAAAATCAGGAAGGTCAATAGGAGTCAAAGAAGGGCTCCTAAAGATGAACAACAAAAGGTTGAGAGAGACCACAGAAGTGAGAAATTTAACAACCTCAACCATTTGTGTACCAGCCCAGGCCTAACAGAAAGCGTGGCAAAGTCCTTATCATTATAATATTTAAAATAAGTAAAGAGAGGCAAAAAGCAGATGCAAAATAAAACATTAACATACGATACAATGTCACACAGTAAATATTTGAAGAAAACAACATTAAGGGACTAGAAATGTATTATTAGTTGACTAGTCAGGGTATATGTATGAGTCTGTGGGGGATACTCAAAAAAAAAAAAATAGGACCTACTGGTGGCTTGAGAAAGAGAAATTTATTTTCCCACAGATTAGGAACCTGGACATCCAACATCAAATACTTCACCTCTAAATACAATCTCATTCTGAGATTCTGGAGGTCAAAGCTTCAACATATTAATCTGGGGAGAAAGAAATAATCCTACATGTAGAAGTGGGTCTTTATAATGAAGGGACATTAGAACAGAGACCCAGATATTATGAATGAATAAGCCATGGAGCTATCCAAGGCGAGAGAGAATAGCAGGCACAAAGCTTCCTCATCGTGTTCTAGAATATGCAAATGAGATGAGTAAAGTAAAAACAGATAGAGGGGATGGCACTGGAGAGGGATCCGGGGTCAAAACACACATGCTTAGAGGCCACATCAAGCCAAGGCTTTGGATTTGGAAAGAGAAAGATTTAGAGGGTTTTGAGCAGGCCAGTAGCATTCAGATTGATATCCTAAAATCATTATACTTGGATTTCAAATGAGAGCATGAATGAAAAGAGATAGACCTGGTGAACGACTTTAACAGAAAAAGAATGGAGGCTCAACCTGGGCTTGAAGAGAGGTAGTGGTATTTCTATCGTGAATTATTTCCCAAGCTCCCAGGCAGGGGTGAAATGAGGTATGCTGCAAGAAAGAATTAGAGGCAAGCTCATCATCTTTATCTTCAAGAAGAGAAGACCAAGCTAGTAGTGGACTATAGATTACCAAAAACTTAAAACAAACATTCAGTGAGGACTAAAATCTTAAATCACCTCACTCAGTTCTCCAGAGGTACATTGTTATGAACTAGATATTTGTTGCCCTCCCCTCCAAATAAAATTCAAATGTTGAAACTCTATTTCTCCAGGTGATGGAATCCTGAAGTGAAACTTTGTTGGTGTTCTTGTTTCCCTTTCATTGCTGTGATAAAGCATTCTGACCAAAAGCAATGTAAGCGAGGAAAGGGTTTATTTAGCCCAGCTGGTATAAAAGGTAGGGTTGTGTGAGTCTTGAGATCTGAGAATTCCCCAGACCAGCTGAAGCACAGGTACCTGGGCATGGGCTAAAGAGCACACCTCCACCCCCTACCCGTCTACTCAAACCTTTCAAGCTCCAACACAAACAGTTCATTAATCCCTGATGACTCAAAACCTTTTCTCGCCTGAAGTCCTAAAATCTTTGGGCAAAATAGTCCAAAGGCATAAAAACCCACATGCATAGCAAGGTCTGGTGGTGCATGCCTTTAAGCCCAGCACTCCAGAGGCAGAGGCAGGCAGATCTCTCTGAGTTCCAGTCCAGCCTGGTCTACATAATGAGTTCCAGGACACCTGGGGTTACAGGGAGACCCTGTCTCAAAACGACCCCCCCAAAAAAGCAACATGCTCAGGTTGATCATAGCAGCACCCCACTTCTCTGGTACCAATTTATTTTACAGTTTTCTTTTTTTATTGTGACAAATACTATGGCTAAAACCAACTTGGGAGGAAGAAATGGTTTATTTGACTTACACTTCCAGGTCACAGCCCATCACTGAGAGAAGTAAGGGCAACAACTCAAGGAAAACCCTGAAACAGAACCCATGGAGGAATATTACTTGAGGCCTCACTCACTGGTAGATGCTTAGCTAACTTTCGTATACAGCCAAGGACCACCTACTCAGGGAATGGTGCTGTCCACAGTGGACCTGGGCCCTTCAAACCCAGTTAACAACCAAGACAAGCCCACACAGCAGTGCTCACAGGCCACTCTGATCTTGGGAAATACTCAGTTAAGAGTCCCTTCTCGCCAGGCATGGTGACACACGCCTTTAATCCTAGCACTTGGGAGGCAGAGGTGGATCTTTGTGAGTTCAAGGCCATCCTGGTCTACAGAGTGAGTTCCAGGACAGCTGGGGCTACAGAGAGACCCTGTCTCCAAAACACCAAAAAAAAAAAAAAAAAAAAAAAAAAGAGTCCCTTCTCAATGGGACTAATGGTAAGTGGACTAGGACAATAATTGTATTAGTTGCTTTTCTCACTGTTGTGACCAAATAGCTGACAGGAAGCAATTTAAAGAAGATGTTTATTTTGGCTAACAAGTCAATGGGATATATTCCTTCCTGGTAGAAGACATGGTGGCAGGAGCTGGAGGCCAACTAGTCACACTATAGCAGCAGTCAAGAAGTAGAGAGTGAGCAGGTGCTGACATTCCCCTTGAGGTAGGTTTCCATTGTGACTTCAGGCTTCATCTTCACAGCCTCACATAATAGCTTTTTAGTATCTCCTTTTAGGGAATCCAACCTGGCCACCCATTTTGCCCAGCCTCAGTAGCCCTCTGAGACAATGGAGCAAACTTTTATGATGCCCTCAATCTCGTACCTTTTGTACCTGAAAAACCAGTATCAAATGGACAACATGGCCAGGTTTTGCCAGCTGAAGACAGAACCTGGCCCCACTGAACCAAAACTATAGTTGTGTCTATGTGCCTTGGTTACCAAATTTGAAAAGGGTTGCCTGGGCAATTGTTTTTGAACATGGAACGATTTTGCTTCATGCTAGCTCAGACTCTCTTTTCAAATGAAGTTACATCTTCACAAGTTAGCCTTAACAGTGGGGGGAGGGGTCCAACCATCAAAGTATGTTTTCTATTGTCTCTATACAGAGCAGGTTTATTTAATAATTACAGCCTCTTCTTTCAGCATACTCTTTGGTTGCAACTTTAATCTCTCTCATACTTTTCCTCAAAAAATTACACATTTTTAATAAAATTCTACTTAGGGCTACAGAGCTGACTCAGCCATTAAGAGCATTGACTGTTCCTGCAAAGAACCTGGGTTTGATTCCCAGCACCCATATGGCAGGTAACAACTATTCTAACTTCAGTTTCAGGGGATCTCATACCCTTCTCTGACCTTCATGGGCATGGTAAAACATGGATACACTTACAAATATGTAGGCAGTATACTCAATGCATGTAAAATAAAAATAATAAAGGAAATATTTAAAAGTAAAATAAAGTCCCACTTATTTTACTTTTTTACTGTAGACCCAAACAAAAGCAATAAACAATAACTATGCCACAACTTGAATGTTATTCTGCCTTGAAATTTCCCCTGCCAGAACTCTCATCCACTGCTATGGCATTGCAAACTGGTGCAACCACTGTGGAAATCACTGTGGAGAACGCCTTAAAAACCAAAAACGAACCAGGCATAGTGGTATATGCCTTTAATCCCAGCACTCAGGAGGCAGAGACAGTGGATCTCTGTGAGTTCAAGGCCAGCCTGGTCTATATAACAAGTGCTAGGCCAGCTGGGGCTACAGGGAAACCCTGTCTTAAAAAGAACCTTCCTCCCAAAAACTAAAAATGAATCTACCATATGATTCAGCTATATTACTCCTTGGCATATACCCAAAGGACTCATTATCCTACAATAGAGATAATTACTCAGCCATGTTTGTTGATGCTCTTTTTTTTGGGGGGGGGAGGAAAGGGTTTATTTAGCTTACATCTCCCCAGTCACAGTTCCTCACTCAGGGAGCCCAAGGTGGGAACTCAGGGCAGGAACCTGGAGGCAAGAGGTGAAGCACAGGCCTGAAGCACAGGAGGAGGAATGCTGTTCACTGGCTTGCTCCCCTGGTCCATGCCCAGCCCACCTTCTTATATAGTACACAATAACCTGCCCAGGGCGGCACTACTCATTGTGGGCTGGGCCCTCCCACACTGCTCAACCATCAAGACAATACCCCATAGATGTGGCCACAGGCCAATCCAATGGAGTCAATTCCCCAAATGAGGCTCCCTCAACCCAAGTGTGTCAAGTTGACACTAAAGCTATCCAGCACAGCGGGGGTGGGGGTGTGTGGGGGTGCTGCAGGAGGGTTCCAATAGGGAAAGGGGTTTAAAGACAATTAAGATTGATCAAGATGTTCATTATGAAAACACTAAAATTCAATAAAAATAAATCGATTAAAACTGGCTAGATCCCAGATTCTACTTCCCAAACTGTCACAACTTGCCACTGTAGAGACTGAATAAAAGTATGATTGAGGCTTACCTCAGGAGCACAGTTCCAGGAGATATGGACAAACAGGGGCCTCAGAATTCATGCCCATTCTTTGTCTTACTAACAGTCAGGCTGACCTCTTACTTAGGTATAACTGAGATATGGCTTAGATATCCTACAATGTGTTAAAAGAAGTAAAGCTTTGTCCAGTGAAAGCCTATCAGAGTCATTAGTATATTTATGCTTATGTTCTGCGTAAAACATGAGATCATTTAAATCCATCAGTCTGATTATGAAATGAGTACTTAATATGTAATAAGTATCTAAGACTCTCTAAATTAAGACAATTCTTAATTAAATCCACTATACTACCAATAATTACTAATGTGCATCCAAATCTATATACCATGCTAACTATTTTATATCCAACAATAAATATATGGATAGAGTTTAGGTAATAGTTGAATGAATGGTGTATATTTTAATAAAAAAATTATAGTGTTTCCTGCTCCACTGCATCAGAAACCTCACAGAAAAAGAACAAAAAGCAGGAATCATTTCGGGAATACTGGGCATGTAAATCCCTAAATTTCCATTGATCACTTCTAATAAAGGGGCATTAGCATTTCAAAAGTAGAAAAAGCAGGTAAAGGAAAATGTTAACAGCATATCTATACACAGCATTATCCAGACTGTGGAAACAACTTAAATGTCCCTGAGAGGCAGGCGGATCTTTGTGAGTTCAAGGCCAGCCTGGTCTACAGAGTGAGTTCCAGGACAGCTGGGGCTACAGGGAGACCCTGTCTCGAAAAGACCAAAAAAAAAAAAAAAATGTCCCTGAACCAATGAATAGATAATGAAAATGTGATACACTTACACTACGGAGTTCTACTGAGCAGTAAAGAAAAATAAAATCAAGAAATTTGCAGGTAAAGGGATACAACTCCAAACTGTTATACTGAGGTAACCCAGACTCAGAAAACCAAGCAATGCATGTTGTCTTTCATATGTTGATCCTAGCTCCAAATCCTTAGATATGAGTAGATATTCTGAGAAAACCACAGGAGCCAGGAAAATGGAAAGGAACCAAGTGGAGAAAGGGGAAGAAGGAGCTCAGGAAAGGGGGATAGTAGGAAACAGGAGATACCAAGGGGGACATGGGGAAAAGAGGGGATATTTTAATTGAGGAGGGAGGAGAGAGAGTTATACTGGCTCAGAGAGAGAAAAGTGAGATGAAAAATGCTTACATGGTATGAGAAACCAACCAGAAAGGTAGCATTTAATAATAAGCCTATCATGAAATATACAATGTGTGTAAAAGCAAATACATGTGTGTAGCCAAAGACTATATAACAAAAATCAGAGTGGCACACATGGGGATCCTCCTTTTTGGTTGTTAGTCAGGATAGTCTGAGAGAGTCTACCAAAATAATACAGGCTTTTGCCACAACCTTTGATTGCCTTCCAGAACCTGAAGGTAGGATACTTTTGCTGAACATACTTCAGACATGGGACTTGGAGCAATTGAGCTGCCACTGAGCAGGAAGCCTCTTCTCTGAAGACTGGTACCCATAGATATGTCTACCACAGGACATATCTCCAATTAATATGCTCTCAAGAAATACTGACATGGTGCAAGCTAAGGGAATGCCAGCAACCTTTCAATTTGTGCATAGTTTTGAGAGTCATGGATCTGGTCACGGTCTAGAGGAGTGGACCTTGAAAGTTAGAAGGTTGTTCTGTCTAGGCAGGAACATTCAGGAAACGCATGCCTGTTTGGGGATTTGGGTCCTGAACTTTTGAGAGGCAGGAAGTCTTTGATCTGTTAAGAACTCAGTTTTTTCATCTGTAAAATGAGAAAAATCAAAGGAAGTTGGCATAGGGGATACTTATGTCTTCTTCTTGCTTTATTTTTCCCTCCCTTCCTTCCTTCCTTCCTTCCTTCCTTCCTTCCTTCCTTCCTTCCAAACAAGTCAGCTTTTCCTTCTCTTTTTTTCCTATAAGGGAAGAAGGAAATAACTGTTTCCAGAGACAAATTCTGTATCCCTTCACCTCTCTGCCAAGTATCCTGGGCAGAGTGTCTCTCCACCTGGGTACTGGTTAAATAAACAGATGGTTGGTCAGATATGTCTGTCATTAAATATTTTCAGCTACAGAAATGTAACTTCTTTGGTTCTGAAAAGGGAGATTTTTTAAGACCGCCCAGGCAGCTTGAAAAGGATGCTACAGATCACACTACAACTAGATTTGCTGAACAGTTAAATTAAATTATCTTACTAATTATAGATGTCTGACATTTCACCTGTAGGTGAACTCCGCAAGGTTGATTTAAGTTCAAATTGGTCCCTTTTTATCCCTGAGGAATCATTATCTGTCCTTTGGCCAAAGGGAGCTTTCCGAGTTCACTTCCTGCTGTCCTGAGCTGCTTAGCTGGCCCCATCGTGTCTCTACTGACCTCTCAGAGTGAATTATATCTCACCTCCTGCTCAGTTCCTTGCTCCTGCTGACATGTGGCAGAAACTTGCAGCCTCTCTGCTGAATAAGGTTTTGAGAAGGTTTTTAGGGCTTTGTTTCTGGTCTTCTAAGCTCATCTTCCTTCTTCCTTTGGTTTCTTCTGTTCCCTCAAAACGCCTGCACCTTCCCCACCCCAACACTTCCACGTAGTCTCTCTCTCTCTCTCTCTCTCTCTCTCTCTCTCTCTCTCTCTCTCCTCCACAACCACACATAAATTAAAGATACTATGCAAGCTGCCAATGGAGAAAAATAATCAATGATCCTACCCAACTGTAAAGTCTATGAACCACAACAATGGTCAGTGCCCCCCAAATATCACTACTGGTACAGGAGAGGCCCTTTTATCGTGGGGATAAACAATAGCCATCTAATCAGACTTAGGGCCCACTCAATGGGAGGAAAATTATATAGGTTCTATAAACACAGCTAAGCACATACTGCTGGAGAGAGCACAGATCTTAAAGAAAACTCTTCTTCTGCCACTTCCCTAGACCAACTTAATTTCTACTGTATTCTAAACACATATCCTCATAACCACAGACAAGTGTATCCCCACTACTCATCAATGAAGCTTCTTTTTTTTTTCATTTATTTATTTATTTTTTTTATTTTTAAGGGTTTCTACAATACAATGACACAGTTGTTTGCAGATAGCATTGATGTCACTCATTATGTCATACAATCAGGTAATTGGTGCATTTTGCAAGTATCTATGTCCAAATTTTGAACAACCCAAGGTTCCCATAGACCAGTTGGAGAAGCTTGTATGCACAGACATGTTGATCAATCAGGAGTCCAGAATATATTCCTGTAGTCTCATGATTCACCCCTATCCTCCACAGCCCTTACAATCTACCACGCCTCCTCTTCCACAGTTTGTTCCCTGGGCTTTTGGAAAGGGGCACAAGTGGGGTGAGAAGAAAACAGTCTAATTTCTTTGGAGTTGTCATTTGGGACTCCAGTCTGTTCAGGTTGTTTCCCTTCATGGATTGACAGCTTTCCCAGTGATACCTTTTTAGTCATCATTACAAAGCACAAAGCTATTGGATGTACAGGCATTTAAGCAGTAACCACTTATTATGTCAAGCTAGCTGTGAGCATAGACACAGATGCTTGGATGGTATTTGCTAATCCGCAAACTTTGGTTTCTCTATAAAGGGTGACAAGTTCTTACTGTGGATCATAACATCGCCCAACCACCAGAGGACACAAGCTTGTTGCATCGCTGTGAGTTATTCCTCCAAGGAGAGAGCTAATAGCCAAATAGATCTGGGATATATACTAGACACTGGTGCCACTGTTGCACAGTATCAAACTCTGCCCAAGCTTTATCCACAATATAGGATATTTTAAGGCTTAGTGAATTGTTTAGATTAGTTAAATTAGGTGTAGGTTTTGGTGAAAATGTAATACAATTGAACTAACATTGGAATATAAAATGTTAATTGGTTTCATTTATAACTTTGTATTGGGTTAAGGTAATACAAATGGCCTCTTATATTTTTCTGAATAAAATCACATCAAAATTATAACACTTTCTTTTACTTGTAGGACAATTTAAAGGAACTAAGCTTAAAATTTCCTTCCCAAATAAGTAGCATACAGTTCAATGAGAAACAGTTCGGGTAAATTTAATGAAAGTTTAGCCTTGGCTCCTGTTTATGGGTATGTGTAATACAACTTAGGCATCTATAGGTCAAAACATAAAAACCGAAACGAAAAAAAAAAAAAAAAAAAAAAAGAGGGGAGGGTGGGAGGTGGGGTACTATCCTTTCTGGGATACACATGGAAAACTCTGTGTTCCAATCCTATGATAAATTTTCATATTTTTCTGCTTGAAACTAACAATGGGAGGAGAATTTTATGTTCCCACAGGAAAAATCACCAATCTAAATGCCTGAAAACTACCACTTATGGCTGTGCAGGATGAACTGGGGAATGCCCGCAGAGAGGTTGACCCATCTGAACATTAAGGAATGAGGAACCTCAAGACTGCCTGAGTCACGACACTGAGCATCTCTCTGAATAATATTGGGGTTGACTGTTTATAATAGACCCTAATGAAGTTTACCTTCCAGATGCTGAGAACCTTCCTACCTCTCCCCTTTCTTAGGAAAAAGAAAAACATGATGGTAATGAATTTTCCACTAACTGTAACACTAGAGCCAACTGCAGTGGTAATTTTCCTATAAAACAGCCATCATATTAACTGATTGATAGGCATAGGAACTGTGAAAGGATATTTCCTAACTAGAGCCAAATTCAATAGTAAAGTGTTTATAAGTTGTGTAATTAAGCCAAATATATTACTACAGGAAAGCTCTGACATCAGCAATGAATTATTCTGCCTAGGAGATGTTGGCTCGGGGATTCAAACCCGCCCCCCCCCAAATTATAAAGGCCTTTTGCCTATAAGTGGGATATATGCAAGGAGAAAGGCAGTAAGTCCCTATTGTCGAAGACCTGGTGTGAGCATGAAAAATGTTATGAGACGTCACTTGCTAGCGTACAACTGGCCTCTGAAATGCTAGAGAGCGTTACCAAAGGCCACTAAAGCAATACAGCAAAATATTTGTCTCCCTGAGACAAGCAAGACTCCTCCGTCAATATCAGCTACACCTCAACAGCCTGGAGATACAATGAAGCTTCTTTTTACAACAGATAGAGATTATTTATAAAGTTCCACAGCTGGTCAAATGCAGAGAACAAGTTACTGTGAGGTACTCAGCCCTAAGTGGCACATTCACAACACAACCTCTACAGCCAAGGCTCAAGGAACATCACAGAACAAAGAAAGGAAAGACAATGTAAGAACCAGAGGAAAAAGATACTTGCTGCTAGTTTATGCATTCTAGGCATGATAGGGAAGCTACACAGATGAACTCTCCACAGAATGGTAATCTAATGAGATCTGGATAATAAGAAAACTATTTGACATCCAAGGTGTGTTGAAGAAATTTCATGGGGTCCTACTTCAAAATGAAGACCTATAGGCAATCAATGGATTTTGAGGGAGGGAGACATTTTTCCAGGAGCTAGCTCCCTAAAAGCTATCTAATCCCATGTGGCCATCCCTAAACACAGGTACATATGAGAAATACTTAATGACTTAATGGAATTATATGTCTGCATATGTATAATTAACAATAATAAAGAAGACAGGGAATTGAGATTGAATAGGAGGACATAGGACAAGTTGAGAGGAGGTCTAGGGGAGATGGAAATAATACAAAACAATACTCATGCATGAAATTTTCAAAAACAAAAAATAAAAAATAAAACCAAAATTAATTTCCCTGCCCCACACATTAGTCCATTACTTTTAAATTCAGTCTCTTTGAAGACCTCAGGACACAAGTATAATGCATCCAGATTCATTGCCAGAATATATCCTGAATGGCCACTTGTTCAGTTCCATAGTTCTTATTTCTTTTTTTGGTCTTTTCAAGACAGGGTCTCCCTGTAGCCCCAGCTGTCCTGGAACTCACTCTGTAGACCAGGCTGGCCTTGAACTCACAAAGATCCACCTGCCTCTGCCTCCCAAGTGCTAGGATTAAAGGCGTGCACCACCACGCCCGGCACATAGTTCTTATTTCCTCTAAAACCTCACAAGCCTGGCCTCCACTGTCTGCATCTTGCAGCTGTCTGCTCTTTCAAACTCCAGCCAGAAATCCTACTAATCTCTGTTTACAGCATTTGAGAGCTAGCCCAAAATTCTAAATGCTTCCCCATTCCTCCTGCAAAGCGGTTCCAGAGGCCTAAGGTCAGTTTTGCCACAACAATAACCTCATTTCTCATTACCAAATTTCTGCACTAGTTACTTTCTCAGCATTGTATTAAAATGCCTGACAAGAAGCAAACTAAGGGGAGAAGGGTTTATTCTGGCTTATAGTTTGAAAGGATCATTCCATCATGGCCAGAAGTCATGGTGGCAAGAGCAACAGCCCAGCTGCTCATCTTGCATCAGTAGTCAAGCAGCAGAAGTTAAACAGGAAATGGGCCTGGCTGTAAAAGCATAATGCCCACCGCCAGTGACCTACTTCCTATAACAATGTGATGCTCCAGCTCCTACAGATTCCACAACTTTCCCAAACTGTCACTAACTGAGAACCAAGTGTTCAGACATATGAGCTTATGGGGCCCTTTTCACATCCAAACTATAGCAGTAGGTAACTGAGGATTAAGTCTACATGAATGGGATCAATGCTATATCATGAGACTTGAGAGAGATTATTTCTCTCTTCATATGAAGATACAGGGACAAGGTAGCCTTTGAAAACAAAGCATTAAGGACTCATCACACATGGATCTGCCAGCACCTTTTAGAATAGTGAAATGTATATATTTATTGTTCATTCCATCCAAACTACAGTATTTTTGTCATAGGAGACTGAACAAAGCAAGACTCCCACCAACCTCACACAGTTAATGGTAAAACAGACAAGGAGTGTATGCCAGCCTTTTCCTTGATTTGTAGCAGTCTTTGGGCTGAAGAGCTGGGCTGTGCAAACATTTCCACAGTCAACTCTTAATTAGCCACACTATTGAAGCAGAAAATTTGTGGGTGATTCAAAGACCTTATTTTTTTCCTATTGCATTACACAGACTTCCCCATCCTTTCAATGTATTTATTCTCCTGACCCATGTTGATACGTTAAAATTGTCACTCAAGCATAGAGAATAGTGTCTCTTGCCAATAAATAATTCAACCTGAATAATCCTCCTGACAAAATTCTAGCATTCAAAGTTCTTTAGATACAATAATCAACATAATTCGCAGTTGGATAGAACTTTCTAATTTTAAAAGCAGTTTAACCACCATTTTTCCTATTTACTGCTCAGAACTTTTCAAATAACTCGTAATAGCCTATCCCCTTTCTTCTCTAATGCAATTCCTGTTTGTAATAAAAAAAAATTTCAGCCTTTCCGGAAGACTATTCAGCTCTATGGTGATTGTTCTTACCTGGCTTGAGTTAGTACTTCATAACAAGTATACCGTGCTTGATTTTGCTGTCCTTGCTCTTCTTCAAGCTAGTCAGTTGAGCTTTATGGGGGTTTCAGTCTCTCTCTTCAATGAGGTATCTATCCTAACATGTTCTGCACAGGTGGAGAAGGCCCGTTGGAAGGACACATGACACCAGCCACAGCCTGAATCAGCCTCCCTAGTGACAGATGCTGTTCACTTCTTCACCTACCTAGTTTCTGTCATTTTTAGATTGCATCCAACACCAGTGATAATGATCTTGATGTTAGACTTGCTAGTCAGATAGCACAAACTCTTTAAAAATCCAATCAAAAATAGTTTTAATAACCAGAAAGAAATTTGCCCTGAAATACAAAAAAAAAAGAATAGAAATAAATAGAATTGGGTCATTTTAGAATTGAGGGGGTAGATATTTTTTAATGTGTATGTGTGTATGCCTGCATAAGTTTTGTGCATCACATGCATGAAGGTGCCTACAGAGGCCAGAAGAGGGCATTGACTGTCCTGGAACTAGAGTTACAGGTAGTTGTGAGATGCCCAGTGTGGGTTCTGGGAGTGAAACTGGATCTTCTGGGGAAAAAAATGTGTGCATTCTTGGTCACGGATGTATCACTTCAACCCCTAGAACTTCTTTTGAATTAGATTATAAGATGTTCAGATGTCTTTTTTAATGCAAACTTTTAACTGAATGGGGATAAAAACTTACTTGAGTGTCCAGAGTTAATTATGTTAATACTTTATTCTAAATGATGAGAGTTAGATGATAGATGTCCTTAAATTATGGAGGCCTTAATGCAAATAGAAAATCCCATGAGTGGATTTTGGTGTCAACAAGAATCTAGTCAGTTTGGGAACTAAAATATTTTGTTGTATAGCCTTAAATGGCTGTAAAAGGCATCTACCCAATTCATTTATGGTGACATAATTACTTAACTAGTGGGCAAGCATCTTTAGTCCAAGATGGCTTAGACTTAAGTATGTATATGTATAAGAGACTCACACTGTTTTCATATTTGAGAATGCTGTGTACTGGATCCCATACCACACCTGTAGCTATCCTCTCAGACATTTGGATGCAGAAAATTAGTTCTACCAAGTTACCCAGATAATTTTAAGCATATTTCAGTTTAAGAATTTCTAGATCACATAAATAGGATATATAATTTAAAATCCACATTTAAAATACATTTAAAATTCATGATACTAATCCCATCCCAAGCCACACTCCCTACTGAAAGACATGCCATTCACATTTCTACATTTCTAGTTTTTTTCTTTTTTGATTGCAGCCATCACCAGTAACAATGACCTTGACGGTTGGAATCGCTAGTCAGATAGTGCAAACTCTTTAAAATCCAATCAAGCTTGGTGTGGTGGGGCACAACTTTAACCCTAGCACTTGGGAGGCAGAGGCAGGCAGATCTTTGTGAGTTCAAGGCCGGACTGATCTACATAGCAAGCTCCAGGCCAGCTGGGACTAAAGGGAGACCCTGTCTCAAAAAGACCAAAAAAAAAAAAAAAAAAAGAACAATCAAAAAATGCTTTTAATATCCAGGAAGAAATTGTCCCTGAAATTTAAGAAGAAAGAATTAGAAATAAATAGAATTGGGTGTGTTAGAATTGCTGGGCTTTTTAGATATTTTTGTGTGTTGTGTGTGTTGTGTGTGTGTGTGTGTGTGTGTGTGTATTTATTGTGTGTATATATGTATGCCTGCATAAGATTTTGTGCACCAAGGCATGCAGGTGCCTGAAGAGGCCAACAAATCCCTAGAACTGAAGTTCCAGACAGTGTGAGCTACCCAATGTTATGTACAACACCATGAATGTATACATATTACACATCTGGAATTGAACTGAGATTTTCAAATCCATAGCTTCATTTCTGTCCATTGGGGAAGTGATTAGGCATTGTATAAGGAGCCCCTGAAGCCAACCCTCAGCATTCAGCAAATCAGGTTCTGCCTCTTGTCTTCCTTTGGGGAAATATTAACATTTTTGACATCTTCAGTGCCCATTTCATCATTCGTAAGTTTTAATTTCTCTGCTACTTATGTGTCCACCTGGACCTCCCAAGTGGCTGTTTCAGCTTCTCTCTTTACTATGCTTTTCATAGCTCCTTTCAGTCCTTCCTTGCTACACTCTACCCACCCCAAGAAAGGCTCCACTCATAGCAGAGTCACGGAAACATACTCCCACCTCCAACTGAAAAAATCATTTGTGCAAGATGGTCTTTGATGTACCGGTGGTTTTATGTTCTGCCATTTGTGAGGTGCTGGATCCTATAGCAGTCATGGAAATGCTTCAAAGCTTCATTAGTCAAATGTGTAGTCTGTGATGAATCTTCCATGAAATTAGCAAGGTCTTCTGGTGGACAGTATACTTCTGATGAAGTATCTCTCAGGTACTTATGTACAGTCCAATTATCTGCAGCTCTTGTTAAAAATGGAGGTTCAAAGTTAGGAACAATGGCACCCTTGGGCAACCAAGCAAGTCATCATCTTTAAAAACTAACATGTCAGTTCCTGGCACCCCCACATTGGATAGTCTACCTCAGGTCATTTGTACAGTCACTACCAGGTAAGCAAAATAGTCTCCCTCAGGACGTTTGTACAGCCACTAAGAGGTAAGCCAGCTATGCTTATGAGACATAAACATTGGCCCAGGGAACAAGGAACCAGAAGAAAACCCCAAGGTTGTATTTACCTCCTTGGTCCACCTGGGAAACGCCTATGCTCTCAAATTGTACCATATGCACTAAAGAGGAGATAGGCAGTTCAAGTCTTTGCCTAGGGATCATGAGCTCCTCCCTGAGGCATGAGAGTTATTTATATAATTTCAAAATGCAATTTTATGGCTTTAAAGCCAATAACTCTAAGCAATCTTTACTTTTATAAGAATAAATTTATATGTATATTTATGATGATATGTTATTTAAATGTTTAATGTTGAAGTCCAGAAATGCTGAAAAGCTAGTATGTCAATAAAATACTTCAATTTCTCACTTTGCTTTCCTAGCTATTGTGTATTAAGTTTCATTTGTCATGGGAAACTGACTTGTCTCTTTAGTAGTACACCAATAGATTGAGGAGTGAATCATTACTTCTAAATGAATTGTAAAGCATAAAATAGGCATGGTTGGATTTATAATCAAGGTAATTTTCAAATAAATTTGAAATGCATTTAAACAAAATACCAGGATTCTCTGAAGATTAAGAGTGGATATCCATTTGTTTCTGAATGTGGGAAGGGAAGAAAACAAGGAACATGTACGAGCATGTCAGTCAGTATAAACTTCCCTCAGCTCTACTTGTTAACAAGCCAAGACAAAGGTGAACAAGTTTAGGTGGTACTCTTATAAGGATTCAACTAGAGGATACTTTTATAGACAGAATAATCTTTAGCACAAAATGTATGGACAGTGCTTATGACAGATGATAGGCAAAAAAATTTTTGAGTATATTGGGGTCAGGCAAGGTGGTGCNGGTGTGGTGGGGCACAACTTTAACCCTAGCACTTGGGAGGCAGAGGCGGGGAGATTTTTGTGATTTAAGGGCCGGACTGATCTACATAGCAAGCTCCAGGACAGCTGGGACTAAAGGGAGACCCTGTCTCAAAAAAAAAAAAAAAAAAAAAAAGAACAATCAAAAAATGCTTTTAATATCCAGGAAGAAATTGTCCCTGAAATTTAAGAAGAAAGAATTAGAAATAAATAGAATTGGGTGTGTTAGAATTGCTGGGCTTTTTAGATCATTTTATTGCGTGTGTGTGTGTGTGTGTGTGTGTGTGTGTGTGTGTGTGTATTTATTGTGTGTATATATGTATGCCTGCATAAGATTTTGTGCACCACATGCATGCAGGTGCCTGAAGAGGCCAACAAATCCCTAGAACTGAAGTTCCAGACAGTTGTGAGCTACCCAATGTTATGTACAACACCATGAATGTATACATATTACACATCTGGAATTGAACTGAGATTTTCAAATCCATAGCTTCATTTCTGTCCATTGGGGAAGTGATTAGGCATTGTATAAGGAGCCCCTGAAGCCAACCCTCAGCATTCAGCAAATCAGGTTCTGCCTCTTGTCTTCCTTTGGGGAAATATTAACATTTTTGACATCTTCAGTGCCCATTTCATCATTCGTAAGTTTTAATTTCTCTGCTACTTATGTGTCCACCTGGACCTCCCAAGTGGCTGTTTCAGCTTCTCTCTTTACTATGCTTTTCATAGCTCCTTTCAGTCCTTCCTTGCTACACTCTACCCACCCCAAGAAAGGCTCCACTCATAGCAGAGTCACGGAAACATACTCCCACCTCCAACTGAAAAAATCATTTGTGCAAGATGGTCTTTGATGTACCGGTGGTTTTATGTTCTGCCATTTGTGAGGTGCTGGATCCTATAGCAGTCATGGAAATGCTTCAAAGCTTCATTAGTCAAATGTGTAGTCTGTGATGAATCTTCCATGAAATTAGCAAGGTCTTCTGGTGGACAGTATACTTCTGATGAAGTATCTCTCAGGTACTTATGTACAGTCCAATTATCTGCAGCTCTTGTTAAAAATGGAGGTTCAAAGTTAGGAACAATGGCACCCTTGGGCAACCAAGCAAGTCATCATCTTTAAAAACTAACATGTCAGTTCCTGGCACCCCCACATTGGATAGTCTACCTCAGGTCATTTGTACAGTCACTACCAGGTAAGCAAAATAGTCTCCCTCAGGACGTTTGTACAGCCACTAAGAGGTAAGCCAGCTATGCTTATGAGACATAAACATTGGCCCAGGGAACAAGGAACCAGAAGAAAACCCCAAGGTTGTATTTACCTCCTTGGTCCACCTGGGAAACGCCTATGCTCTCAAATTGTACCATATGCACTAAAGAGGAGATAGGCAGTTCAAGTCTTTGCCTAGGGATCATGAGCTCCTCCCTGAGGCATGAGAGTTATTTATATAATTTCAAAATGCAATTTTATGGCTTTAAAGCCAATAACTCTAAGCAATCTTTACTTTTATAAGAATAAATTTATATGTATATTTATATGCATATGTTTATTTAAATGTTTAATGTTGAAGTCCAGAAATGCTGAAAAGCTAGTATGTCAATAAAATACTTCAATTTCTCACTTTGCTTTCCTAGCTATTGTGTATTAAGTTTCATTTGTCATGGGAAACTGACTTGTCTCTTTAGTAGTACACCAATAGATTGAGGAGTGAATCATTACTTCTAAATGAATTGTAAAGCATAAAATAGGCATGGTTGGATTTATAATCAAGGTAATTTTCAAATAAATTTGAAATGCATTAAACAAAATACCAGGATTCTCTGAAGATTAAGAGTGGATATCCATTTGTTCTTGAATGTGGGAAGGGAAGAACAAGGCAAGCAAGCATGTCTCAGTATAACTTCCCTCAGCTCTACTTGTTAACAAGCCAAGACAAAGGTGAACAAGTTTAGGTGGTACTCTTATAAGGATTCAACTAGAGGATACTTTTATAGACAGAATAATCTTTAGCACAAAATGTATGGACAGTGCTTATGACAGATGATAGGCAAAAAAATTTTTGAGTATATTGGGGGTCAGGCAAGGTGGTGCATGCCTTTAGTCCCAGCATGCAGGAGGCAGAGGCAGACAGATCTCTGTGTGATCATCATTTACTTGGTCTACAGAGGGAGGGCCAGGACAGTTGGGACTAGAGAGAGGGGCTCCCTGAAAAAAAAAAAAAAAAAAAAGAGATTAAAGTAGAATTTATATCGTATTAAATCACTGTTTTCCAAAAGTCAGTTCATTTTTTTATTTCAGCTCATATATTCTAATTTTTAGTTTAGTTATAATTTTTATTATATGTGTATGAGTATATTGCCTGCCTGTGTAAGTGCACCCATACTATGCAATGCCTGTGGAGCTCAGAAGAGGGCACTGGATCCCTTCGAACTGGAGTTGTGGATGATTGTTAGCCGCCATGTGGGTAACATGAGTCCTCCACAAAAGCAGCCAGTGTTCTTAACTGCTGAGCCACCTCTCCAGCCCTAATTCGGTAACTTTTACAGAAGTTTCTTAGTTCTATAGCCATCACCAAAATTTACTTTAGAACATTTAAATAACTCCAATAAAATGTGCCATGCCCATCTACATGTAATCCCTCGTCCCACCTCATTCCTAGTGTCATGGTTTGAATATGAATGTCCTCTGCAGACTCGTGCTGAACTTTGGTACTCATCTAGTGACACTATTTTGGAAGGATGTAGAAACTGAAGAAGGTACCAAGTTAGAGGAAATAAGTCACTGGGGATTGGTCCTTGGGAGGATATTGTCCTGGCCCTTTCCTGTCTACCACTGGTAAACAACAATCTCTATCATATATTTGCACCACCATGGCATTCTGCCCAAGCACATTGAGCTAAGATACTACAATTAATCCCCTGAAACCATGAATCAAACTAAATCTTCCTCCTTTAAGTTTTTCTCCCAGATAATTTAGTCATAGTAATGCACAAAGTACTCAATGCAGGTGGCTAACAGAAGTCTAATTCAAACTTCTTTTCAAGTAAATTTGTTGGGCCCCATGGGCCCTAGAGAATGTGGCCTACTGTAACCCCCTGAGCCTGACTAGAGTTTAGCGACCTGTTTCTGGCCGGTCACTTCCACATAGGAGTGACTCAGCATAGCCTGACCTTTTCAGGCCTACAACCAATGTAGCGAGTTACTATTGGCCCAAAGCTATCCCCCCACTCTACGTATCTCCTCTGCCACCTTCTTTTCTCCACCCCTCCCACCAAGCAAATATAAGCCACTGCCTGATGCAATAAAGTGAGTCCTTGCTTCGAAGAGCTCCCGGTCCGGAGTGTTCTTTTGCAGACCATCGACACTCATCATCCTGCTCAGCCCCATCCACCAAGGAGGCCAGCTGGTTCGAGCCTCCCCCCCCCGTCCCACTTCAGGTGACACCACAGTCTTGTTTCTGCCTGATTACCTTTGGAAGTTTGCTGATGGGCCAATCTGTCTACAGGTGAGTGTACCTCCATAAATTATGGGAAAAAAAGTCTGCTTCCAAACCTAACCCTGATCCTTCCCCTGGGGGCATTCCCTGGCAGTCAGAAATGGGTGGGAGTGGAATCCCCTCAGGCCGCACCCTCCTCAGCCTCCAAAAAAGGCCTCAGAAGTAACTCCAGACAGGGTGCCAGAGCCCTTTATCCTCCCCTCATAGCATCTCCAAATCAGCAAAGGCATAGACTAAGGATGGATATTCAGAGAAATTGTGAGAAGAGAGCTTCCTCTCCCATGCACTTGCCCTCTAGAGGTCTTAAAATGGGTTCAAACCCTGCCCTGCAGTGTGGGCTCCAGCACCTAAGCGAAGCCCCAGCTTCCTCCTTCTGTCTACAGTTCAGGTGGCGAAAGTCACGGAAGCTGGATGGACGGGCTTGCCCATGGAGCAAGCAAACTCAAGCTCTTTTTGCTGCAAACCTTCCACAGAGGCGCTCATTTACACCTTTGCATAGGCAGGCTTGGGTTGTAGGAATTAATCTACCAACATTGGCTTGCATGGAATCTTGTGAAAAGCCAGCCACAGTCTAAATGTGCTTTTAAAAAGTCCTCCTTAAAAAATTTTCTGTAAATAGTGTTAAATAGTATAACATTTATAGTTATACTGTTATACATAGTGCTTAGTTCTACTGAAGTTTCCTTTTGTCTGCTAAACTTCCTCCAAGATCTTTTCTAGAGACTGGTCTTCTTGTAAATTCCAGGCTTGTAGAGCCTGGCTTGGTGGCCCAGGCCTTTGATCCAAGTGGATACCTGTGAGTTCAAGGCCAGCCTAGTCTACCAGGGTGGCTCTGACTGTGGGCAGGCTCTGCCCATCCAAAGGCAAAATATGAAGCTTTTTAGTGTATAGCTGTTTGTAAATACTCTGGTTAATCTAGTCCAATGTTTGTTCTGTGCCCCTCTCCTGCTAAACAGTGGATGGCTGGTGGGGGACGGGCTGGCTTTACCATATTCTGTGTTTCACTGCGAAGCATAAAGTCTGGGGCACCCTTGCCTGAGGGCAGTGCTTCATCTTTCATTGTGTTTTAAAGGTCCAATACTCAGGAGACAGACTGTGGAAATGACCTTTTCTCATTGAGTATAAGTAATGACATTTTTTCCTTTGTACGTATGTTTGTGTATGCTTATATGTATGTGTGTTCACGCACATATGTGTATGGATGTATGAGCATTTTGTTTTAACCCTTATAACTTTCTAAACTTCTGTGTTTTATAAAGGTCAACTATAATTCACTTTACAGATTCAACCTATACAAAACTTGGTTTATACCTTTTGGTGTTAGCAATCTTTAATTGGATTTATGTAAATGTTAATATGCATTTGTACAATTCTAAAAAGCATCCGAGCTGGAACTGGCCCCTCCAACTCAGATGCAGCTCTATTAATTAGTTAAACTTCTATGGTCATTTGTGTAATTTACTTGTCTTGGTTAAAAAATTACTGATTGTACAAATGCTGTTACAGTTAGCTACTTTATGGGTGTATGGTACCACTATCAACTACACTCCCTCAATGCCTGAGATAAAAACTAACATTGGTTCTAAGCAATAATCTTATTTTAATTTAGATATAATTTAAAGTATAGTTAAATATGTATTGTAAAACATTTAACTAAGTAAAGCATCTTTAAAACAGGGTTTTGTGCCAGGCCTGGAAAAAACCACTTCCAAGGGCTGAAAGGAAAATGCTTGTTATAAACCCACTTTATAAGATTTATAGTGATATGTTTGAAATAAGTATTATACATTTATTTAGAGGTATTTCAGTAGAGATTTATACAAAAATACAAATAAATAGATATAAGTTAATGGACTTGATTTCTATGAAGTCACAGTCTAGTAAAAGAAGTTTAAGGAAATTCTTGCTGTTATCCTAACACTAGACTCTATACCTGAGCCCTTTAACCTGTTCTCAGATAGCCTTTATGTGGTCAACTTGCTGTCTAACTTGGTAGAAGCTCATATTAGGCTGGATTAACAAAGAACCAGCCCTATTTTCCCTCAACACCTTAGAGGGCATCAAAATCTACCAGGATTCCTTTCAAAAGGCAATAAACTGGCTAATCAACTAGCCTCAATGCCTCAATGTAATACACTTACAGAGGCAACACAATTCCACCAACTAACCCATGATAACTGGAGAGGACTTAGGCATAAATACCCCCACATAGCAGTTAAAAACCTTAAAAAAAATCATTCACACCTGCCTGTCTTGCAAGCCCTTCCTTCAGATTCCCCCACTTCAAACCTTGGGCAGCAACCCCTGAGGTCTCCAGCCTAACCACCTCTGGCAAATAGATGTTACCCACTATGCCCCATTTGGAAAACTTAAACACATTTTTGTATCAGTTGACACTTTCTCACACGTGTGCTGGGTGTCAGCACATATGAGAGAAGACCAAACACGCCATTAGCCATATGCTCCAATGCTTTGCTATCCACGGGTTACCCAATCAAATCAAAACAGACAATGCTCCATTCTTCATAAGCAAGCCTTTTGTAAACTTCCTCCAAACATGGAGAATTTCATATTCTACTGGTATCCCCTATAATCCTCGGGGACAGGCTATTATGGAAAGATTTAATCAAATCCTCAAGGCTCAATTACAAAAACAAAAGGGGGAGTCCATACCCCCACTTTATCAACTAGAAAAAGCACTATTCACCCTAAATATTTTAATTCTAAATGGCTGATATTTCATACTTCAAAAACAGTAGTGAATCAAATGCTTTAAATAAAATTATGGCAAACAAGCTTGAAACATGATTCTGATCTAGTACAATTGTTTAAGCTTTTTTTTAAATGCAAACAATGCTTTATCATTTCTTTATTCTAGTGCATCTGCATTAAAGCTTTGAATTATTTGACCCAAGATTTTACAATATTAAAATCTGACTCAGGATTTGCAATGTTAAACAAACAGGTCCACAGCCGTACTACAACTCTGCCTCAGAGTCAGCATAGAGGTAAAGCTCAAAACCTTAAGGAAATGGTAGTAGAGACATATGCTAACAGCTAAGAGTTACATATATAATTTTAATTAAAGGAGGTATAATAAACAGTTAGTGGCAAGAGACTGGTGCTGATTAACAAAAGGTTTCTTTTCAAAAGAAATTGTAACATCTTTGGAAAACTGTCTGGTTCTTTCTTTAGTTCCCACAAAGTTCATGCAGATATGTTTCTTTTTTTTTTTTTTTTTTTTTGTCTTTTTGAGATAGGGTCTCCCTGTAGCCCCAGCTGTGCTGGAACGCACTCTGTAGACCAGGCTGGCCTTGAACTCGCAAAGATCCACCTGCCTCTGCCTCCCAAGTGCTAGGATTAAAGGCGTGCGCCACCACACCCGGCGCAGATATGTTTCTTAAGACAGTCTTAAAATCCATTGCAGATGAAAATGGAATGTGCATCCAGAACTACAGGTGAAACCGTAAGACCTGGGTGCTGATAGAGGTCTTCCCGATTCCGGTCGGTCATCACACATTTGCGTCCTGGAGTAATGGTTCTTTGGCCTCTCCTGGCGCTTGTGCACTGTGAGGATGGCTGTGGCTATCACAGTGCTATTCACCCTAAATATTTTAAATTTTTCCAAGGAAGACAGGCATACATCTCCCTTCCAGAAGCACTGATCCTCATCTGTCACCTATAGCTCTATTTGGGTCAGATGGAGGGACCCACTCACCGGGGCATGGAGGGGACCAGACCCGCTCCTCACAGCGGGGAGAGAATTCGGATGTATTTCCCCAAAAACGAAAAAAGGCCCATCTGGGTGATGGCAAGAGACCTTAAATATCTCCCCCAACAGGGAGACAATGATAATGACCCCTCCAGGGAGTGTTTCACCCCCAAGGATGGCCCCTCTGCTCTTCCCTCAGGAGCAGCCCAGGATGAAAGTGACGTTGCTCCTCCTGTTGCTGGCTCTCATCCCACCCAGTGACAGGGGACTCGGAGACCCCAATGCAGCCAGACAACACCTGGAGGCTAGTGGATCTGTATCCATCTGAAAACTTGGAAAAGAGAAGGAGAGAACTTCAAGAAAATCCCTTGTGGACCAACTTGCATGGCTTTCTGCCCTACCCCCTCCCTCTGTTTGGACCCCTTCTTACACTCTTCCTAATTGTTACCCTCAGGCCCTGCATTATTAACTAAATCACTCAATTTATCCAGGGGAGGCTAGACATCAGGTCGAGGTCCACTATCACAGGCTTGCTAATCAGGAGCCAGGGCCTTATGGATGGCCATCTTCATATGATCACCCGACCCCCACCCTCCATGTGACCAATGACAGGTAAGACCCCAGAGAGACTGGGGCAACCTAAGATAAGGCATGGACAGGCTCTTTGGCAGACCAGAGTCATAGCACCCAATGACGGGTAAGATCTTTCTGCAGTCAGTCAACCTAAGACAGGGGCCAAACCTAAGCCGTTTGTATCGCAAAGATGGATAAGACTGAGTTTGCAAGAATAGACAACCTAAGACAGGGGCTATGTTTCTCCTCCTGCATTACAAAAACAAAAGGGGGAATTGTTGGGCCCTGTGGGCCCTAGAGAATGTGGCCTACTGTAACCCCCTAAGCCTGACTAGAGTTTAGCGACCTGTCTCTGGCTGGTCACTTCTGCATTGGAGTGACTCAGCATAGCCTGACCTGAAAATGCCTACAACAAATGTGGCAAGTTACTATTGGCCCAAAGCTATCCCCCCATTCTATGTATCTCCTCTCCCACCTCCTTTTCTCCACCCTTCCCACCAAGCATATATAAGCCACTGCCTGATGCAATAAAGTGAGTCCTTGCTTCAACGAGCTCTGGTCCAGTGTGTTCTCTTGCTGACCATCGACACTCATCATCCCACTAAGGCCCATCCACCGAGGAGGCTGGCTGGTTCGAGCCTCCTCTCCCCCCTCCCTCTTCAGGTGATGCCACAAAATTTATAAGGAAAATATTTTTGTCTAGGTTCTATTAACTTGGTCATCATAAAGAAGAAATTAAGGAAAATTATAAAGTATTCCACACAGAAATAATCAGGAGGCTTTCATGCAAAAGGTACCTGATTATAACCAAGCATACTAAATATTTGGCAATTTGCAAATTTAGTGGTTCTGTTTAAACCTAAAAGAAAATCCATGAGCTGGGAGTCAATCTTGGCAGGAATCCCAATGTCTGAAAATGTGTCTACAAATAATTAAAACCCAGATGGAATGTAAGCAGTTTGGTAAGTTTACCTGGAAAGGCAATCTGGGGCCTGGTCAAATTCATAACATAGCCTGTTTCAAGGGCCTCTGAAAACACTGAGAAGAATACAAGGATTTTTAGAACAGAGAAAACATTATTTTGAAATGACTTCAGTGCTTCCATTAGGTGCTTGCTTTCTTCTATGTTCATTTGCTTAATGAGTATGCGAGTGCTTACAGAATGGAAGATATTTCTCTTGCCTTCACAATTCAACTTTCTATGATTTGAAGAATTTGAGCCAATAGTGAACACATTAGAGCAAAATGGCAGCCTGTACACTTGACCACCGATTATCAGAGCTATATATTTCATTGGCCTACTAGTTTATTTCATGTGATTTGTTGAGACTTGGAAATTTTGAGATAGGAAGAGTGGATCTTTCGTGGGGGGCACATGTAAATATTTGTGGAATAGAGCATGGAATGTAGCAACCAGAATAGCGACACCCTGCTATATGTTCATGCTCTATCCTGCTATATATTATCCTAGATGGCAAAAGAATGTATAATCAAAATTAAGATTCCAACCCTTGAAGCTGGAGAGGGTATCCTAGGCTATGTGATGGACATAATTTAATTGCGTAAGTCCTTCAAAGCAGTGAGCCTTTCCCAGCTGTGCTCAAAGAGATGGGGTGACAGATAAAGGGTGAAAGAAATGCATTAGAAGAGGAAGAGACCATAGCTAAGAAATCTGGAAACAGCTAGAAGTTAGAAAAGGCAAGAAAACAGATTACTCCATTAATAGGTTGGATGAGGCAAGCATCAAAGGTGCCAGCAATCTCTGGAAAATGAACAGTGTGTCCACAGCTTGATTTTAGCCTGACCAGACTTTTTTTGAACTTAGAAGCTTGTATTAGTTACTTTCTAGTTGCTATAAGAAAACGCCATGATCAAGGGAACTTACAGAAGGAAGAGCTGTTTGGGGCTTATGGCTCCCGACACGTAGGAGCCCATCATGACAGAAGGAAGACAGGCATGGAAGCTAGAGTAGGAAGCTGAGAGATCGCATCTTCCACCACATGCAGGAAGCAGAAAAGGGGAAACTGGAAGTGGAGCCAGGCTATGAACTCTGAAGGCCCATCCTTCAGTAGTCACATGCTTTGTCTAGCAAGGTCACACCTCCCAAGCCTCTGAAAACAATGCCACCAACTGGAGCCAAGTAATCAAATACATCATCCTATGGGAGAAATTTTTCACTCACACCACCATATTCTACCCCTTGACTCCCATAGGCTCATGGCCATATCACAATGCAAAATACATTTAGTCCAGCTTTTAAAATGTGCCTGTTGTCTTTAGCTGTCTCAACATTGTTTAAAATCCCAAAATCCAGTCTTTTCTGACACACAAGGCAATCTCTTAAATATAAGCCCCAGTAAAATTAAAAGCAAATCACATACTTCAAACATACAATATCACAGAACATAGATTACCATTCCAAAAAGGAGGAATGGAGGCATAATGAGGAAATATGGGACCAAAAGAAGACCAAAAGCCAACAAGACAAACACCAAACCCTTTAGCTCCATGTCTGATATCTGGCACTTTAGCTTCAAAGTATTTATATGGATCTATTCCTACAGCTTTATTACCTAAAACATACAGCTCTGCCTTATATGGTTCTACTTACAGCTCTCCTTAGTAGACATCTCCTGGCTCTACCATCTCCAACATCTTAGGGTCACCACTGCAACTTGGGCTTCCCCTTCCCGGCTTCACATAATGGCCTCTCAGGGTCCCTTGGCCTGTCAGAGCTTTCTTTACATTTACCTGCTATACACTGCCTAACCTCAGTAGCTCTCTGAAACTGTGAAGGAAGAATCAGTGACCCCCTGCCCCCTCATTTTTGCATCTTTTATTCTTCTATAAGCCAGTACCACAGAGGCAATACTGCCAAGTTTGGCTACCAGCTTGAGATGGAGCTTGGCTTCCTTCATCCACACAACTAGCAGCTTTCATGTATATAAGTCATTGCTTCCTAGGAGCAAATAACCTTTAGGCTTTCTGTCACAAGTTGGAGGCTCAGCTTGGTGGGGTCTTGCACTGAGAGTACTCTTCCCATTATTCAAGTACAGATTATGAGGCCTCTTATTAATGGCTCTATTCTCCTTAGCAATTAAAGCCTTTATTTCATCACATGACTTGGCTGGAACATTAAGCTTTGCAGTGCTCTTTCTCTCCAAACTGTACATTTTGTATTTCTTCCTGCCACACTTGCTCCTTTTCATTGTACACTTACATGAAATTTATCAGAAAGGACCAAGCCACATATTCAGTGTTAGGCTGCCTTGGAATTTGCCATGCCAGAGAAATCACTTCATTACTGTTTAATTTAGCCTCAGGCAAAGTCTTGGGCTGCAAGGAAACAGAAGGCAATCAGATTCTTTTCCAAAGTATCCTAAGATGACCTTAGTCTAGTTGGTCCTTGCTTCCCTCTCCCTTTGAAACATCTTGAGTTTGGCCTGTACTAGAATGACCCATGAAGCTCTGCTTACAGCAGCGAATCATTTTTCTAGTCCCAAATCTACACATTCCTCCCCCAAGCAGCATGGTCAGGTTCTTTGCAGCAGCAGTTCAATCTCCCGTAACAACTTATATATTAGTTGCTTTTCTGTTGCTATGAGAAGACACCATGTCCAAGGCAACTTATAGAAGGAAGAGTTTATTTGGGTTTACAGTTCCAGAGAATTAAGAATCCATCATGGTGGGTTGGCACAGCAGCAGTCTGGCATGGAAGCTAGAGCAGGCAGAGAAAACAGAGCAGAACAGGAACTGGGGCAATGCTATGGACTCTCAAAGCCCACCCCCAGTGCTGTGCTTACTCTGGCAAAGCCATGAGTCTTAAACCTCTGCAAACACAGCTACCAACCAAGGACAAGTGCTCAAATATGTGAACCTAAGAGGGATGTTTCTCATTCAAATCACCACAGAGTTACAAAATTGTTAATTAATAAATTTGTTATTTAAGCCACTAAATGTTTGGTAAGTTGTTATAGCAACCATAGAACACTAATACATCATATCAGGGAATGGAAAAAAAAAGATCTCTAAAATTCATTTTCCTTACCTTTGAAATGAAGAACTGAAGGTAATGATACTAATAGGCTTCTCATAAAAACTGACATGATAATGACTACACAGTGTTCATCACTGTGATTGTCAAAAAGCTACTTAGTTGTAGACTGCATCTTTTCTGAATTCACTAAAAAAGTCTTTTTAAAGAGTTAGAGGAAATGCTTCTTATCCCAGCACAAAAACAAGTCCCAGGCTTTAGTTCTGGGCCTGGTACCAACAACATATCTATGAGATTAAGCAAGTCATGTCCTCTCTGGGCTGCAGCTTTTCAAAATGAGGGATGTGAGCTAGATTTATTTCTAAGGGCATTTCCTGCCCTGATGCAGACAAATAGCACAAAACTTTTACATTCAAGTATGAAGAAGAAAGACATTATTATAACAAGGATTCAATTCATTATTCAGAATTGAAAAGGCTTTCTGAAAAAGGAGCAGGCTTGAGCTGGCCCCTTCCACAGCGGCTGTACCAGGTCAACACTAGGAGATGCACTCACCTTTGAACCCCCCAGAACCCAGTTCCCCTTGGAATTCAGATCCCAGGCAAAGCTCTAAAGAGTCATCCCATTATAATCCCTAAAGTTATTTCAGACATTAATCAGATGCTCAAAGCATAACATAGAACTAAAAAGCCCTATTTAGAAGCAGCTGCCAATGACAAAATAGCTTTCACTATTTTCTGTTGTAGTGTAAGTATAACTAGAGGAAATTGGATGGAAAAAGCAGTGAGAGATAAGAGGAAGACTGGTGTGTGTGTGTGTGTGTGTGTGTGTGTGTGTGTGTGTGTGTGTGTGTGCCTTTTTGAGACAGGGTCTCCCTGTAGCCCCAGCTGGCCTGGAACTCTCTATATAGACCAAGCTGGCCTTGAAGTCACAGAGATCCACCTGCCTCTGCCTCCAGAGTGCTGAGATTAAAGGTGTGCACCACCATGTCCAGCTGATTCTAGGATTTTTGAGTTGAAGGAAATTTTTTTGTTCATGGTCAGCACCTAGAATATTTCTATCCAGCTTCTCAAAGTATAAATAGAGACTTCTTCCCCCTTGGCGAATTACATCAGTCCCAAAGCCTGACACATTGATATGCTCTGAATACAACTAAGAACTTTTCTACTGCACACCTGGGAAACTGAGGTGAGGGCTGAGGTAGTTTTGTGTGTTAATTTTGTATCTTTTTGTATCATCCTACTTTGCTGAGTGTGTTTATCCCCTCTAGGAGTTTTCTGGTGAGGTCTTCAGGGTCTTTTCCATAGGACCACATCATCTGCAAATAATGATTTGACTTCTTCCTTTCCAATTTGTAACCCTTTATCTCCCTCACTTGCTTAACATTTCTAGCTAAAACTTCAAATATTATATTGAACAGGAAAAGACACAGTGGATAGCCATGTCTTGTTGATTTTAGTAGAAAAGCTTTGAATTTTATCAATTTGGCTATGGGCTTGTTGTACATTGCCTTTATTATATTGAGATTTATCTCAAGTATCACTACATTCTCCATGACTTTTAATATGAAGGGATATGGAATTTTGTCAAAGGCCTTTTCTGTATACAATGAGATTATCATGGGGTTTCTGACTATGTTTATGTGATGGATTATATTTGTTTACATATGCTGAAATATCCGTGAATCTCTGGGACACAGATGACTTGATCATGGTGGATGATCTTTATGACATGTTCTTGCATTTCATTTCTGATTAAAATAAAAAATGAAAGAACCCTTCCAAATTCTTTCCACAAAGCCAGTATAACTGACATGAAAACCAAAAGAAAAAATAATAGGCCAATCTCTTTGTTTTTTTTTTAAACAAACTCCTTTGAGACTCAGTGGTACTATCTAATAACAATATAAATTGCAGGAGGAGAGATTAAAAATGGTGCAACTTAGTAGAACCATTTGGTCATTTGCCACCTGGAGAGATAATGCCCTTCCAGAACACTTTGTGCTCAAATCTCTGAGATAAAAGTACTCATACTGGGGCTGGAGAGATGGCCTGCTCTTGCAGAGGACACGGGTTTGATCCCCAGCACCCACATGGCGGCTGAGGACCGTCTTTAACTCCAGTTCAAAGGGAATCCGACGCCCTCTTCTGACATCTGCGGCATTGCATTACACGGGTGCACCAACCTACATGCAGACAGTACATTCATACACATAAAAAATAAATAAAAATTTTTAAAAAGTACTCATACTTTAAAAAAATCCATTGATGGAATAACTAATACTAAACTCCTTTAGAAAAAGCCATATGTAAATCTATCACTACAGATGTTTACTAAAATATATACATATAGCCCTTCCCCTTTGCAGCCGGTGCCGGGTGGATTTGGTTCAGTGCCATTGTCTCTTTGTGCAGGGACTCCTAAAACACAGGAGCCTGGAATTTGCTCCAGACAGGTATCAGGGCTTGGGCAAAGTCAGGCATAACCACCCCCGCAACTGGAATTGATGAGAGAGTATCCAAGTGGATTTTTTTGGAGAACCTTCAGAACAGGAAGGGAAGAGTGACTTAGACTTCCAATAACATGATTATAGAGAGCGAGAGTAGAAATTTAATATATAATAAATGGAAAGCCTGAAACCTAGACAGGTCAATAATCCATAAACAAGGAGGAGGAAAGAAAAAAAAAGCATAGAAGGAGGCAAGCAAAACCAGCCACATAACATAGTGAAAAGACATTTTTATTGGCATTGGAATACAGGCAAAAAACAAAAAAAAAAAAAAAGGGAAACCCTAATGCCAGGGACACGGCAAAGGGATAACATGGGAAAGGTGCAGGATAATTCCAAAGCAAGCTCTACTAACCCTGCAGGAGATAGCTACTGGAGGGATCCCCCTGGAGGTGACCCAAGAAACAGATCTTAGAGGAATAATTGCAGACCTATGCAGAGAAATTAAAGAAAATAAAGAGAACAAAAAACTCGAAAAGGACCTAGAGAGATATAGTGACAAACTTTGGATAGAACTAAAGGAAGAGAATGACAAACTCCAGAAAGAACTAGAGGGAGAAAAAAACAAACTCCGGAAGGAAGTAGAAACACTGAAAAAGGAAGCCAACCAGTGAAGTAAGGAGCATCAAGAAGAGATTGAGAAGCTCAAAAAGGAAATGGAAATATTAAAGAAATCACAGGATGAAATGAAAAAGGAATTAGAACACTCATCCAATCAAGATGAAAGGAAAGGAAAAAGCCTCAGAAATAGAATGGAGGAAGCAGAACAAAGAATATCAGATCTGGAAGATAACACAGAGCAACTAAAAAGCTCAAATAAAGATTATGAAAAATTTAAAAATACACAAAAGTGGAACAACCAGGAAATATTGGACACTATGAAAAGATCAAACCTCCACATAATAGGAATAGAGGAAGGAGAATAATTTCAAGAGAACAGCATTGATTGTTGGGTCCTGGCTCCCAGGGGATCTGCTGACCAGCTTGTTGACCAAGCACTTATCTTGATGGAACATCTTGTTACCTTTCTTCTGAGAAGACCTGACCACAAGTTCCTGTTTTCCACCCATGCCAGAGAACCTCTTGTGCCTGGGAGCATGAACTTCTGACCCTGGTTTTTTCACTTGTGATGTAAGCCTGTATATAAGGCTCCTCTGTCTCTTCAACAAATGGCATTCAGCATTCTCTCAGCACGAATGACCCACTGTCTTGTCTTCCTTTAAATCCTCAGCCCCTCGCCCAACCATTTGAGTATTGCAGTAGTGCAAGCACTACAATCAATCAGATCTTTAACAGAATAATAGATGAAAATTTCCCCAAATTAAAAATAGACAAACCCATACAGATATAAGAAGCACATAGGACCCCAAATAGACAAGATCAGAAAAGAAAATCCCCACGCCATATCATAGTTAAAATGCTAGATGCCCAAAACAAAGACAAAATTCTGAAAGCTGCAAAAGAAAAATAAGTCACATACAAAGGGAAATCCATCAGAATTACAACTGACTTCTTGGCACAAACTATGAAAGCAAGAAGAACATGGAGCAAAGTATTTCCTGTGTTAAAAGACTATGGATGCCAACCCAGAATACTAAACCCAGCAAAAATGTCTATTATGGTTGAAGGAGAGAGAAAAATCTTCCAAGACATAAACAAGATGATAGATTACATGGCCAGAAAACCAACTCTTCATAAAATACTTGAAGCAATTCAAAGGGCAGAAGAGAGGAGCAACTATCCCCAAGCACCAAGGAAAAGAAACTAATAAAAACATAACCATTGGAGTAGAATTGGAGACTAAAAATCCAAATGGATAATACGGTGAAAAGAAGCAACATCCATCTTTCAATTATAACCTTAAATATTAATGGACTAAACTCTCCAATCAAAAGACATAGACTGGGGAAATGGATTATGAAACAAAATCCATCTATATGATGTCTACAAGAAACCCATCTCAATTTCAAGGACAGGCACCAACTTAAAGTGATGAGATGGAAGAAAGTATTCCAAGCAAATGGTACAAAAAAGAAAGCAGATGTTGCTATTTTAATATCAGACAAAATAGACTTCAAGGCAAAAGAAATCAAAAGAGACAAGGAGGGCCATTACATCTTTATTAAAGGAACAATCGGCGATGAAGATCTCACAATCATGAATATATATGCACCAAACTCTGATGCACCAAACTTTATAAAGACAACTCTTCAGGATCTCAAGGCACAGATTAACCCCAGTACACTAATAGTAGGGGACTTCAATACCCCACTAAATCCTTTAGACAGATCAACAGGACAAAGGATAAACAGAGAAACATCTGAACTGAATGAAACAATACACCAAATCGACCTCACAGAAATCTATCGAATATCCCATCCAAACACCAGAGAATACACTTTCTACTCAGCACCCCATGGAACATTCTCCAATATAGGCCATATACTGGGACACAGGAAAAAAACTCAACAAATTCAAAAAGATTGAAATAATCTTATGCATTCTATCAGACCACAGTGTAATAAAACTCAATATCAACACCAGGATAAGCCCTACAACCTACGAGAACACATGGAGAATAAACAACACTCTCCTGAATAATGAATGGGTCAAGAAATAAAGAAAGAAAGAAAGAAAAACATTCCTGGAACTGAATAACAACGATAATACAACACAACAAAACCTATGGAACACTTTAAAAGCAGTTCTAAGAGGGAAGTTTATAGCTCTAAGTGCTTACATTAGAAAAACAGTAAGAGCACAAGTGAACGATCTAACACTGCAGCTAAAAATACTTGAGAGACAACAACAAATGAACCCTAAATGCAGCAGACAAGAAGAAATAACAAAAATCAGAGCAGAGATCAATGAAATAGAAACAAACAAACAAAAAAAAACACGAAAAAAATCAATAAATCCAAAAGTTGGTTCTTTGAGAGAATAAACAAGATATATAGACCTCTAGCCCAGTTAACCAAAAGAAAGAAGGAACAACTCCAAATCAATAGAATCTGTGATGAAAGGAGAAACAACACAACAGACAATGAAAAGATCCAGACAATCATATGGGAATACTTCAAAAACCTATACTCTACTAAGTTTGAAAACCTAGAAGAAATGGATGAATATCTGAAATCCTGGGAATCGCCAAACCTCAACCAAGAAGAGATCGACAGCTTAAATACACCAATAATATATGAAGAAATTGAAGATGTAATAAGAAGCCTCCCAACCAAGAAAAGCCCAGGCCCAGATGGTTTCATAGCAGAATTCTATAAAATATTTCAAAAAGACTTACAACCATTACTACTCAAGTTGTTTAGAAGGATACAAACGGAGGGAGTTCTCCCAGAATCCTTCTATGAAGCCAGCATCACTCTATTACCAAAACCAGGCAAAGATACAACCAGAAAGGAGAACTGTAGACCCATCTCCTTAATGAACACAGATGCAAAAATTCTAAATAAAAGACTTGCAAATAGCATACAGATCCACATCAAGAAAATAATCCACCATGACCAAGTTTGATTCATTCAAGAAATGCAGGGATGGTTAATATACGAAAATCAATAAATATCATCAAACATAAATGAACTAAAAGACAAAAACATACAATCATCTCAATTGACACCGAAAAAGCCTTTAACAAAATCCAGCATCCCTTCATGCTTAAAGTCCTAGAAGGAATTGGATTGGAGGGATCATTCCTCAATGTAATCAAAGCCATATACAGGAAACCCACAGACAATATCATCCTAAATGGGGAAATGACAGAAGCATTCCCCTTAAAGGTAGGAACTCGGCAAGGCTGCCCCCTGTCACCACTCCTTTTCATACAGTCACCCAAAACAGCTTGGGTAAATTTAATGAAATTTACACCTTTATTCCTGCCTATAGGTATGTGTACTACAACTGCCTTTTTGAGACTCATGGATCAAAAAATAAAAACCTAAAATTAAAAAGGGGGGGAGATACAGTTATATATTAAACCTTTTGTCAAATTTTCAATTTAATTCTTAAAACTAACTATGGGAAAAGATGTGTATGTTCCCACAGGTCAAAACATCACCAACTTAATGGCTGAGAAAGAAAAGATACACCTTTGCATTGTGCAGGATGTAGCAAGAAATACCAGCAGAGAAGTTGGCCCATCTAAGCATTAAAAGGAAGAAAAGCCTCAGACTGCTACAGACATCAAACATCTCTGTGGATCCTATTTGTAACAACTGTTTATAATGAGTCCTAATGAAACTTACCTTCCAGGTGCTGCAAAGTCTTAATATGAGATACCTTCTTACCTCCTTTTCATAGAACAAAGAAATATATGATGGTAATGAAGTCATTCTCTAACCATAACTTAGAGCCCACTGTTATAGAGGTAATCTACAAAACTGGTATAACTGTTTTCTTTAATTGACAAAAAGACATAGGAAATGTGAAAAGGATTATTCTCTATTCAGAGCCAAATATAATACTAAAGTCTTTTCAAGCTGTACATTTAAGCAAAATATATTAATACAGGAGAGCTCTGATTTCAGCAATGGATTATTTTGCCAAGGAGATGTTGGCCAGGGGATCCAAGCCTCCCAAAAAGGTAAAGGCTTCTTGCCTGTAAACTGGGATACCTGCAAGAAGAGAGGCAGTAAGGCTCTGCTGTGGAATATCTGATGCAAGCATGGGAAAGATGTATTGAGACTGCACTAGCAAGTGTACAGTTGGTCCCTGGAATGCCAGAGAGTGTTACCAAAGTCCACTAAACCAATAAAGCAAAACTTGGTCTCCTTGAGTCAAGCAAGACTCCTCCGTCAGCATCAGCTGCACCTCACCTGCCTGGAAATACTGTGCAGCAGTGGCAGCCCCATGTCTGTATATCCCAAATCTAATTGGTTGTTAGCTCTCTCCTTGGAGGAATAATTCATGGCTGATGCCACAAGCTTATATCCTCTAGTCGTTAGGAGAAGTTATAAGCCACAGTAAGACCTTGTCATCTTTTACAGATAAAATATAATTCATGGATTAGCATACCACCCAAACATCTGTGTCTATACCAAAGTAACCTACCATAATAATTAGTACTGTTTAAATACCTGTATATCTAATTGCTTGTGCTTCATTAGTAGGTTTGAGAGGTTATACCTGGATAAACTGTCAACCCATGAAAGGAAACAGCCAGAACTGATCAGAGTCCAAAACGACATCTCCAGAGAAAGTAGACTGTTTTGCATCTGTCCACCAGTACCCCTTTTCTAAGCCTAGGGAACAATCTGCAGAAGAGGGACATGGGAGAATGTAAGGGCTGTGATTGGGGTGAATGGTGAAACTACAGCAACATAGTCTGGGTACTTATTTGATCACCATGATTGTACATAAAAGCCCCACCAGCTGGATGGTGGGAGACATGGGCTGTGTGGGTTTGGGCATAGCTGTTTGCAAATTGGTTCTACATGAAGGATGCTTGTACTCATAACTTATTACTTATTGTTAAAAAAATAAAAATAAAAATAAATTGAAAATTACATATACATTACAAAAGGAGATTAAAAGGAGTTACCTTATAACAAGGGACATCACCCCTACTAGACAGCATAAGCTAGAAAAGTTAAAACACAATGCCAGCAATGGTGTCCCTCTTTTGAAGCTTTTGACCAAGGACCCCACATCCCACAGACCCTCAAATAATACTGGCCATTTTCCCTACTCTTGGTTACCCACCAGAATTTGACAATAATACTCTATTGCTGAAAACACTACATTCATGAGCCATATGGAAAAAAACAAGGAGAAATCAAGCTGATTGAGGTCAAAGCTTCATCTCTACTGGCTAGCTTTCATAGTACTGGAAGCTGGTATGCTACCTGAAGAGAGAATTTATCATTCACCTTACCCAGCTGTGATTCCTATGAGCTACAAGTGGCCTGGCAAGATATGACCTTTGGTGCAATTGTGGCATAAGTATTGTGGTGATAACTAATCACTTTATAATTGGATTTAAGGTTTACTTCATAAGACAGAGCCCATATCTGAACCTGATATCAGGCTTAGGAATGTGTAGCTAAACAGGCCACAGGCCATACAGGAAAAGCCTAATACTATTATTCTGCTAAATAGATATAGAATTAAAGCAACCCCTAATGACTTTGTTATACCCTTAGATTAATGCATTTCTTAACTCTCACCAGAGAAACTTCCTTGTACAGCAGATGATGATGAATATAGAAATTCACAACTGGCTAACATATAGAAAATAAGACATTGCAGAGTGACACTACATCAAACTTCTGCTTTCATTACAGAAGAGAGGACAGAAAGATTGTAAGGGCCAGAGGTGGTAGATGACCACAAGGAAACGATTTTCTAGACAGCTGGGAAGGTACTCCTATGAACTCACATGCACAAGTACCACATAAGCTCAAACCAGCAAAATCCCAGCATAGACTTGGGGACATGAATAAGAAACCCCACCCTACCTGAGGAACTATGGGAAAGTACATCAAATTAGGTGGGGAGTAGTAAGGAGGGGTACAGATTGGAGAGGAGTTCTAAATACAATCAAAATATAGTATATGAAATTCACAAAAATTAAAAAAAAAATCAGTCAACCCTAGAAGAAGTTATAGGCAAAGCCATTTTTATTCATGTGCAAAGAAAAGTATCTCGTAACAATAATAATAATAATAATAATAATAATAATAATAATGTATAACATTTCTTAATCATTTGCCATGTGGCAGGACTGGAGTGAGCATTAATATCAACCTCCTTTTACAGATGGGGAAAACTAACCTCCGAGAAATTGAGGGACTTGCCCAGGCTCACCGAGCCATCAAATTACAGACCCAGACTTCCACTTCAAATTTGCATAATAGCAACATCCTTGCTCTTTGCCATTATTCCTCTCAATTTGTTTATCTAATTTCTTTTTATTTTCTTGAATAATCCACTCAAACAGGAAATGAGTCCTTTTCATGTCTAAATCTTGGGGGTTTTCATGTATAAAATTGGAGTAATGACAGTGTCCTCACAGGGTGGAGTTTTCTTTTTTTTTTATTTTACTTTTTATGTGTATGAATGCACTGTCTGCATGCAGGTCCGTGCACCTGTGTCGTGCAGTGCCACGGAGGTCAGAAGAGGGCGTCGGACTCCCCTGGAAGTGGAGTTCTCCTGGAATTGGAGTTTCAGACGGTTCTCAGCCACCATGTGGGTGCCAGGGATCGAACCGGGGTCCTCTGCAAGAGCAGTCGGCGCTCTCAACCCCTAGGCCATCTCTCCAGCCCCAGGGTGGAGTTTTCATGAGGCTTAAATGTGATGGTATGGAGGTCCTTAGATTTACTAGAGCAGTTAGTGATAACTAGTGCAGTAACAGCAGCAGTGATGGGTGTGGACCAGCCTCGGCATCCATCTCAAAGGGACTGGTGAATGTACCAAATGCTTATGGAGACCATGCTTCTATCTTTGAGTTTCACACATATTTCTTTCTTTTTTTTTTTTTTTTTTTTTTTTTTGGTCTTTTCGAGACAGGGTCTCCCTGTAGCCCCAGCTGTCCTGGAACTCGCTCTGTAGACCACAAAGATCCGCCTACCTCTGCCTCCCAAGTGCTAGGATTAAAGGCGTGTGCCACCAAACCCAGCTCATTCTTTTCTGAAATGTGAGTAATGTGGTTGCTTTGTCATAGAAATCATTAGGATCCATACTTTGTCAGGGAGTCAGAGAAAGACCAGGAACTCCCATTGCAACTAATGGATCTCCAGCTCTGTCTCACTCTGCCCTTGTTAGTAAGCCTTGGGATATAAATCCAATGTTCCTGGGGGTGTTGAAACAGATATGGAATTATCTGCAGCATTAAAATCTCTTGGATTCTGTTGGACATCACTGGGTCCTAAAACTGTGCTTTGGCTCACATCTACTCACTTCTTGCCAGCTTTCCATTTGTGTTACGTGGCTGAGCAGATACTTAGTATATAACTTTTGTTTCAGAGACTGCAATGTGTATATTATCATAATGCCTTTAGATCCAGAAGCATTTCTTAACAGGAGACTGAATCCTGGCAGGTCCTATGAGGGGTATACTGCTTTAATGGACCTGCTATGGATTTGTACTCTGTGTGTTTTAATTGTCACTAATTTGTCCTGCAGTAGATAATGTGGCTGGCATGATCAGGAAAGCTTTGCCATCTAATACTGTCCTTCCCCCAAATCCTTCACACAGTCTTTAAGAAACTAAAATAGTCCACCCAATTCCTAAAACATCATCTTCCTTTATCAACATCTACTGCTCTTCAGCATAATTTGGATCATAAATATCACCCAAAGACTTGATTCTCAAGTGACAGTAAGAGGAACTGGTAAGGCTCTTAAGAAGTGGGTCTCTCTGGGACCACACAATGATCTTAACTGATGCAGAAAAAGCCTTCAACAAAATCCAGCATCCCTTCATGCTTCAAATCCTAGAGGGAATTGGACTTGAGGGAACACTCCTCAATGTAATCAAAGCCATAGACAACAAACCATGGCCAACATCCTAAATGGAGAATAATTAGAAGCATTCCCCTTAAAGGCAGAAACCCAGCAAGGCAGCCCCCTATCACCATTCCTCTTCAATATGGTGCTTGAAACACTTGCTAGGGCAATAAGGAATGAAAGAGAAATTAAAGGAGTACTAATCTGAAAAGATGAAGTAAAAGTATCCCTTTTTGCCAATGATATGTTTACCGAAGGGATGCAGGGATGCTAAAAACTCCACCAGAAAACACCTAGAAATGATTAAAAGTTTCAGTAAAGTGGTGGGATCTAAATAAACCTAGAAAAATCAGTAGCCTTTCTTTACACCAACAGTAAGCAACTGGAGAAGGAATATAAGGAGAACTTCCCAATCATAATAGCCTCAAAAAAAAAAAAAAAAAACTGGGAATAAACCCAACCAAAGACACCAAAGATCTCTACAACAAAAATTTTAAAACCCTGAAGAAGGAGATTGAAGATGACATCAAAAGATGTAAAGAGTTCCCATGCTCATGGATTGGAAAAATTAGTATAGTAAAAATGTCCATTCTACCCAAATTAATATACAGATTCAATGCAATCCCAATGAAAATCCCCATGAGCTTCTTCACAGACTTGGATAAAAAATCCTTAAATTCATATGGAAAAACAAAAGACCCCAAATAGCCAAAGCAACCCTGCATGAAAAGAGCAATACAGGGGGGATACTTTACCAGACTTCAAGCTATATTGCAGGGCTATAGTCATTTAGACAGCCTGGTACTGGCACAAAAACAGACCTGTTGACCAATGGAACAAAATTGAAGATCCAAACTTGAGCTCATATAATTTCAGCCACCTCGTATTTGACAAAGGGGCCAAAAAAGCTCAATGGAGGAAAGACAGCATCTTCAGCAAATGGTGTTGGAAAAACTGGATCACCAACATAAACATTTCTCGTGTGTATGTGTGTGTGTGTGTGTGTGTGTGTGTGTGTGTGTGTGTGTGTGTTCATGCACGAGTTTGCACATGGCTGTTGGAATGTGTGGAGGACATGTGTGTCTGCACATATGTGGAGGTCACAGGATATTTTGACTGTCATTCCTCAAGTGCCATTCACCTTGTTGCTTTTTAATATTTATTTATCTTTTGGTATTTTTGAAACAAAGTCTCCCTGTAGCCCCAGCTGGCCTGGAAGTCACTATGTAGACCAGGCTGGCCTTGAACTCACAGAGATCTGCCTGCCTCTGTCTCCTGAGTGCTGGGATTAAAGGTGTGTGTGAACACACTTGGCTTAATATTTTATTTATTATTTTTATTTTATGTGTATTGCGTGCATGTGTGTAAGTACACCCATGTCATGCAATGCCTATGGAAGTCAGAAAAAGGTGTGGGATTCCCTGGAACTGGAGTTAGCCACCATGCAGGTGCTAGGAATTGAATCCAGGCCTCTGCAAGAACAGCTAATGCTCTTAACCACTGAGCCATCTCTCCAGCCCTCACCTTGTTTTTTGAGACAAGTTCTCTTAACTGGTCTAGAGCCCACCAAGTAGCTTAGGTTGGCTGGCCAGAGAGCCCAGGGAACTGCTTGTCTCTACAGCCTTAGCACTGAGATTACAATAAGGCACCACCAGGCTTAACTTTTGTTTTCAACATGGATTCTGAGGAGCTCAAACTCAGGTCCTGATGTTTGTAAAGGAAACATTTCTCTTTAAAAGATAACTGGGAAGCTGAATGTCACATTCCAAAATTGGGGGGAGAGCTCCTGGCACCTAAAGGTCCTGTTCTGTTCCTGTAACCCCTCACCCATATTCCTGTCAGTAACCCAAAAGAAACCATTGGTTCTCCAAGTTGGACTTTGGTGGTAGCCTCACTTTGCTCTGTGGTTGATTTCTTATCTGAAATGAGTAGATGTTTGTTCACAACTTCTCAGGAATAGTGTCATATGACATCCAGGCAGACTGGGTGCCACTCAGCAGCTGTGAAGCAATCTTATATTGCTCTCAGGATCTCCCATTCTAGTGAATGAGAATGAGAGATGCTGACAGGCTGCTGTGAAGCCTGGAGGCCTCAGGTCGGAAAGTTCTCACAGGCAGGGAAGGCCAGCTGGCTTCCTTGCAGGTGAGGAGTCACAGCAGTCAGGCTATAGAGAGTATGAGGAATCAACATCAGGGTCCTTTGAAGGCAAGGCAGAAGATGAGAAGGGGAATCAACATCCAGTTCTTTAGGAGAAGAACTCAAGATTTAAGCAGAGCTCCTTAAACTTCAATATTCAAACACTTTTTGTGAGAATCCGATGAAACCACTACACCTTGTACACAGAAGGCTCAGTGAATCTCCCAAAGGCCAGCCTAGTCGACATGAGTCTCTGCTAGAAAAAAAAGTTCAGTTTTAGAAGGAAAAGAGACACATAAATAAAAATCAGAATATCTTTATTAGTGAGAAAAGCTGTTTGAGTCGATATGACTTACAAATATGTAAACCTGCTGGGCGTGGTGGCGCACGCCTTTAATCCTAGCACTTGGGAGGCAGAAGCAGGCGGATCTTTGTGAGTTCAAGGCCAGCCTGGTCTACAGAGTGAGTTCCAGGACAGCTGAAACTACTTTTTGAGACCCTGTCTCGAAAAGACCAAAAAAAACAAAACAAAAAAAAAACAAATATGTAAACCTTGATGTCTTAATACTTCCTTTCCCCAAATTAGATAACGGGTCAGCACAAAGACAAGAAATGCTAAGCCCACACAGCACACCCTCTTACTCAAGATCATAGCGGTACAATACCCAAGGGGAAAGCAACTGAGCTGCCTGTGAGGTTTCCACTGCTTAGGATTTTCGATATTTCCTCTGTACTTGATCAAAGAATATGTGCCATGACTGCCTCTCTCTAAATAAGGAACTCCCTTGACTTCTTGGATGGAAGAAAAATGTCTGGAGCACCAGAGCAAGAATATTTGGAGCAAGCTCTTCCTTGTTAGACGAAGGAGCTGACATAAAGGCTTAGTCCATCAAGAAGCACTTTCCATCTTCTCCTCTCTCTCATTTCTTCAATCAGGTAACAGATATACACTGGACTCCTAATATGCTGCTGCTTACTGTGCTGAGATAGGCAATGAAATGATGAAAAACATCTGTCAGGAGGATGAGACAAACAAAAAGAAACATTAATCTCACTAATAGCACATGTCATACACTAACCTGAAAACAGTGGTAAAGGCTTTGTGCTGCTTTGAGTGTATGTAGAGGTGACTGACAGGCATAAGTCAAAGGACACTCTCCCAGGTATCACTCTAGAAGACAGAGAGGTTCTAGGTCTCTAACTTGGTTCTTCTTCCTCACTCCATCACATAGAATCTATATTCTGTCCTAGAGTGTGTCACGGCACATCTCTAAAACACAAGCTCTGCCCTCTGTTCTGGTTCCAAATCAGTGCCCTCTTAAGTCTCAAGATACATATCTGATATGCTGACCTCTCATGAGACATACGTCCAGTGAGATGTGACTTACCCAAGTTCCTCTAGTAGAGACACTCTGCCAAAAACAATGTAACAAAAGATAGTAGAATCTTACAAAGACCCTTGAGTTATTCTGGTCCTGGTTTGATTTTGATTCCATAGAAAAATCAGAAGGTTTATGAAAGGAAATACCACATGGACTGATGATATCGAGACATATCTATTTAATAAATAAATGACAGAAATTATAACAAACTATTGCTGGATACCGAAACTTACATGATTAAAAAGTTGAATTTTACATAAGAAATTAATTGGAAATTGCTCGAGTTTGAACCTTGACTGTTCCTTCAAATGGAGATGTATTAGTTAAAGACTTGGTCCCTAGGCACTTTTGAGAGGTGGCAGAATATTCAGAAGAAAGACCCTTGTGAAGGGCTTTGGGTCTTTGGAAAAGGTTCATTTCTTTTTTTTTTTTTTTTTTTTTTTTTGGTCTTTTCGAGCAGGGTCTCCCTGTCGTCCCAGCTGTCCTGGAACTCACTCTGTAGACCAGGCTGGCCTCGAACTCACAAAGATCCGCCTGCCTCTGCCTCCCAAGTACTAGGATTAAAGGCATGCGCCACCACGCCCAGCTGTATTTTTAAACAAGATTGCTCAACCCTTGTCCCTTTATTTCTCTTTTTTCAGTTTCCTGAACATGAGGCCAGCAGCTTGCTCACCCTGATCTCCCTACCATTGCCATCCTGTACCTCACCAAAGACCTAAAAATGACAGCTCTACCCAGTCATGGAATGGAACCTCTAAAACCATGAGTCAAACTAAACATTCTCTATGGTGCTTTCTCACAATGATGGAAAAGTAACACAAAATGATTTTATGCCAATAGATCAATGAAAGCTAGAATTACAAATCCACAAATGCTATAAATAAGAAGCAGAATCTATGCATGAAAACATTTACCTGGTTTTGAAGTTTATCAATAATATTTGTCATTGCTCATTCATTATTCTAAAAGTGATATATCTAAGGGTATATGAACAAGATTAAAGATAGCTTCTTCAACTGCCTGTATTTACAGAATCAAACTTTAGCAGAGAGAACAAAGGAGTCATGTCCGACCTGGGCCGAATGGCAGAGCTGAGCTTTTCTGTGCTTTGCAACCAGAAAAAATGCAAAAGCAGTAGGCCAGCTTTGTGGCTTTGAAGTCAGGTGTGTGCTCATTAGGATGTAGGATGGGACATTAGGACCACGCCCTGAGAGTGGAACTGACCCACAGGGAAAGTCCAATTTTACAGACTAGGTTACAAGATAAAGATTTTTTAAAAACCTGATCTGGGCCGGGCTTGGTGGTGCATGCCTTTAATCCTAGCACTGGGGAGGCAGAGGCATGCAGATCTTGGTAAATTCAAGGCCAGCCTGGTCTACAGAGTGAGTTCCAGGCCAGCTGGGGATACAGGGAGACCCTGTCTTGAAAAGACCAAAAAAAAAAAAAAAAAAAAAAACTGATCTGGGAGTTCCTGTGGTTTTGTTTGACAGTGTGTTCTGATTTGAAAATGGCATGGACTCATGTTTGAACCCTTGGTATTTAGCTGGTAGCACTGTTGGGGAAGGTTGTAGAACCATGAAAAGCTGGAGCCCTGCTAGAGGAAGTGAGTCACTTGAAGTTTAATAGGCAGGCTTCACTTCCTGTTCCTAAGTGTAAATGCAGTGTGACCAACCAGCCTCCTGCCCTTGCTATCGTGCCCACAACCATGATGAACTGCACCTCTTTGGAACCTGTGAGCCAAAATAACCCCTTTTCTCTTAAGGCACTTTGGTCAAGGTATTATATCACAGCAGTGAGAAAGTAATTAAAACACAGTTTTCGGTTTTTGGTTATTTTTCAGAAACCCTTAGCTCCTACATTCCCACAAGTGCAACTGTAACAGTTTTCAAAGAAAAGTACAACAGTTCCAGGGCCTACAGATACCATCTGATAAATACTTGAAAAGGTTTGTTGGCCTGGAAAGCTTGAAGAGCCTGCGTATAACAGACCTAGCTAAAATAGAGGAAATAACAGAAAATGTCACTTTAAAATCATGCTTCAGTGCTCACACCTGTGGCCAAAGTAGTAGTAATGTCATTTTTCCCTTTTCCTCTCAGTATGAAAACTTCAGAAACAAGGAAGATGGAGGAGGGGATTGTGGGAACAGGGAGTAGAAATAAAATCTAATCAAAACCACAGAGAATTAGCTGAAAACTGATTTTATGTCAGTAGTTCACTGAAATACCAAGTTCCACACTCCCCACCCTTCGCCATCAAGTACCCCCTCGCACGGACCCATCTCTCATTTAGACGTCCTACTGCTTCTTAGTTGGATGAGCTCTTAGCTCAGAGAAAGGCAAAGAGAATGTGGTTTATAGCCCCTCAATACCACCAACTCAGCCATTACTCAGAAGTAACAACTGGGATGTATTCCACTCTTGTGAAATAATGGGTTTTAAAAACAGAGTAATGTTTGATAATCAAACAGCTGGGCTATTTTATAACTGAGGAATAAAAATATCTATTACTTCTCTTCAAGAGTCTCCAAAGCTGTATGTATCACTATATATTCTTAGTATCATAACTTAAAACCATTTACTGTCTCAGAATGCCAGAGAATTTCAGTTATCAGTCATAGAGATAAAGGCTACCAGAGTTCCAGTGAGCACAGACATTTGCCATAAACTCTTACAGTTTATTAAGCAAAGTAATGCATTTATATATGTAGATATTGTAATCACACAGAACTTAAGATATCCCCAAATTTCCAGAAAATTCAATATATTTTAGTGGCAAGTTTACTTTCTTTCGATGAAACATAGGCAAGGACCCTAGAATATCAGTCTTCTCCATTTTGCGTAAACCATTTACATTTTTTAAGACTTCCTTCAACTGATTTCCAATTTATTCTTAAAGCAAAAATTTTCATTATGATATTTTTGCTCATATCAGTTTGGAAACTTAAAACTGTCTTTTAGAGCTGGTCAGGGCATGATATATTCCATACCTAATGTACTTGCTGGGACGGTGTAAATTGCCATAATCCACTTTTTGTTCTTAAGACACTGACTTTGTTTTTGCCATCTCAGAGCCTCCGCTAGATCAGATAGCCACTGGTTTGGGGACTTATTATGTAGTGTGTTCAATATGTCTGTAAAATAATGTCCTTGAAACCCATTTTTAGTGCTATTTTTGCCCTGAAAGCCAGCAGACTGGAGACTAGAGAGAAGTAAATATGAAATGTCTGAATAGGAATGATGGTCACAGGAAAAGGAAGAAGCGAGAGAAAACCAAGGAAACAAACACAAATCAAGAGCAAAATCAAGACAAACCAGTAATGAAAATGAAGTATAATGATATGAAGCTTTTGAAATCAGAATTTGAAACTGAATTCACTGTAGATTAAGTTAAAATTATAGAACTTTCTGAAAAGTATTCAAGAGGCTTGAATTCGTGCATCAGTGTCTGCTTATCAAAGGTTTATCCTTTAGCCATAAAATGGAGGAAGGGAGAGGTAGCCGGACAAGATAAAAGAAGGAGAAAGAGAAAAGGAAGAGGAGGAAAAACTGTAGGTAAAAATCCACAGCTTTCTGCACCCTGGGGCTGGGTGTCTTCCTCCTCATCCTCATCCAGATGGATTTCACAGCTCCTTGGCCAGCGTCTCAGGTGGTTAGCTGGAGCAGTAAGCAGATGTTCTGAAACCATAGAAACTACTTGCCAATATTGTATTTGCATACATAGAACTTTTGATTCAATGAATACTTTGCAATAAGCCCAAGGCATTTTATAAAACTGAATTCCAGTCTGCTAGAGTAGGCATAATAAAGTATTATTAGTAGAGAATGCTCTGGGTAGGGAGGTAGAAATTTGCTTAAAACTTCGAGACTATTTCCTTCTCTTCAGTTTTCCAATGGAAGCCCCTCTTTAAGATGCAGGACATTTATTGCAGAATGCATGATCTGGGGTGGGGTGGGGGGAAGGGAAAAGGTGATGTGTCTAAATTGAACTGAAAAATGGTGTCTGAAATACATGAAACATCAATAAAAGCATTTAAAAAAGATTTGAGACTGCTGTATAGTAACAGTACTATAAGAAATCATGGAAGCTTTTTTTAAATGAGAAAAAAATGCAGGACCTTCATTACCTTTCTTTTCTACTTACTAGGTCCAGTTTTCAGAAATCTTAGATAGAACTAAATATCAAATGTAAAAGTACTCCAAATGATGGAGAAAGTTTTGAGAACAACCGTGGATTTAACCAACCATGAATCAAAACCATTTTCATTGCCTGCATTAAGCATGTACATATATTTTCTCATTGTTATTCTTTAAATAATGCAGTATAACTACTCTCTACCGAGCATTGCACTGTGTTAGGTTCTATACTAATCTGAAGATATTTTAAAGTATATAGAGAATGTTGCACAGGTTAAATGAGAATACTATGTCATTTTATAAGAGGGGACTTGACCATTCGTGGATTTTGATCTCACTAGAATTATTCTAGTTAGCATTAACTGACAACTTGATACAGACTAGAATCACCTGAAAAAAAGGAATCTCCACTGAGTAATTATCTTTTAAAGTTTGAGAAGTGTACATGTCCCTGAGGGATTGTCTTACCTAAAGTAGAAAGTGTCATTTTCTGGGTAGGTGGACCTGGGCTGTACAAGGAAGCACGGGAGCCTCTGAGCAAGCTAGCAAGTGAGCCAGCAAGCAGCATTCCTCCATAGTTTCTGCTTCCCAGTTAGGACTTAGTCCCTGTTCTGACTTCCTTCAGTGATAGACTGTGGCTTGGAAGTACAAGCCAAATAACCCTTTCCTCTCCAAGTTGCTGTGAATAACAGCAACATAAGGAAATGAAAACGGAATCCTAGAACCAATACCCCATAGACACCAAGGAAAAGGAACATGCCTGTACCCCCTGATCTGCTCTCCAACTCTTATCCTATTTTGTGCCCCATGAAGCCAACCTCTATGAACCTGTCTCTGAGCCTCCTTGTCTGTTAGCTGCCTGCTGGGTCCAGCCATGTGCAGATGGGCATCAGAGGCTGCTAGGATCCAGGAGAAGAGAAAGATGGGATGTTTATCTACCTTCTCTCTCCTTTTCAGGCTATAATTTGAGCAGCTGATAATTCCACAGCCAAAATTCCTATCAGGTCCCCTCCTCTATGGAGTTATGGTAGTGTCTGTCTTTTGAATCTTGTTTATTTGCAGTAGCTTTTGTCTTTTTGCCCAGAGTTCACTATGCTGAACATCCTTGTATGATCATCAGCTTCTAAAACTATATCTAATAGCATCTACTTTTCTATAAACAAGCTCATCATTAATCACTTGAGCTTCTCCTTCAAGTGGTCCTGTTTCATGTCATGACTCTGAAAGACTTGGATATATCTAAGTCCTGGGCTATGTAATAGAATGTTATATACTAGGTTACTTAAAAACAATGCAAATTTATTTCTCATAATTCTGAAAGGTAGGTCCAAACTCAAAGGAGAGAGTGATTTATTATCTCCTGACGGCTCACCCCTGATACATGATTTCTCTGTGTCCTCAAATGTTAGAAGGGACAAAGGAGCTCTCTGATATCTCCTTCATAAGGACACTGTTATGGTTTGAATATAGAATAGGCCTGGCAGTTTCGTGTGTTTGAAAACTGTTTCCACCTGGTGGAACTGTTTAGGGAAGTTGTGGTATCTTCAAGGAGCACAGTCTCACTGGAGAAGGGTAGAACACTGGGAGAAGGGCAATGAGGTTTATAACCTGGTCCTGCTTCTGGTCTGCTCTCTGATTCCTGTTCAGCTGAGGTGTAAGGAGGCAAGGCATTCAGAACATGCACTACCGCTTCCATGAAGCCACATGTTCCCACATGCTTTATGTCATCATTGCCTGATGAACTGTAGCCTCTCCAACTCTGAGCCAAAATAAACCCTTCCTCCCTTAAGTTCCTTCTTGCCAGATATTTGGTACCTTGGTTATGAAAAAAGTAACTAATACTGCCACTAAGCCCATTCATCAGCGTTCTGCTTCCATAACTTAGTGGCCACCTGAGCACTACACTTCCTAGTACCATCACACTGGAAATCAGGTTTCAGTGTACTAAGGGGGCACAAAATTCCTTCTAAAGCAATGTGCTTTGATCTTGTTGTCAGTTATATTAAGGGAATACCCTGAGATAGTCCACTGTCTGAGACCAAAGGAGAAGAAACCCCATCTTGATACAGAAACCATGCTTGTGGTCTTTTAATTTATGTGTGGTTGGAGAGAGAGAGAGAGAGAGAGAGAGAGAGAGAGAGAGAGAGAGAGAGAGACTATGTGGAAGTGTTGGGGTGGGAAGGTGCAGGCATTTTGAGGGAACAGAAGAAACCAAAGGAAGAAGGAAGATGAGAAGCCTAGAAGACCAGAAACAAAGCCCTAAAAACCTTCTCAGAACCTTATTCAGCAGAGAGGCTGCAAGTTACTGCCACGTGTCAGCAGGAGCAAGAAACTGAGCAGGAGGTGAGATCTAATTCACTCTGAGAGGTCAGTAGAGACACGATGGGTCCAGCTAAGCAGCTCAGGACAGCAGGAAGTAAACTCAGAAAGCTCCCTTTGGCCAAAGGACAGATAATGATTCCTTAGGGATAAAAAGGGACCAATTTGAACTTAAATCAACCTTGTGGAGTTCACCTACAGGTGAAATGTCAGACATCTATAATTAGTAAGATAATTTAATTTAACTGTTCAGCAAATCTAGTTGTAGTGTGTTCTGTAGCATCCTTTTCAAGCTGCCTGGCCGGTCTTAAAAAAAATCTCCCTTTTCAGAACCAAAGAAGTTACATTTCTGTAGCTGAAAATATTTAATGACAGACATATCTGACCAACCATATGTTTATTTAACCAGTACCCAGGTGGAGAGACATTCTGCCCAGGATACTTGGCAGAGAGGTGAAGGGATACAGAATTTGTCTCTGCAAACAGTTATTTCCTTCTTCCCTTATAGGAAAAAAAGAGAAGGAAAAGCTGACTTGTTTGGAAGGAAGAAAGGAAGGAAGGGAAAAATAAAGCAAGAAGAAGACATAAGTATCCCCTATGCCAACTTCCTTTGATTTTTCTCATTTTACAGATGAAAAAACCGAGTTCTTAACAGATCAAAGACTTCCTGCCTCTCACAAGTTCAGGACCCAAATCCCCAAACGGGAATGCAATTCCTGAATATTCCTGCCTAGACAGAACAACCTTCTAACTTTCAAGGTCCACTCCTCTAGACCATGACCAGATCCATGACTCTAAAAACTATGCACAAATTGAAAGGTTGCTGGCATTCCCTTAGCTTGCACCATGTCAGTATTTCTCGAGAGCATATTAATTGGAGATATGTCCCTGTGGTTCACCAAGAAAAGTCACAAAATCACTGCAGTCACCAGGACATCTTCCTTTGGACAGGAAAAACACCAGTCTTTCTGTTCAAACCTAGTCCCTTTCTTGAAGTAACTTAGTCAACTTGTTCATTGTAGGAACAGAGATTGTTCTGTGAAACAGGATAACATTTCATCGGTTGTCTTCTTGTTGAGTGAAATAGTTTCCAAAATGGCCATTGAGAAGGGAAGCCACTTCATGTGACGTGGAGTGGCAGGTGTGATAGCTTGGCTCTGAACTATGTCACAAAGGTCCGTAGTCATTACTGAGAGGTAGTGGAACATTTGGGAGATGAGGCCTAATGGGAGGTCTTCAGGTCATTGAGGGTGTGGCCTTGAAGCAGCTAATGGTACCTAGCCCATTCTTTTTTGCGTGTGTGATTTTTCTTCTCTTTTGATTGAATTTTTACAAATTTCATACAACAGATTGATCATATTTAAAACCTCTCCCATATCTGTACCTGTCTGATAGTGCTCCCCTCCATATTTCATATACTCAGTCATATATGTTACACCCTATGGGACCAAATTTATGCCCCCAAATGTCCTTCCATGTACATCCATCCACTGGGATCTAGTTAACTTATCTAGCCTCACTCAGACCCTTAAAAAAACAATTAAGATCAAGAAAACAAAAGACACCAAATGCGGGCGAGGTTGTGGGGAAAGGGGAACACTCATCCACTGCTGGTAGGAATGTAAACTTGTACAACCACTGTGAAAGCAGTGTAGAGAATCCTTTAAAAAACTCAAAATGAGCCTACCACCTGACCCAGCCATACCACTCCTGGGTATATACCCACAAGACTCATCCTACTGCAAAGATACATGCACATCTATGCTTATTGCAGCCTTCTTCATAATAGCAAGAAGCTGAAAGCAACCCAAATCCCCCTCGACTGACAAGTGGATAACAAAAATGTGGTACATCTACATGATGGAGTTCTATGCAGCAGTAAAAAACGATGACGTCATGAACTTTGCAGGTAAATGGATGGAACTTGAAGCCATTATGCTAAGTGAAGTAACACAGTCCCAGAAAAACAAACAGGGAACATTTTCTTTTATTTGTGGATGCTAGTACCAAATCCCCCAAGACAAGCTGAGCAGTGTTATTGTTATATTTCTTTCTATCTGAAAGCAACTGTGATGTTATAATGTGAATCTTTTAATGAGCCCTAGAATTAACTTACCTCTTTCAGACATGGTAATTAATGTATATGAGTGGAATCCATATTTTAGAGTAATATAAAATTAAAGGGAAAAATGTGAACTCCTAAACATATATCAGAGTTAACATACAGTTTATTCCTGGAGAACATAATTCTGATACCATATATGATGTTTAGATAGTCATATTTTGGAGCAATATAATTGGGAGGGAACAACAATAACATAAGGACTAGGTCAAAGAATGGACTGATACAGTTAAATTCTGCCCAAATCAATAAACCTTTACAGAGAAAAACGTTAAAAAAAAGACTGAGAGAAAGATACAGGACATATATGGCAGAATGCATGGTCTGGGGTGAGGTGGGGAGAAGGGAAAGGGGAATATGAACTAAACTGAACTGAAAAATGATGTCTGAAATACACAAAACATCAAAAAACCAACTTCCCCTTTCCCAGTAGTTATCTAGCCCATTCTTCTTCCTCTCTTCTGCTTCCCAGGCATGAGATGAATGATTTTCCTTTGCCATGTCATCTTACCATGATGGGACACCACAGGTTCAAAGCAACAAGACCAATCTCTAAAGAACTGCAAACACTAAAACTATGAGCTTTCATAAACCTTTGCTTTCCCTAAGTTGGATATCTTGGGTAGATGATATATCAAGGGAAGTATGGCTGATGCAGTCCACAAATCCATTTCCTAATGGGTTGCAACTCCAGTGTTCTGTGTGGTACCTCCATTTACAAGAACACTCCTTCATTCTTGAGTTCATAAAAAGAAGGTATTTGTTCCATGTGTTCTAACTACATTCTGGACCACTGAGGCGATAGATGGGCAAGCTATTCAGATGTGTCTTAAGTAATACCTTTCATGTTATAGAGTCTTGAGTTTTACTCAAACGGAAAGAACAGTTTTAGAGAGAGATACATCTCTGTGCTTGTCAACCAAGCAAGAATTCTCAAGCTTGTGAATACCTCTGACTGTGTTGCCAAATGTCAGCTACATAAGCCAGGGGTCTATTGGGACCAGAACAGAGATAATAACAACAGACAGCTCTACTGGTGAGTCTGGGATGAAATACCCAGGCAAACCCTTAGAGATAGATAAAGGCCAAGGATCTGACTGGAGAAGGAGGCCGTGGCTGAGGGGAATGAATTCAGGGGTGGATCAAAAATCTAGAAACAAGTCCAGATGGAAAATAGGAAGACAGATTCTGATAAGGAATCCTAAAATGGGGCTGAAGAGATGGGTCAGAGATTAAGAGTGTTGGATGCTCTTGCAGAAGACCCAAGTTCAGTTCCCAACACCCACATGAGGGTTAACAACCCTCTCTAACTCCAGTTCCAGAGGATCCAAGGTCCTCTTATGACTTTTGTAGACATTGCATGACGTGGACACATGAAGGCAATATACTCACACACATAAAATAAAAATAATAAATAGAATATTTAAAAAAAAAGAATCATAAAATGATAATCTGAGTGATATTCTACCTCTCTCAAAAGGCAAGGTCAAAGATTGTTGAAAATACCAAAGAACTATGGGAAACTTTGTAGCAAATGGCAGCAAATATAAGAAAATTGGTCTGAGAAGTTTCTACACTTCATACACTCTGTCAGGGAAAGAGGAAAACTAAGCAACAACTGATGCTTTCATAATCTTGATTTTCTTAAGCTACTTCTGTGGGTCTAGGGTTTTTCAGACAAGTACTGACTACTAGGTCCATAGATAAAAATATGAAGACCAATGAAGAAGACAATTTCTCTTATAGACACCTATATGGGACAGCTTCCCTTGAACTACAGCCTAACTGTCCTGAAAGCAGAAGGGCTAAAAGACCCTAAGACGAGAAGCCTAAAAATAATTATGTTTCCAATTCCATTGAGTGAATTACTGCTTTCTCTCCCTGATATATATATATATATATATATATATATATTATTGTCCATAATATATATATTATTGTCCATAATATAAATATATATATATATATTTAATAACATGTAGCAAAACTAGAACAGATAAAATAATGCTCAGAAGCAACAAGCTATTATAAACACCATGTGTGATGATGTCTCCTTTATTGCTGTAACTTTTCAGAACTCTTTAGTGAACAAGACTATACAGATCGGTCTAGTATCAAAACTTTCAGACAGCAGGTTAGACAGGAATTCCCACACATTCCATCAGTTTCAAATCAAATTTTCCTTCTACTCCAAAATAATTACATCTAAAAACACACTGAGCACCTACTGTGTGGAGCCTTACCATGAGCTGCACAGACTTAGGTAGTCTGACTCAGTGTTATAAACAGCTGTCCCCTTCTTACCAACAGACAGGATATGGCCACTGCTGAGCTCTATGCCAGCAACACAGCATTTTATCTCAACAAAAACATGACCCCAAATTCTCTGAGTGCTTCTCTGAGTGGTGAGAATCAGCCTTTGCAGACATTCCCAGGCTCTGATTTGAGATTCCCAGGAATGCTCATCAGACCAAGACAGCCATCGATGTAGCAGAAGCTCTGTCAAAGTTCCAGAGACTTAAACAGGATTCCAGTACCCCATAAATTAAAAGCTTAACAAGCTCACCTTTTATAGCTGCCTCAGGCTTCACCATCACCACTGTTCCTAGTAATCACGGGATCATATTGAGATCCGGGTCTTTTTTTTCACATCGAGTTTCCATATTGCTGATCCTGGGAAACAAAATGCAAAATGGAGTTCTGCTTTACCCTCCAATTTGTTTACCAAGATGGCTTTACTACTATTAGTTATTCCTCCCCAAACTCCCTCCTCTTCCCTGCTCTCTCATTCCCCATCCCCATTTATGCCTTTCTATTCCATTATTTCCCTTTCTACCTTCATATCGCTCTGTTATATCTCCCCCCCCCCTGCGTGGTCCCTTGCTAGTTTCCTGACCTCTCTTGATTTTCCAATTGAAATATTCACTTATGGTATAGAACATGTGATGTTTATCTTTCTGGATCAGAGTTACCTCACTCAGGATGATTATTTCTAGTTCCATCTAATTACATGCAAGACTCATAATTTTGTTTTTCTTAACAGCCGAATAACATTCCATTGTGTAAATGTGCCATGATTTCCTTATCCATTCATCAGTTGATAGATATTTAGGTTGTTTCCACTTCCTGACTATTGTCAATAGAGCAAAAATGAACATGGATAAATAGGCATCTCTGCAGAAGATTTTTAGGGAGTCCAAAGAAATCACTAGATACCATATACAAACAGGTAAAGGACAGAAGACATGCCAATTGCCATCTACTTTCTTGTCCCACCCTCGAGCCTGGGTTGGAAGACACCTATGGAATCTCAGTATGGTCCTTCTCATGACAGCAATACTGGTGACTCCCAGCACTCTGCTCTAACTAGATGGCTGCTGTATTCCTTACCCAACATATATATATATATATATATATATATATATATATATATATGTTTTCTTCNCTATATATAAAATGTAGCAATACAAGTTGGAGAGAACATCTACCTAACTTTTAAAGAAGAGATCATGACAATTTTCCTCAAAGTATTCTGTAAAAAAGAAATGGAAAGAGAAGCACCAAACTGGGTTATATGAACTAGTGTTACATTCCTACCAATATCAGATAAGCACACACACACACCACACACACACACACACACACACAGACCAGGCTGATAATTTCCTAAGTGAAGCTATGAGGAATCCACTTGGGCCATCCATTGCCCCATGTGCTAGTGGAACCCGAGTCCTCATCTGTGTGCCCACCTCCACTCTCCTGATGGTCTATTATCTTCTGGACTATTTCTTATCAAGGTTCAGCAATGAGAATCATCTAATTAGAACTGGTGTCATTGCTTTATTGTTCTTACCTGAGACAGTTCTCTTTTAATTCAATTATCCTGGAAAACATCCTATGTTTGGGTCATGGGAACTGCTATAAAATAATATCTAATTTATTGTGTATTATAAACAAAGAAGACTTGAATTATAACCCTAAGCATAAGCAACATAATTTTTTTTCCAGAGGGAAATAATCCTAATAAAAGTGTGCAGAAAATTTTCCCACACAGCCTAAGAAGTGTTTTACATTTCTTCCACCAGCCCCATCTTATGACATGGTAATCAGCAGAATTTTACAAAACTCTTTCAAGCAGGAGAAAAAAAAATGCTAGTCATTATTCCTGCCCTAAGCAAGCAAGTAACAACAGTATACTGAATTAGCCAAATGCTTGGCCTCTTATTGTGGGTCTGTATATATAATCAGATTGATCTGGCTGGAGAGTCTCAGAGTCTAGCAGAAGATATGCACTTCATCAGAAACAAAAATGGAGAACACTTGGAATGTAGAGGGGCCTTTCCCAACCAAGCAGCTATGATAGAAAATAAGGTCTCAGGGGACAGGGTGCCCCAGTGGACCACACTGTGCTCTTAGAACATGCAACTTTCCATTAAAAAGAAAAGAAATTTGAAAAATTAAATAAATAACTTATGGTAATAAAAATTTTTAAAAAGAACATGCAACTAGGGAATGGTGAGCTAAAACCAAGACAGAAGCTTCTCACATTAAACTTAGAAAAGTGTGTCTTTTAAAAAAATCACCCAAAGTTCCATCCACCCCCCTTATATCCAAAAGCTGTCAGGATGTCCTCCTTTAAAGCAAGGAGTCCACCTGTCACAAAAGTAAAAATTTCCCAGCATTCCTACCTGACAGGCACTGCTCAGTTCAGTCACCTCCTCTGATCAAACTTCCCATGGAGTAAAGTTGGGAAGAGAAGAGGACGAAAGAGGGAGAGGAGAGGACAGAGCAGAAAGCCTTTGTCTCAGCACGAATAAAATCAGGGTCAGCTGCAAGAAGCCTGCCCTAGCTAGTTTCCTGGAAAGTGACACCTTGCCCTTGGTAGGCCACCTTCAGTAGTGTATGTCCATAGCCAGAGGCTAAATGGGATGCCTACTCTGGCTGTCAGTGTCCCAGCCCAGCCAGCCAGCTCAGTGCCTTCCACATGTAAACTTGCAAGCAGATGTGCATCTCTCTTTCCCTGTCTGCAGAACCAGTGAGGAAGCTCAACTGGGATGGAGAAAATTCTATCAAGAAGAACAGATGGCCTAGTCATAAGAAGTATTTGTAAGCCGGGTATGGTAACGCATGCCTTTAATCCTAGCACTTGGGAGGCAGAGGCAGGTGGATCTCTGTGAGTTCAAGACCAGCCTGGTCTACAGAGTGAGTTCCAGGACAGTTGGAGCTACGAGGAGACCCTGTCTCAAAAAGACCCTGCCCCCAAAAGCTCAAATATATAAGAACTTTCAATGGACACCAATTTAAGTTTGAATTTCAACATGTGTGTCCAAAATATTGCTTCTGTCTTACTGAGACACTGCTATTTGTCCAAGTACCTTGACAAGCAAAACTGCATTATGGATACACTTATCCTATAATATATTAATTGTATTGACAACAGTAATATGGTGACAGGAACACTCTATAACCTCTAAGAGGTATTTGGAGGAGACAGATTGAAAGGTAGAAGGAGAAATGGTAAATAAACTTTGCATGGACTATTTTGATAAGCCTGGGTGCCATGTTTTTTAAGCTTGTGTATAAATAAGCTTCATTCATTTTCTTTTTTGAGTACACAAGAAAATTTATTCTAGGAAAATCTCACCATTACAGGGCACCGAGATTACTTATGTGATGATTAATATGCTACAGTGATGTCTGGGAGAGAGGACACTCATTAATGTTGTGTGTAACAAAACTTAGAAAGAGTGCTAAGACCTTGAAAGATTGGAACATACTTCAAAGTGAATTTGACAAGTTATAGAGGTGGTAAAGAATTGTATCATTTAAAACATAAATTTGCATTAATTCCATCTAAAACTTTTCCCAAGAGACGTGGCCCATTACTCAAGCACCAAAACTCTCTCTATAGAACCTATAGAATGGTGATCGTCTACCTATACTAGCAAGTAACAAATGGCAATATAAATATTCTTAAATTTCAGGTAAACCACTTTCAGTGCAGTTACCATCTTCCTCAATCAGTTATGGTATCATCTGTCTGTAATATTCGGTCAACACAGAATTGGAACAGGATCTAATATTTGTCAATAAATGTACGTGAGAAGAATCAATTTAGAAAAATAAAACTAAGTTAACTCTTCACCTGAAAAATCAAATCTTCCCAGAATACAACTTGTATTCACTGAGATTCCCCTCTTAAAGTAGACAGAATCCTGATTAGGACCATCAAAGTACCATAAAAGATATCTCAATTCCAGGATCCTGCATGAATGACTCTTATATGGAAAAGGCATTTTCAGATATAATTATTGTTATGAATCTAAATTTCATAGATGTTGTAGGATTATCTGAGTGTCCTGACACCAATCTATCTACATGAATTCATAAGAGCAGAGCAGTTTGTGTGGAGTCAGAATAGATGACAGACAGGGTTCTCTGTGCTAGAAGGCTTAGGAAAGGTGCCGAGAAAGTGTAGAAAGGAGTTGAAGGAAGCTTCCATATACCCTTAGCCCCAATGACAGCCGTCAAGGAAAGACTTCATGCTCACAACCCCCAAGAGATTGCATTGACTCTAAACTTGAACGTATAGACAGACTCACCCTCAGTGTCTCCAGAAATGAAGATAGCCTGGCTTTCATCTTAATTTGGGATTTCATGGATGGAAACCTGGCCCTACACACTATCCTCAGACTTTTGAGAATAAGATAATACATTTGTTTAAAGATATCTTTGGTAAAATTACAGCCATAATCATAAATTAGCAGAGTCCCTGTAACCTTTACATCAGACACATAAACAACTAATATTCTCTAAACGTTATACACATTAACTCCTTCCATTCCAAGTTATTGCTTTATAATAGCACAGA